>CM052438.1:145395756-145478964 GCA_028533085.1 Varecia variegata | reverse complement strand
CCCCTCCTTCAAAAAGAAAGACCTATGTAAGAGGTCCCTGGCCCTCTAACTCACAGCTGCTGGATGATGGCAGTCACAATAATAATTAGAATCGGCAGCTAGCATTTATGAGACACTTCTCTGCCAGACGTTGCGCTAACCCTCATTTAACCCACACTATAACCTGTAAGGAAGGCACTACTATGTCCATTTCACAGGTAAGGAAACTGGGGTTCAGAAAGATTAAAGAGGTTGCCCAAAGTCAAACAGATAAGTCAAGTGGAGGAAATGTGTGTAATTCCACAAGTTCATAAGCATAATGAGAATCAGAATGAGTTATGTCTTACCAAAATAGTAACAACGCTTAGAAGTGCTGGCAACTCTGTAAGCCAGAAGATTCAACCCAGTGTTAAAGGGAGCAGGAGCGATGCTTTTCTGATGACCATTTTTGGTGAAACCTAGGGAACTGCAGGAGTAGAGTCTCTAAGATCTCAAAGTGATAAGAGCAGAAAAGACGGTGAAAAGCAGAGGGGGGAGGGGTGTGTGAGTGTGTGTTTCAGGGTGGGGACAGCAGAACACAGGAAAGCAAAAGGGAAACTGCCCAAAGAAAAAGGGAGAGAAAAACAACAGAGCAGGAAATCCAGCAAGAAGGGAAGCTGGGAAAAAGCTTGAAACCAAACCCAACGGAGGAAGATGAAAAAGCAAATAAATGAGCTGTCAGACTAGTCCATTTCGGTTGGGACGAAGCCCTCGGCATGTTGGCCTGAGAACTGGAGGGTGGAGGAAGCAGGAGACTTCTGAATGGGTTGGGGGGAACCAACAGAGAGGCTCACTGTGGGCCACGCACTGTATTAAATTTAAACTCACACCCAGAGCAGTACTATTATTTTCTCCATTTTGCAGATGAGGAAACAGAGGCCCCAAGTGAATGAATGATTTACTAAAGATCACACATGCCAATAAGCAGAACTGGGCCTGGAACCAGGGCCTGACCTCAAAGCTGTGCTTTTAGGCTACTTTGCTAAACATGTCAAGCCCTAGAGAGAACTGTACTGTTACGGCAGCCCAAAACAGCCAACAGCAGAAGTACCTACAAGGAATCTAAAAAAACAAATGAAGGCCACAAAGGGGCCAGTACAGCGAGGAGGGCAAGGCGGGAGCGCAAGCCCCAGAAACTGGCAATCAAGACCAGAGCTAACAACACGTGTTAGCTCAGAGTCACAACTAGGTGGACAGGAAGAAAAGATAATCTCAACCAGCCCACTCTGCCAACAAAATCTAACCAAGGTGTCAAAGACGGATACCAACCCTGTGAGCAACCCCATCTCAAAGCCCCAATGTCTTTTTCAGAGGCCTGATTATGAACTTAACTCTCTTCTGCCCACCACCCGTCACTGCCCATCACATGTTACGGGCTAAGACAAATTTTCCAGGAGATCACTTGGGTGGGGAGGAGAGAAATTCACCCCATCTTGCAGGCTCCCAAGCACGCCCATGATCAAGGAATGAAGTCAAGGTCATCTGCCTAAACCCTATCCCCAGTATCAGGCCATTTCCATATCCACTCCTTCGGGTGGTGGACGGGGCTAACTTATTCTGACTGGCTGCCAACAAAGCACATTCCAAAGCAAAACCAGATAAACTGGCAGGTCTGGCTCCAAGCTTCCAAATCACATTAGCCCCCACCTCCACCTACCCACCCACCTATGCAGCAACTGGACTGCCCCGGCACCAGTAGTCCTGCCTTCTACTCTCAAAGGCTGCTATGACCAGTCAGGGCGTGAGGGGTCCTGGTCCCTACAGTTTTTGAGGACTGAAGCCCCAAGGGAGAGGTGAATTCTGCCCTTTTCCAATAAGACAAATGGGGGTAGGACAAGTCCCCTCTGAAAGGCTCAACAGGGTCACACCAAAATTTTTAGGGCCTTAGCCACATGTTTTTTGAACAATATCTTTTATTGAAGATAAAGTATAAGGGGCCACCAAGAAAACAAAACATAGTATTGTGTCCCTTCTTTTCTGGACAAACACACCAAATGAGGAGAAGTCTACCTTTGTTTCAAAGTCACAATCTATCAAAAGTCCACTCAAAAGACACAGTAAGACCTGATAGGTGACTTAACATGCAGTCCTTTGTTAGCCTGACAGCAGTAGTCACAAAAATCTAGGAATTGGTTTCAAATTTTGGCTGTGTAACCTTAGGCAGGTTACTAAACCTCTCTGAGCTTCACTTTCCTCAACTACAAACAGAGCTCTTAAGTTTAAATGAGGTAATGCTGAAGAATGGGCTTAAAACAGAACCTGGCCTGTCAGACTTCTCTTTCCATGCAAATTCTCCCACAGAGGCCCAGGAATTTGTACAACTAAAAGAAGAGTTACGGAGTGAACTCAGTAGAACTGCTCCTCTTCCACAAAACCTAGCTCAAGGGTTAAGGACAGGATAGCCCAGAACAATGCAGTTCTCCAGGACCTTTCTGCCTAAAGGCTCCTAGGCTCATACATTTTATCTCTTTAATCTAAAGCACAGCACAAAAACAGGCTAGAGGGGCAAAGGGAGTCCAGCACAATCTTCCAGGAAAGGGAAACCAAAGATTTTCAAGTGACTTACCCAAGATCACAGAGACAGCCAAGAGCAGAGGCTTTCTACAAAGCCTGCCTTCCACACCAGTTGGAAGTGGAGGGACCAGGATTCTAGCACCTAGAGGACCCTCAAAGGCCTTCCTGCAGTCAATCACCTT
Organism: Varecia variegata; assembly: GCA_028533085.1. NCBI lineage: Eukaryota > Metazoa > Chordata > Mammalia > Primates > Lemuridae > Varecia > Varecia variegata. Next base: position 145,476,250 of record CM052438.1, on the reverse strand, counting down.
CACAAAGCAGCAGTTCCCTAATTGATCTCTCAGTGGCAAAGGCTAGGGGCCACTATTTTAGCTAGACCTGGAAGACACTACATTGGACTGAACACCGCTGCTCCTGCCCAGTCACTGCCTAAGGCACATGATAAAATAACTAAGTAATGGTGTCAAAAGAACCACTGTAACTGAGCAGGGTTATTACAATTATTTTTGGGTTTAGGTAAAGTACTAAAATTTCTATTAAAATTTCTAAACTTCCACCCAATTTCCTTGCCCTATGTATTTAGGTACATCATAGGACATCATTAAATAGTCTCCCCCACGAACAAAGGTGAGTTTCAAACCTAAGAATGTTAAGACAGCCTGTAATCCTGGCACTCTGGGAGGCCGAGGCAAGTGGATCGTTTGAGCTCAGGAGTTCCAGACCAGCCTGAGCAAGAGCGAGACCCTGTCTCTACTAAAAATAGAAAGAAATTAGCTGGACAACTAAAAATATATATAGAAAAAATTAGCTGGGCATGGTGGCGCATGCCTGTAGTCCCAGCTACTCGGGAGGCTGAGGCAGGAGGATTGCTTGAGCCCAGGAGTTTGAGGTTGCTGTGAGCTAGGCTGATGCCACGGCACTCACTCTAGCCCGGGCAACAGAGTGAGACTCTGTCTCAAAAAAAAAAAAAAAAAAGAATGTTAAGACAGCAGGTTCTAAAATATCTGAAATCCCCAAATTTCGTACAGCACAAACCTTGTAGAATCCCACTGGGAAAAACTTCTTTCTAAATTAAACTTTGTTGGTTTAAAAGGAAATGAACCAATGCTGAATCACTCCTACAAATGATGAGAAACTTTTTTAAAAAATACTTATGAATCGATCCACAGAATAGCACAAGGTTTGAAACAATTTGGTTGAAACAATACAGGTTTATAGGCAAAGGCGTTTTCCGAAATTCCCCCTGGTTGTAGTTCTGGTCTCAGAAACGGCCTGGTACAATCCTTCAAGAATAATAGTGCCAATGGCTCAGTATTAGGATCATCACGAAGGTGGCCTGCCCGGGATTTTCTCTCCGTTCTGCTTAAAAGGAGCCTGCCAGTTTCCTCAACAGTTTCCTGTTAGCAGAATGACCATACAATTTATCACCCAAACTGGGACATTGTGAGAATAAAAGAAGGTGCTATTAAGGATTAAGCCAAGACAAGAAGCATAAACCAGGACTATACCAGGCAAACAGATACATAACCACGAGGTATAAGACAACCCTTTAGAAAATACAAGTGGATAAAACTGCCATAAACAGTTATTATGAGGAAGGCAGTCAGGATCTGGTGGGAAAACACAGGAACAAAAAAGACCAAGTTAAAATTAAGAAAAAACTGTATAGAGCAGAGGTTCAAACTCAAGGTATAAATTAACCCAACTCTGGGTTGATTTTTCCCCCCCATCTTACATCAATTTACTAATCAGATTCAATGCTTGATTTGTGGCCTCACGAGCCTTCCAGGTGTCTCTTCTTCATGATCTTCATAAAGTGTATCGTTTATAATTTAGTTCTTGGATTACTTAAAGTATAAGCCACAAGAATGGTTAACACGGTGAGCATTTATCATTAGGCAGCAAGTCATTGCACATTGCTGAAACTCATTTTTCCTGAAGTAAAAAAGTCTCCCATTTTAAATACTTCTAATGGATGTCTTTGAAAGGAACTACATGTTTTTTCCTGGCTCCTCACTAAAACTAATAAACTAGTAGAAACATAAACTCTTCTCATTAGGTCTAAGTATCAGTCTTAATCACTAGACTACCAAAACGAAAAACAAAAAAACGTAGACACAGAGTGCTGGCATACCACGGTGGGCACAGAAAGATGCTGTTCAGTGATAACTAGATTCAGGGGTTTTTTAAATGATATTTAATTCACATACCATAAAATTCACCCTTTTAAAGTATGTAATTCAGTGCTTTCAGGAGACTCACAGGGTTGTGAATCAGTGTTTTTAAATCTATCTTTCTCTGCTAGTCAACTGTCAGTCTGCCTGCCCCTAAAGCCTCTCTCCCCAACCAGACTACTCTCTTCCATCAACAATTTATAATTTTTAATTTATAACTGGGAAACCAGATTAACTAACACACAGTTCTGTACACACTGCTTGAAGACAACCGGAAAAGATGTCAATAAAATGCAGGTGGTCCCTGGCCCAGGCTCACACAAAGCAATCTTAACTGCTCAGACCAGTCACTGGGAGTGGCCTAGATCTAAAAACACAAGGACATTGACACACCCTTAAGTGTAGCTGGGAATCTGAGCGGAGCAGGACCGGCTTAGGGCAGCTGACTCTGAAAACACAAGTTTCTAGCCACCAACTTCCAGAAGAAATCAGCTCAACAACCCAGGAAGTACCTGGAGTTAGACACTGAACTTGGGTTAACAAACATCCTCTTAAATATGCAAATACAAAGTCGAAAGAGATGATCTACCATTCATTCACACTCCAGTGTGAATTGTTAACTGAATATATTTAAGATCCAGAGAAAGCGAGTCTTAGGAGAGGGGCAAAGTTTTAATTCTGGAGCTTAGAGTACTTGGAGGAACAGGATGGCCTGGGTTTGAAAAGCAGCCACACCTGCAGCTCTAACCTACTGAACTAGCACTTATCTAATCTCAACTGTACTCCAACTCTTCCAAGTAGATACCATGGTCCCCATTTTCCAGGTGAGAAAACTGAGGGCACAGAGAAGCTAAGCAGCCTGCCTTAAGTGGTTATTAAGAGGCACAATGAGGACAGCAAAACTACCTTACCTCTCTGCCACCCATAGCTTGATGCCCTCAGCACCCCAGTGGGGATTACTCAATGGTTTTGCCAGCAAGCCCAAGACCCTAAGCATCATTTCTCTACGAAAAGATGGGTTCCACACAACCACTTTAGAGAAGAACTCTGAACCCAACCCCAATGTTAGTAGTGGGGCTTTCAAGCAAGAACCCAAGGAAGAGGTTTTCTTTTGAATATATGAGGTTATACCATGCTAGTCACTTTTTGAAGCATTTCCATTTAATTCGTACTACCATTTGGCAAGGAATGACCTCAAATATTATTTATTTACTGATGGATTTCGTCTACTTTATGCATAAGGGAAGTGGGGTTCAAAGCAATTAATGGTCAAGCGCATCATGAGATTGCCTCAGCCTCTCCTGGATTTCAATCCCTTTGCCTGAGACCTGAAGTCCAGTTCTTCTAAGTAAATGCCTCAGCCTTGGGTGTCCCCCTCAAGAGTCACTGTCCAGGCTGACTTGGCAGGAAGTCCTCTATCTTGCATACAAGATAACATCTAAAGTTGCTATTTACTGAGCACTTACTATACTGTGCATCTGGTAAATACAAGGTGCTCTATTAAAATTTATACATGAGGACACTGAGGCTTGCAGAGAGGAAGTAATTTTTCCAAGGTCACACTAGCAAGTAGCTGCTGAGCCAAGTTAAGCCAAGGTGTGTCCACCTCCAAATCTGTGTTTTTAAAGCCACATTATCCTGCCTTTTTCCAAACCAAAATCAGGAAACAGTCCACTCTTCACGTCAATCAGTTCCTTCCTTCCCTTTTGTTCCTTTCAATGAATTGCTCATGATCAAGTTTCAAATTTGTACTAGCCCATTATTGGCAATAAGCCTTCTTCATTGATATGAAGGGGCTGAATTCATTACTCAGGAGAATATTTCACAGAGTTTGTTTTCTAACAACTAAGCCCCACTCCACTCCCAAAAAGTCATCTGGCAAAAACCTCTCTGTTCCTTCAAGGCCCAACTCCAACATCTCTTCCTCTGCAAAGCTTTCCTCAGTCCCTAGCACCAGGCAACACAGCTCTTGGGATATTTCAGGAGCACTTATCTCACTGAATTTTTCCCCCTTTATTCTGTTATTGCATAAGGAAATCTACACTCCTAAAAAATGCAAACATATAAAAAAAAAATCCCACTTCCTCAAAGCAACTACTGTCAATAATGTATAATCTCCCAGATCTCTTTTGGCTAGAGATGCGAACATGTTGTTTCAACATTTCACCAACCCTAAGACACCACTGACTGCAAGATGCAGCATAATTTTATTTCAAAGAAATACTGTTGCCAAACAAATGATGCCAGAATTCTTCCTCATCACTTAGAAACAGAATTTTATACATATTGAAACTTTTTGCCCTATGTCAATCTTATGCATGCATAGCAAGGAAAATAGAAGCTAAATAACTTGAGTAAGATAATACCTAAAACAAATTCTCAGAGTGATCAACATTCATGCTTGTCCATACACTATCACCCTCTGTGACAACAAGAGCATTCTCAGGAATGCTCACTACTGACTCGGGTTTTTTTCCCTCTCTACTGCATTCATTCTACAGGCTTTGATGAATGTATGCAACATCACGGGTCATGACTACCACCTGGCCTGCCATGATGGTCAGACATGTCTCAATTTCAAAAATGTTCCAGTATGTAAAAAATATGCACCTTGGAATTCATGAAATACGATATACACAGCTTTCCCACCGGATTGTGATTTACCTCTTTATGTGCCTGTTTCCCTTGCTAAACTGTAAACTTCTTAAGGCAGGAGAATTTTTCTGATCACCATTCACTGGCCACCTTTTCCTAATCACCAAATCCCTGGCACACAGTAGCACCTGTAAATGTTTAAATGCTCAGTGGCAAGCAGCAGCTCTATGAAAACCAGGAGCATCTGGATTTCAAAGTGCCCATGGTGAAGGGAAGAGACAAGAAAGAATGGAAAGTATGGCGGTTTATTCACTGGTTCGTCCCTGGAATGCCATCAGGATCACCCTTTCTATCCCCTCATTCTCCAGGGTCAAGGGAGACCACCTGTGGATCTTCAGGAGCATTCCCGCTGCTCAAAAAGTAAAACCTCTGCACACAGCCAGAACAGAACTCAGTCCTCAAACCCCTCGCCTGACACACACCTCTACCATCACATCTGGAAACAACTGCTACACTCCCAAGGGGTGAGTAACAGATGAATGCTGAGCACAGAGAAGGTGGTTCTGGTTCATTTTATTACTTCCCCTGCATAGAAGGGTAAGACCTTATTTTAGGCAGACTTATTTTTATTTTTAAAACCAAGAACATCTTAGTGTGCTCGCTTCGGCAGCACATATACTAAAATTGGAATGATACAGAGAAGATTAGCATGGCCCCTGTGCAAGGATGACACGTGAATTTGTGAAGCATTCCCTAAAATAAAAAAGAGAACATCTTAGTGAATTCCATAAAGATTTAGTCTATGTTCCCAGGTATATTGCCTCACAAATATAAAGGGAGAAAATCACATTCAAAGTTAGAAGAGGCTGACCAAGTTTGATCTGATTCTATCTGAGGATAAAAATTAGAATACCTAGAGCAATGGTTCCCAGCCAAGTGCAGATGGTAATACGGGGCCTTTCAGAAATACTAAAACACTGCATTTACTCCAACCTCCTAAGTCTCCACAGGTAGTGCCCAGGCTGTAAATGCTCCATGGAGGCTGCAATGCACATACTAAGGTGGGAATCACAGATGTGAGAGAGGCTCCCTGGGGCTGAAGTAGAAAGAGACTGACCTGGGTTTGAGTCAGAACTATCCTGAATTAACCATGTAAATGGATCCATGTTTCCTGAATTACAAACCCAAAAGTCAAAATGTGAGAAAGGTGAGGGGCCTGGAAAGGTGAGTGAGAACACACAGGCTGGGGGTGCTGGGAGAAAGACAGACAGTTTAGCCCTAGCTTCCCCACTGCCTGGCACATATCAGGGACAAGAGTATTTGCTGAATGAGATTGCATAGATGATAAGTACATGGTCATGCACACCATCCAACTCCTACTGAGCCACCTACTATGTGCAGAATCCCTGAGTCAGCTCAAGCTCAGGCAAGGGTCCCCTGTCAATGCACCAGTGGGAGAGAATTTAGTTTTGCATCAGCTTCACTGGACACCTCAGTGGTATTCTAGAAGCATTTCCCACTTTAACAATTTCTAAACATAAAAGAAGCTGCTGCTTGCCTCCAAATCACAGAAGGCACACCCCCTGATTTCTTTCTTTCTTTTTTTTTTTTTTTTTTGAGACAGAGTCTCGCTCTGTTGCCTGGGTTAGAGTGCTGTGCGTCAGCCTAGCTCACAGCAACCTCAAACTCCTGGGCTCAAGTGATCCTTCTGCCTCAGCCTCCCGAGTAGCTGGGACTACAGGCATGCACCACCATGCCCAGCTAATTTTTTCTATATATATTTTTAGTTGGCCAGATAATTTCTTTCTATTTTTGGTAGAGACGGGGGTCTCACTCTTGCTCAGGCTGGTCTCGAACTCCTGACCTCTAGTGATCCTCCCGCCTCAGCCTCCCAGAGTGCTAGGATTACAGGCGTGAGCCACCGCGCCTGGCCTCCTTGATTTCAACTTATATAGATGTTAATCATTTTTGCATTTTATCCTTCAGGTAAAATTTAAAGGTGAAAGGAAATCAGGCAGGTATTCTGAATGCATAACAACTCTAGAAAACTTTCATCAAAATAAGAAAGAACAATATCAACCTTACCTCGTCAACTTTTAAAATAAAAGCAAACTTTGAATTAAGGGAATTTCTTGGCTCTCCCAATTTGAAATGCTATTAAGTATGTGTGTTCTCTTTTTCTCTCAGTGACAATACTCGATGGTCTTCTAAGTGCCCCAGATTTCAAGACAGGGCTGACAGTTCCTTCAGCTGATGGGGCTCTTTCTAACTCTAACCACCATTGTCTCCCAAAGGCTTTGAGATGAAAAGGCAGCCAGGGAGAAAGGATTGAAAGAGATTCCACCAAAGGAAGCATCCGCTCACAATGGTTTCAGAATCAGTTAGCCTCTAAGACACCCCCAGCCACAGTGATGGGTGATCTGAAAATGAAGCATATCAAAGTGCTATTGATAAGCTAAATTACCAGACAGCTTATCTGAGGCCCACATCCGCCATATGGTGCCCCAACTTCTGCCGCCTGTTGCTGCCACAACAATAGACACGCCTACCCAGAAAGCACCATCGGACAGAAACCCAGCAGCGGTGGCATGTGGGGCAGCTACTGTGTTTACATTTTATTTTGTGCCATTAGCTTTGTGCCTCCCCCTATCCCAGTAGGGATTTGAAACACACACACATTTAATGTCACAAATCCATGCTACGTGCAGAATGCATGCGTGCACCACTACATGCGTGCGTGTACATGGGAACAGATCAGGTGAACAGGGAGAAAACCAGATGTCAACTTCAGAAATGGAGCTGCCTGGTGGGAGAGGGCCAGTCAGGCAGGCTCCCAGCTAGAGCCGCAGACAATGCGCTTTTCTCAAAACACTCGGGCGGGTGGGCGGGCCTCGGGGAGTGGCTATTTAAAACACTTGGCTCCTTTTATTTCACCACCATGGAAGTGAATTCGGTTCTTAAGTGCCAGAGCAAATGAAGTCATTTGGTTTCCGCGGGCTCTCTGCATTTCAGCAGAAGGAGTCACAGACTGGACAAAAGTCGGCAAGGCCCATCTAAGTTGTTCTTTCTTACAATTAAAATTGATTCCCGGAGGATTCAGAGCTTCGGTTTCATTAACTTTTTTTTTCTTTGAAAAGCTATTAAGGTCATAGAAAAGTTAAAAGATGTCAGCCACCAGAATGAACGCTGTCAGAGATGACTCCCTTGGCAAAATACCATCAAGTCACGGTGGAAAGAAGGAACAGCTAAGGCAATCATCTTCTAAAGGCTTGGGTAGTATAAAAGACTAACGATGATTTTCATCAAATGAATTCATATGAATTCTGCATTTCTTTCTTTCTACTCAAAGACTTTCCTGTTTTTGCAGATGGTAATAAAAATATTCATTTAGTTTATCTATTAGAAAAAAGACACCAGTTTTCAAAGAGAACTCGGCAGCATGTAGCATCAGGTTATGCAAAAATACACAACATGCAGGTTTGGATACAGTGCAAAGCAAAAAAGGGCAAACAGTATCTCTCTTAACATTCAGATCTACTGAACGATTACAGAAAGGCGCTCATTTCATTCCTCCCAATTTACCCACACCTAAGCAGACAACATTCTTGGATGAACTTTTCAAATTTTCTTAAACATTCTCAGTTAAAAAAAAAAAAAAATCTCCTTTCAAGTTAAATTGAGATTGCACTTGAACACCATCCAAGAGCAGAGCTGAACTGAATTATGATAATTAGAAAGCTGTGCCTATAAAAAAAAAAAAGCAGCACAGTTGATACATTTTTTTTAAAAAGTTCATGCCAGAGAATGTAAGTTCAATATGTTCTCACATAATTAACATTTCCCACCATTAGCAGCAGTTTTTCAGTTTATATATCAGTAAAAACAACAGTACTCATCATTGTTGTATATCCCCAGTCAATAGTGTTTCAGTCATTTTACACATACATCTAAACCTGTCAGATGCAACAAGAATTTCCCACTGGAGATGACGGATACTTAACTTGTTCATCAATAAACTGGCTTTTTCTTTTGAACCCACTTTCCAGGGCCCTGCCGTTCAAACTAAAACTGCTAATGAAATCCTAAGAAAGAGGCTTAAAAACTAATGTGAATCATGAAAAAGGGCAGAAAGCATCGCAGTAGAATAGTAAATACTCGCAGTAGAATAGTAAATACTCGTTTTAAACAATGGGGGTTGGAAGAGGGGCGGGCAACACAGCCCTCCCTTCACCTGCCACAAAAGTAGAAAAAAGACAGTGTCTTAAGGGGACCCCTCTACACACACACACCCCATTATCCAATCAGAAGAGAGACCAGTGGGTTTCACAGTTAGCCAGGACTCCCAGACTATGGAAACTATTTTTTTGAGAATCCTCCCAACTATGCAAAGCGTCCATAGACAAAAAAGAGAACTTAAGAGTGGAGAGTAACACACCCTGTAAGAAACACTGTCTAGAAAACCCACCCACCAGGGCATCCTATTTGCTTTGACTAAAACAAAACATGTATTTTGAAATTCTCTTATTCTGCACCACTACAAAGCCTGAACATATCTGATAAATGGTCAAATTTCAACCCCAATTTCAAATATGGAACAGGGTCAAGGAAGCTTATAATGCAAATCTTACAGACTAAGGATTCAATCGTTCACAACTTTGAAACAAAACAAAAACTCACAGAAAAACACTTCAAATATTTAGATCCAAATATTCTAGCATTCCACAAACTATTCCAAGAAGAGAGAAGGCCCAAGACTTCCCTGATTTCAGATGTACACAATAACTGCAATACAATAGGGTCTGAATTAGGTTATCTCTCAAAAGCCCAACCCTGAAACATTAGGTGCTTAGGATGCACCTGAATTACTTGATTTTATCACCTTTATGAATATGAAAAAATAAAATATATCACTGACATTCAAACACGATTTAGAATCTAATTTAAATATCCCAAGGTAATCTGTGTCTTCTACAGATAAAATTAAGAAAAAGCACCACGCAGCTATAAAAGATTGTGCCAGCCATCAGTCAGTCCCCAAGTAGCCCAGCAGCAGAGTCTAAGTTTGTCAAAGGGGAATAAGCCTTATATTTTTCTTGCTGAGTTCAGAAGCAGGACATTAGCAGTCTGCAGTTCCAGTCACTGAACTCCAAAGGAAAAGCTGTAATGCCCGCATTTAACAGAAAGGTTGGCTCGGATTTTCTTGCAGTTCTACAGAGAAAGTTGGACACTTGCTTTGGCCAGTATTTTTCAGTCTTTGGAGAAAACAGACCCTAAAAGTTTTATCACTAAACAGATTCAACCTCTAAATACAGCTTTCACTCAGAAATATATATACATTTTTTTTCCTTTCACAAGATCTCTATTGGGAACAAGAAAAAGTGCCTAAAATATAAACTTAAAAGCATTATCACATACTGTCTGTATGCGAGTATGGTCATTTTTAAGTCCCCCAGATCATGCACACAGTTATTTGCACCAACCTTTTAAGTGATAAGACACCACAATTTTCATTTGCAGGTAGTATAATTATGCTCACAATTAACACATAATAACCATGAGATTAGAGAGAAAAGTAATCCCACAGATGTGCAAGTTCTTATACAACCACCATGTGTAAGAGATCAATCCATTTCAGAAGCAAGCGACCTTAAAACACTGTTACTGGCACGGCTCCTATCTTCAAATGTCTATTTAACATTTGGGATCTACACTCTCTAAAGTGCTCATGTTACATACTTTTCTGCTGAACTGTGATGACAAATACAATCTAAACACAGATGATACACTCTAAGTATATTCTTTCCAAACTTTCCCTTTAAGAAAGAAATGCCCTCATACTTGCTACTCTGTATTGTCAGAAACAACAAAACTAAAAATTGTTTATAAATTGCTGAAGCTCAAGCAGGAAAAACTGGAACATTTTTTTTCTTAGGAGTTATCTGTCCTTTTTCTAAATCAAAGGAAACTCCAAAGTTGAGTACATCAACTGTAATTCTTGCTGTATAAAGCAAATAGGGGGAGAGAGAGGAAATGAGAAGGGGAGGAGGAAGCTGACCCCCCCAGACTGCCCTCCCAAACCCGCCCTTATGTATAATTAGCTTGCTGTTGGGGCCTAGGCACATATTGTACCACAATGCAAGGAAAAGCCTCTCAGTGAGAAATTCATTTCAGTCTGGCTCAAACTAAGCTAGGATGTCCTCCCTCTTTAAATTAAATTTCATTAAGTATACGTCGTGGTGAGTCCTCGTTTTTGCTTTGGGAAAAGGAAAGAAAAAAAAAAAACCCTCCAATAATCTCTCAGGCATGTTCCCTGGAGTTCATTACTTCATAAAGAATCACACAGAGGAGGAATTTACACAAAGATTGTTCCTTATAATTTTTTCTTATTGTCAAGGCAGAGTCACACTGGCTTTGTTTCAAACTTGTTAAAAAAAAAATTCTAACATTCCCCCTAAAAATGCGGATCAAATAATACCACTAAAGTAAAAATAAAATGGTCTACTTTGGCACTTTTACACCATCAGCTAGAACCGGTAATAGATACAGCTTATCAGTTCATTTTTTTATACCAACAATAAATAAAAGAACTGTAAACTGTTTAAAATCTGAAACCTGAGAGTTCAACGCAGAATTACACATACAAAGAAATACTAAACAAAAATATCTGTGACCATTTATGGAAATAGTGAGATTAGAAAAATAAGCCTTTCCCCCCAAAATAATCAACAATTCAAAAGCTCACTGTTGACAAAGTTTCAACTAATCCATTTGTCTTTCCCGAGTCACTTTGTAATTAGTTCTACTATTTTATTTCCTTCTAAAAGAGGAAAGATTCTTACCAAAGTTGTTTCTAAGTCTGGCCCCTAAAAGCATTCAGATGTGCTTAGGCCCAAGGATCCTGCTATTCACAGAAGGGCACAAACCCAACTGTGAAAGGATGAAGCACCCTGCATAGCCTGAACTGTTCTCCAACCTCTGCCTCAGTCAGAGTGTCCTGGCAGAGAAGCCCCCACCGTAAGAGACCAGCAAGATTCACTGCAGGCTGCAGAGAAAGGAGGCCAAGCCCGGCTCTCACAATGCAGTGGATCACTCCTCCCTTAAGGGAGGGATGTGTCTAAGCAGGTAACCACTGCAAGCACCCAGCACATCCCAAGCAATCAGACCTCCCAGACTTCAAAAAATAATCAAGGTGGACGATGGAGAGACAGACACTTGGGATTGTCGTGAACTGACAGTGTTTTGCTCCTTTGCAATACCTGTAATGTTTTTATTTTTTTATTTTTCTTTTTTCCTATTTTGAAATCTGACAGGCTTTACTTCACAGACCAGGGCTCCTTCCAAGGCACTGGTTTTAAACATAGCCTTTTTACATTCCCTGCTCCGGGAACATCATCCGTCTGTAAGTTTCCAGGGCTCATGGAGGTAAATTTTTATTTCTGCAAATCACAGGAAGCCACTTGCTTCTAAGAAGTTAACAAGCCTCCTGAGAAACGCTGGTGGCTGTTATTTCATTGTTTCATAAATATTCTTATACAGTGACACCATTCAACTTTAAATGAATCTTTAAAAAGAAAGACAAAAAGCAAAGAAAATTCTGATCTGTATTTTATTTTCCGGGAGAAAGATAAGGGAGGTGTGAGCTCCTCATTATTTTTGACTCATTAAATATGTTGCTTTGGTTTTTTAAAAATATAAACGTATTTTTTTAAGGAAACTCATAGAAGTTGAACTTTCTTTAAAGTGGGCCTCTGGACTTTTGAAAACAAGTGCTGCTGCTACGAACAAAGAATGGAAGTGTACCCTGATTTTCTCCCCTCCTGGGGATCATTTCTTTTCCAATAAACAAACAAATCCCCCAGTATTTCCTACCGAAGGGAAGTTTTCCAGGCAGAGTCTCCTCCTGGGTTTGGTGGTAACAGCGACTCAGTCCTTTTTGGACACAATGTTTCTGCTGACTCCTGAAAATTTTCCACTTGAATGTGCAATGAAGCGGCGGCGGCGGCGGCAGCAGCAACAGTCCTGGAGAAGCGGCAAAGACGACCGTTCCCTCTTTCATCTTTGAGAAGAAGGAGCGAAACCCCCGCCAGCGACACTACTCGGCGCAGACCCCGGGCCGGCCTCGGGGGGCCCCGGCGCCGGGGGGCGGCCGGGGGACGGCGGGGGAGGGGGTCGGGCCGGCTCCGGGCTCCGAGGCGGCGGCGGTGGTGGCGGCTCTCCCCGCCCGCGCTCGCTCTGAACTTCTGGCTCGCCGGAGCACCGCGTGAAAAGCGCCCGAGGGTGCATGCGTGTGCGCGCGTGCGGGCGGCGGAGAGGGGGCCCGCGGGGGGCGCGGCGGGGGGCGCGGCGGGGCCGGCCGGGCGCCTCCGGGGCCGCCGCCGGGGGCAGCCTGTTGCCGCGCGGGCTCCCAGCGCGCGGCCCAACTTGGCGTCCCAGCAACTCGCGCGGCGGCGCCCGGCCGCTCACCTCGGAGGGGGCGCGGGGAGGCGGGTGCGGGGGCCCGGCCACGGCCCTCCGCGTGCCCGCCCGTCGGCCTCACACAAAGCACAGCCCGCAGAGAAAGAGCGGCCCGCGCGGGACGCGCTGCCCGGCCCCCGCCGCCCGCCGCCCCGTGCGCTCCCCGCACCCCTGCATCCGCCCCGCGCGCCAACTTACCTTGGCCGAGGGAGCCGCCGCTGCGCCCGGCGAGTGCGAGGCAAACTTCGGCGCCGCTTCCCCCGCCCTCAGTTCGGTGCCCGGCTCCTTCCCCGGCTCCCGATCCCCGGGCTGGGCCACCCCACCCCTGCCTAGCACCGCTCCTGCCCCGGGCCGCCTGGGCGCGCTGGGCTACTGCCCGCGCTCTGAGCAAAGGTGGAGGGGGTGGGGGGCGTCACTGCATGGCCTGTCCCCCGACGCGCCGCCCCGGGCCCGGGCCCCGCCGCGCGGAATGGCCCGCAGGGTGGAAGCGAGTCTGCAAAGTGCTTGGTGGGCGCCCGCGGCGGGCGGCGGGGCCGCGGCGGCGGCTGCAGAGGCTCGGCTCGGCTCGGGCGGCGCGGCGCGGCGCGAGCGATGCTAAGAATGTTCGGAATGAGGACAGGAATGAAATGAACGCCGGGACCGAACTCGCTCCGGAGGGGTGGGGCCTCGGTGACGTCATGCGGCCTGCCGCCCGGGACCGGGGGCGGGGCCTGCCGCCGCCGGTGACGTCATGGGGATTCGGGGCGGGCCGGGCTCGGCCGCTTCGCTGTTAGGGCACCGGCTCCCCACGGAGGGGCGGCGGGGCGGAGTCTGGCGCCCACGGGGGAGCGCGGCGCGCGGGGGAGCCGCCCTCCCCCTCCCGGCGCGGGCTCCGGGCTTTGTCCCGAGCTGGGGCGGGGCGGACGCGAGCAGGGTGGCTCGGAGGTGCCTGCGCCCGCGCGGAGGGCTGTGGAAGCTTGGGTTTCCTCCTGCGGGCTGGCGCTGCGCCTGCCGTGCCTCAGTTTCCCTAATCCGGGAAGCGGAAGCGCGGACGGCCGCCCTGAGTGCTCCCGGACTCGGGGAAGTCTGCAAGTGTGGGAAAGGGAAGTTTCTTTTCCGAACATTCAGGTGGTTTCCCTCCAGTGCAGTGGACGCCTTCCCCGGCCAGACTCCCTGGCTGCCATTTCTTTCTCTCTTCCCTTTCACTTTTATGAAAGTTCGCAGCTCTCACTCAAGTGGAAGTCTGTCCTACTGTTGGGAAGGGAAAACCTTTTGCATAGCAGAAAAGGATAATTACAGACTTCATCGTAATCCTGCCCTGCTAACACTGTCGTCTTCTCCAAGGCACTTAAGAAACTAAGTTAGCTCATCCCTGCTGGTTCTAGTTTTCAAAAGTAATGGATCCGCTAAGAACTTCCAAAACTTTAAAATGCTCTATCCGGCAACAACTTTCTTTGTCTAGAAACTTCATTTCAATAATAAAAGAGCAATTTTAACCCTGGAGGTGACAACGCAAAAGTGACGTAGTAGACCCAGGCGGTAAATCAGAAAACAGATAAAGTTGACCCACTGTCTAAAGTTTTAGATAAGTGTAATTTTCAATTTCACTGAAAGTGGCAAAGCAATTCCTAAACAATGATCTCGTTCCTAATGGGCACTTCACTTTTCCAGTTGGGGCCCCAGGATAAATAATGGCACCCATTTTGTGCCCCAGGAATCGCTATATATGGATAATTGAGGAAAATATAATGTAACTTTTACTAATGCAGGTTTAATTTAAATTTTTGTTGCAGTAATTGAAGAGTCAACGTGCAGTTGTGAAAAAAAATAATACAGAGAAATCCTTTGTTCACTTTGCTCAGTTCTCCCCACTGGTAATGTCTTCCAAAACTATAATAGAATATCACAATCAGAATATTGACATTGATACAATCCACTGATCTTATTCAGATTTCCCCAGTCTTGTACTCATTTGTGTTGTGCCTATATTTAGCGCTATACAATTTTGCCACTTGTGTTGGTATCCACCACCACAGTCAAGTGCAAGTGCACTTTATCTCTAGATCCTAGGCAATAGTAAGGTAATACAGTGAGGTTTACAATAATAAACCCAGCCACTTTGGCACTGGTTTTTGGAAACATGTTAGAAAAAACATAATCGATTTGACATTAAAACTGTACTAGGCATCTCTCTCTCCAAATATCGTCTTCAGAAAGCACCAGATAAAGTTCAATGGCAGTGCCAGCAGTTGGTTGAGTTTCTAAACTACTATTTGTTGGCCCAGGACACCTGGACATCTTTCAGACTAGCTGCTGTCTTATAGCCACCTTACAATATGTCTCCCCATTCGTTACTGAATTAAGGAAAAATTCCTTGGCCTGGGATCCAAAGCTCTTCATAACATGCTGTGACTTCCTGACCAGTATTTTATCCATCTTCTCCCAGCTACAAACACATGTATTGAGACTCATCTTTAAGACTTTTTCCTCCAGGAAGGCTGCTAATCTAGATATTTCTTCCCTAGGACGATTGAAGCTCCTTGCTCCAGACACACTGCTTGTATTCTGTCTTAGTTACCAGCATATGTTTGTTACTGGTGATGCCACCTGTCTGAGCCCTAAAAAGTGCACTGGGATTCATTCAGCTAAATATACCCTGCCCAGGACCTGCACAGAAATGGGAAGTGACTCTCATTGTCATCTCTCCACTTTAACTGTTCCACACATTTTTTCACTCTCCCCAGCCACCATATATAGGACCTATGAGTTTAGGGCCTATGAGCTGTTCGCCACCAGTGTCTGAGGGCAGGAACATTTGCTGCCACCTGCTAAAATGACAGCAGCTACCATGTATTGCATCCATACTCAGCACTCAGCGTTTTGCATTTGCCGTCTCAATTAATTCTTACTGCACCTGTGTAAGGTAGCAATTATTACCCCAATATATAGTGGTGAGGAACTGAGATGTAGGGAGATTACATGACTTGCTCATGGTCACATAACCAGGAGAGAGTAGAGCCAGAACCTGAATTCCATCTGACTCATGTTTATAACCCATGTTCGTAACCTCTGACCTCTACTGTCGACAAAGCTAAAATGAATATAAATCAAAGCAATAGGATGCCAGGCACTGTTTTAAATACTTTCCATGTATTACCTCATTTGAGCCCCACAGCTACCCTATGAGGTAGGTACTGTTGTTATTCTCATTTTATAGATGAACACATTGAGGACCAGAGAGGTGAAATAACTTGATCGGGGTCACATAACTAGTAAGTAGAGAGCAGGGATGCAAACCCAGACAGTTCAGCTCCAGATGTCATGCTCTTAGCCTTCCACTCAGCTGCCCAAATGCAGCACTCACTACACTGAACGCAAAAAATCAACCACCTAGAGAGTGACCTGTCCTGAGAGGTAACAATCATGTGTATCGCTAATGATACAAGAGCGTGTGTCCCCCCCAAGTCTTAACAAGGAAGACAATAACTTGACAGGGATCCACTTAATGGTAACAAATCATGCTGAGACAACCTCTGAGTCAGCCTGAAGCTAGAAAGGAGAGCCAGTGGGTTAGAACTTACCTTTAGGAAGCACATGGCTCTGGAAGATACTGCTTTGGAAAACAAGTAAAGATGTGTTAATAATAATGAGACAATTTGCCTCAATTCTAATTAGGTTGAGCACCTTTTCTTTCTTTCTCTCTTTTTTTTTTTTTTTTTTTTTGAGCACCCTTTCTTATAGGAGTATGAACTGGTACAACCACTTTGGAAAAGTCTGGTATTAGCTAGCAAAGTTGAAGATATGCATACTTTGTGACCCAGAAGTTCCATTCTTAGCAATGCACCCAAGAGAAATCCAGACATGTGTGCACCAGGACACAAGTACAAGAATATTCACTGGGCATTTTTGTGATAAATCCCAAACAAGAAAGAACCCAATGCCTACTAATGGTAGAAAGGGTAAATGAATTGTGATGGAATCATACAACGGAATACCATACAGGGATGAAAATGAATGAACAACCGCTACATGCAACAACAGGGATGAATTCTAAAAATACAAGATTGAGTAAAAGAAGGAGAAAGTAAAAGAATCCATATAGTATAATTGTGTTTATATAAAGTTCAAAAACAAGCAAAATTTAACAACATTATTTAGGGATACATATTTAAAAAGAAGGGGAAAAAACTAGGTAGAACAGGAAGTAATTACCAATAAATCTCGGGTATCACTTATCACTAGAGGGAGGTGTTGTGATAAAAAAGGGAAACATGGGCAGGGGGTTCTGGGACTGCTGGCAATGTTTTATTTTTGTCTGGATACATGAATGTTCACTATAATGATTTATTAAGCCATGTATTTCTTTTCAGCACTCTTTTCTACCTATCTGTTGTATTTTGCAATTTTTTTAAAAAAGTTAAAAGTCCATGTTAAAGAGAGCTGTCAATATTCAAATGTCTCCCATGCGCCAGGGGCTTCACTTGGTTGTGAGTCTCATCCCTTCTCATGTTTTCAGACTCCTTTCTGTATACATTGTTTTTTCTCTCTTCCAGATCTTCAACTTCACTCTGTGCTGGATCCTTTCCGTCGGCATTCAAACATGCACAATCTCTCTCCCATCTTAAAAACAACAACAAAAAATAACTTTCTATTGTTCTAACCTCAGCCTTAGCTACTGTTCTCTCTCCTCCTTTTCACAGCAAAACTTGTGGAAGGAATTGTCTGGCCACATTGCCTCTTGTTTATTCACCTCCTGCTTATTTCTCAACCCTCTCCAACTGAGCTTCTGCACCCATCACTTACTGCATCAAAACAGTCGTTCTGGCCTTCATGACTCAGTGTAGCTAGTTCAGTGGGCCTTTCATCCACCCTATCTTACTTGGATTGTGCGACATTATTGACCACCACCTCCCTGAAACAATCTACTCACTTTATTCCTACTTCTGTGGCTGCTGTATCTCATTTTGCTTAGCTGACCCATGCTCCTCTAGCTAGCCATTACATTTCGTAGTTCTGGATCCTAGGCATTCTCCTAGGCTCACTCTAGATCCTGTCTCCAGCTAAGCTATTCACTGTATTGGTTTCTGTTACTATATGTTTGCTGTTGTCTTCCAAACATGCACATGTAATCCATATCTGTCTTTGGAACCACAGATCAGTATATCTAATCTCTTGCTTGATACCACCATCTGGGTATCTCAAGAGTATCTCAGACAACCTGTCCAAAATCATGATCTTCCACTACAAACATGATCCCCATCAGATATTTTCCATCTCTGGGAAGTCACCAGAAACCTAGATGTCAGGCTTGATATACCCCTACCTGATGAACACCTTTCAAGAACATTCTATCATATTTAGAAAAAAAAGTCTTCCTGTAATGATCTAACCCTCCCCCCTCCCACCTTTTCAGACATCTTATATCTTTCCCTCCCAATTGTATGTTTCTCCCACACTAGATAACTTTTAATTTCTCCAATTTATCATTTTCCCACAGGGCCGTTGTGTATGTTAGTATAGCTCCTTGGAATACCTCCTCCCCTCTTTAGCTAATTAATTCCTCTCCTTCTGTTATTAGCTCAAATGTTATTTCATTGAACAAGTCTTTCCTGATTCCCCAGACTTTTATCTCCTGGTTTTCTATTGTATTAATTATCTAATGCTGGGTAACAAATCTCTCTAAAACTTAATGTCTTAAGATAGTAATAATCATTTATTCTCTCTCACTGTTTTTGTGTTTGGGAGTGGCATGGCTAGGTGGTTCTGGCATGTGGTCTCTCACGACACCGCAGTCAGATGTCAGCTAGGAATGCTGTTATCTGAAGGTGTGACTGGGATTGGAGTTTCCACTTCAAGACTGCTCACTTGTGGGGCTGGCAAGTTGGTGTTGGCTGTTGATGAGAGGTTCCTCTCTACATGGGTCTCTCCACATTTCCTGGGCTTCCTCCCATGTCGACTTGATTTCAAAGTCATGCATTGATGGGGAGAGAGAGAGAGGGAGGGAGAGAGAAAGAGAGTGAGCAGAAGGAAGCTGTATCCTTCTGTATGAACCAGCTTCAGAAGCCACACAGCATCACCTGTGCCATGTTCTATTTGTTAGAAGTGAGTCACTAAGATTGGCTCACATCCAATGCGGGGGTGTGGGGGCGGAATTAGATTCTACCTTTTAGAGGGAGAGTGTCAAAAAATCTGCAGGTATATTTCAAATATCAATTCGCCTTTACTCTGCCTTCCTGGACTTACCGCAGTCTGTAATTTTATATAACATATAATTATATTGTAAAGATATAGTATATACTTGTATGATTATTTGATTAATGCCTACCTTCCTGCTATTGTTTGGATATGGTTTGTCCTTGTCAAAACTCATGTTGAAATTTAATTACCGATGTAACAATGTTGGGAGGTAGAACCTTAAGAGGTGGGGCCTAATGGAAGGTGTTTGGGTTATGGGAGTGGATACCTCATGAGTGGCTTGGTGCTGTTCTTGCAATAGTGAGTTCTTGCTCTCACTAGACTGGATTAGTTCCCACAAGAGCAGGTTGCTATAAAACAAGGATGCTCTTCATGTTGGGCCCCTTCACAACTGTCCTTTTCCCCTTTGAGCTGCCACCATGTTATGATGCAGCAGGAAAGCCCTCACCAGAAGCTAGCACCAGGCTCTTGAACTTCCCAGCCTATAGAACTGTAAGCCGAATAAACCTCTTTTCTTTATAAAGTACACAGCCATACGTGTTCTGTTATAGCAACACAAAATAAACTTAGACACTTCCCATACTAAAACAAACTTTTTTAGAACAAGTATCCTATCTGCTTTGCACATCATTTTTTCCCTAATACCTAACATATTGCCTGGCACATCAGTGTGGAATAAATATGAATAAGTTATTAATTATATGTAACACCCACAAAAATCCTTTAAGGCAGGTATTGTTCTTTCCATTTTACAGATGGCAAATGGAAAGTCAAAGGGTTGGATAACTTGTTCCAGGACCAAAATGTGAATCCACATCTCTCTGATTCTAAGCCAAGACTATTTCTAGGACTTCAGACTCTCTCTGTGTGAACACAAAAGAGGAACAGGAGCTGCTTTGACCTTGGTGAAATAGTCTCCTGTTTCCACATTTCCTCATCCAGGATCCTTGGAAGAGCTAATTATGTATCCCACATGTATGGATTTAAGGACAGGACTGTTCTTAAGGTTAAAGAATATTCAGAATCTAGTAATTAAAAAAATCTCCAAAATAGGTGGTCTTTGTGAGTTTGTTTCCTCATCATGAGCAAAGTGAAGAGAATATGGAGTGTCTGAAATTATAAACCTACTCATGATGGGGTCACCCACAGCAATCACTGGGAAAACTATTTCCTCTCAACACCAAAATCTGCTCTCTGACCCCATGCAATCCTCTACTCCTGTGGAAGTTCTTATCTCTTTCCTCATTAAGGAGAAAGGGGCCATTCAATAGCTGTTCTATTGAATGAGACCATTAGTCACTTATAGCTATTTAAATTTAAATTAATTAAATTACATAAAACTTAAAAATGCAGTTCCTCAATCATACTAGCCACATTTCAAGCACTCAAAAACCACATGTGGCTAGTTGCTACCATATTGGAAAGTGCAAATATAGAACATTTCTATCATCACTGAAAATTCCGCTGGATAGTGCTGCCAGAGAACCTAGGTAATCCTAGCCTCTGAAAATTTCAAGCTCATAGAGGAAGGCAACACAAAGGGCTGGAGTGTCTCCACCCTCTCTATGAGTAAGAGGAACTTATCTACCCAACAAAAAGCCCCAACTCACCTGTAGGAAATGGTCCCTAATAATGGGGCTCTGGGTATGGAATCACCTCTGCAGGTCTGTGCTCTCATCAGGGTTTCTGCCTCTTTCCCATCTGTCCTCTGAGCTATCAGTCTCATGTTAAATAACCACCAGCATCCTTTAAACCAGACTACTCATCACCTGCTGCCCTGAACCCACTGAGCCTCAGCCTAGCCCAGGCAACACATCTTTTACCCTCCTTCCTGCTTCAAACTAGTCCATCTCTGCACTTAAGTCAGTCTCCATTCCTCCTGTCTCAGAGTTTGTCATTTCCTTTCTTCTCAAAGATAACCCTTCCCCCAACTTCTCCAACAACATATGTGTTCTGGACTCTCTGCCCCATCACCTCACTGGAAAACTTGCTTCACTAATTATTCTATTATCTTCCATCTTTTCTTCTCCACTAGCACTGTTTCTTCAGCCTTCAAGTTTGCACAACGTCTCCAATGTTGTTAACAATTTTAATTGACCCTTTAGGGCCACCCTCCCATCTTCATTATTTTTCCCTCTACCAGTGGCTCTAGGGAGTTGTCTACCAAAAGACCCTACATCCTTATTTCCCACCTAGGGCCTGGCTCTCATCTGACTCAATTTCTTCCCATTTAATAAAATTTGTTCAGGATATGCATTCAAGGCTTTCCACAACTTGTTCCTCGTTTAACTTCTTATCTATTTTTCTTTTCTTTCTTTTTTTTTTTTTTTTTGAGACAGAGTCTCACTCTGTTGCTCAGGCTAGAGTGCTGTGGCGTCAGCCTAGCTCACTGCAACCTCAAACTCCTGGGCTCAAGCAATCCTCCTGCCTCAGCCTCCCAAGTAGCTGCGAATACAGATATGTGCCACCATGCCTGGCTAATTTTTTTTCTATTTTACTTGCCCGGCTAATTTCTTTCTATTTTTAGTAGAGACGGGGTCTTGCTCTTGCTTATGTTGGTGTCGAACTCCTGACCTCAAGTGATCCTCCCACCTTGGCCTCCCAAATGCTAGGATTACAGGTTTGAGCCACCACGCCTGGCCTCTTATCCATTTTTCTCTTTGTCACCTTCTAGCCACACTTACCTTTTCACTGTCTGCCATGAGTGTCTAAAGCTTTCCTGTCCTGGCATCTTTATTACAATTTTTTCTCTTGACATAACTACTTGTTTTAGGTACATCCTGTCCATCATTGGATGATGAGCTCAAGTCCCTACTTCTTGATGAAGTCTCTCTGACGATAAAGCCCATCTCGTGCCCCCTGTTACCCTGGCTACCATCATTGCATACAGACTGCCTGATGCTACCATGTATTGCTGTATGTATATTTATCTTCTCTCCCTGGGTGAATTCAGAGTGCTTCCTAGCGAGGAATTAGCACTCACATCTTTGCACTCTCCAGTGTTTTTAGATGAAGAATTTTGTGCATAGCAGCAGATACTCAAATATTTGTTGATTGACTGATACACTGACCTATCCCAACATCACTTCAAAAGGTACCAGTGGTAAACCATGCAGCAGTATTTTAAATAAACCTCCTGTAAGAAAGCTATGAAATAGAGACTGTCACGGCAATTGGCTATGTAAATGCCCCACAGATGAAGGTGGTGCACTAAAAAACGATACACCTCTTTGGAAGATCCTGGAATGACCTGTGTGAATGGGCACCTGGATCTACACATCAGGTAAGCAACATTGCTATTATTCATACATTTTGATGGGTGATTTAATCACTTGATTAAATTGGTGTCTGCCATGCTTCTCCACTGTGAAGTTACTCCATTTTTGTGTGTGTAATTAATAAGTAATTTATGAGGTGGTATTTTGATACCATATAACTATTCTCTGTGTTATCAAATTTTCACTTTATTCATTTATTTTTTATATCATAGGGATGCTTAGACTCCTATTTTATTCAAGGGGTAATAATCCATTACTCTCATTATTTATTTTGATAATAAATCATGCCATAATTGGTCACTCAGAGCCCCTTCAACTGGCTTCTGTGTTCTTTTGAAATGTCTCCATCATTTTTTGAGCACTTTGCAACTTTCTGGCACCAAAAATGTTCTAAGCACATCTGATACTTTCCTTGGCCACCCCTTGAACCAGACGTTTTCCCAAATAGACAGTTGCTTTTAGTGGAGAAAGGTTTTTAGAAGTCAAGATCTGGGTACAAGGTATACTCATTGCTCTTGGGATTCTCTTTATCTCAGTAGATGTTAATGTACAGAGTTAGGTGATATATATATATATATATATATATATGTATACACACATATGTTTACATCTATTTTTCTCTATCTATATATCAACAACCATAAATTTATATTGGTACCTCCAATTCCACGCAAACACTCTTGGATTCATTCTAGTTTTCTCCAACTCCCTTCTCCAACAGTGAGAAAACTGGCTCCCATTATTCTTAATATATTACTTGTTCAATACCCTTATCATAATCAGTTCCTCTTCATCACTCTCCACCTCCCTCCCCTGACATGGATGCCATCCTCACCCCTTTAGGTTCCGACACTCCACGCCGGGGACATCTTTTTCTGGCAATATGGTAGATTAGTATCACTAATGACCCCTTGTATCAGTTTCTATTGATGTGTGACAAACCACCCCAATACTTAGTGGCTTAAAACAGCAATGATTTATTATTTCTCACTATTCTGTGGGTTGGCTGGAAGGTTCTTCTGCTTGTCTCCCCTGAGTTCACTCATGCAGCTACATTCAGTGGGTGGGCTGTGGGGAGAATGGCCATTCTCAGATGTCCTCACTGCCATGGCTGAGGTCTCAGCTGAGATGGCTGGGATGGCTCCATCTTTCTGCTCGACTGTGGTCTTTCATCTAGGACTTGTTCACATGATTCTGCAAGTTCTCCAGAAAAGCAAAACAAATGTCTCTTACACCACATTCTACTGGTCAAAGCAAGTCATAGGCCAGCCCAGATTCAAGGGGTGGAGAAATTGACCCCATTTCTTGACTGCAAGAGCTGGAGCAACAAAGTCACATTGCGAAGGAGCACTGGCATGGGGAAACAATTCTCTGGGAGCCATTAGTGTAATCATTTACCATACTTTCCCAACTGAACAATAAAAAGACAATTTAAAATATTTAAAAAAAACACATGTTATTTTAGTTGTTTCTCTGAACTAGAGGAAACAGAAAGCAGAAAGAATCCACAGAGCCATAAATGATGTAAAAGCAGGAACCCCCAGAAAAGAGCAACCCCCAGAAAACCTTAAGGTTTTCGGGCAAACACTGGAGAATTGCAGCTCCTACCTTAATTCTTATGTGGTGCTTGGAGAACAGAAAGCAAAGCTGAAGTCTACCAAAAGCAAGGGATCAAGTATGAGACCCTCAAATAAAGCTGGGACCCCACCCTCAGGGCAAGGTGAATGAGAAAAGCAAACACTGCAAAAAAAAGGAGACAACAAGAAAAATGTGCATGCATATCCTGACCTGCGTGTTGGGGAAAAGAATCATTTGAAAATTTGTGACCACAACTGATCATCATGTGGGTTTAATGTTTTCTACAAGGAAAAATGCGAGCCAAGGATTATTTAAAGTGGTCCCTTGTTATTAGGCCCCTGGTTGACTGAGAGACATAAATGTAAATCCTCTCTGAAAGAATGCAAACTCAGTCCAGGCCTCCAAGAATTCCCACAGATAAAGTTCCAACAAAAATGAGTAATTCACTGTAAAACAAAGTCACAAAACATACTACGAAGCAAGGCATCATCTGTGAGAACAAGCAGAAAAAACAGAAAGCAAAACTAGATCCTTTACAACCACAGATATTAGAATATAAGACACAGACATTGAAGTAACTAAGTGTTTTTTTTCTTGGTCTTTTTTTTTAATTTCAAAATATTAAGGGGGTACAATGTTTTTGTTACATGGATACCTTCTATAATGCTTAAGTTGGGGCTTTCAGTGTGCCAATAACCTGAATAGTATTCACTATACCTGATAGGTAGGTTTTTACCCCTTCCTTCCTTCCCCCTTCCCCCCTGATTGATTTCCTATGAACTTTACATCTCTTTGTGCCCATGTGTGCCCATCTATTAGCTTCCAATTATTAGAGAGTACATGTGGTGTTTGTTTTTCCATTCCTGACATATGAAGTAACTAAATTTAATGTGTGCTATGGACTGTGTCCCCCCCAAATTCATATATTGAAGCCTTAACCCTCAATGTGACTATATTTGGAGTAAGGAAGTAATTAAGGTTAAATGAGGTCATAAAGGTGGAGCCCTGGTCTGATAGGATTAATGTCCTTATAAGAAGAGACACTTAGAGAGCTCTTCCTCTCTCTCTCTCCCTGCCAGGTGGTGACACAGCAACAAGGCACCATCTACAAGCCAGGAAGAGGGCTTTCACCAGGAACCCAACAATGCTGGCACCCTGATCTCAGACTTCCACCCTGCAGACTGTGAGAAAATAAATTTCTGTTGTTTAAGCCACCTTGTCTATGGTATTCTGTTATGGCAACCCAAACTGAACAATATGATTAAATAAATATAAGACAAACTTAAAATATGATCATGGAATAACCAGTCAGAGTTGAGATAATTTCAAATAGAAATTCTCAGAATTAAAAGTTCACTAACTGAAATTAAAATTCCATTTGAAAAATGTCAGATTTCACCACTGAAGATAGACTTAGTAAACTAGATGATAGATTGAATGAATTTATAAATTCATTTATAAATGAATATAATGGAATATATTCATTTGTGAAATATTAAGATATGGAAAATATGAAAAAGAGGTTATGAGATATGTTGGATATAGTGAGAAGGTCTAACATATGCCTCGTCATATTTCCGAAACGAGATAATGGGGATGGAAAAATTGGAACTCTTATACATTGCTACTGGGAATGTAAAATGATGCAGCCTCTTTGGAAAATAGTTTGGCAGCTCTTCAGAATGTTAAATATAGAGTTACCATATGACCCAGAAATTCCACTCCTAGGTATTTACACAAGAGGAATGAAAACATAGTCCACACAAAAGCTTGTACACAAATATTCATGACAGCATGTTCACAATAGCCAAAAAGTGGAAACAACCTAAATGATGAATAAACAAAATATGGTATATCCATATATTAGAATATCATGTGTCAATAAAAAGGAATGCAGTACTGATTCATGCTAAAACATGAATGGATCTCAAAAACATCACGGTAAGTAGAAGAAGCCAGTCACAAAAAATCACATATTGTAGAATTCTATTTATACAAAATTTTCAGAATGTGCAAATCTATGACATGTCCAAAACAGGGAAAAGCATAGAAAAAGAAAGTAGATTATTTCCTAGGGCTAGGTGGCAGCACATGAGGTAAGGATGAGGAATGACTATTAATAGGTATAAGGATACTTTTTCTGGTAATTTAAGTATTTTAAAATTAGATTTTGGTAATGGTTGCACATTAAATGTACTAAAAACCACTGAACTTTTAAACAGGTAAACATTGTGGTACACAAATTGCATATCAATAAAGCTATTTTAAAAAGAGGTAACAGAGAAAATAGGAGAGAGGAAATATCCAAACTCATAGTGACTATTTTCCGTAACTGTTAACAACGCATATCTTTTTTTTTTTTTTTTTTTTTTGAGACAGAGTCTCGCTCTGTTGCCTGGGCTCGAGTGCTGTGGCGTCAGCGTAGCTCACAGCAACCTCAGACTCCTGGGCTCAAGCACTTCTGCCTCAGCCTCCCGAGTAGCTGGGACTACAGGCATGCACCACCATGCCCGGCTAATTTTTTCTACATATATTTTTAGTTGGCCAGATAATTTCTTTCTATTTTTAGTAGAGACGGGGTCTTGCTCTTGCTCAGGCTGGTCTCAAACTGCTGAGTTCAAACGATCCTCGCACCTTGGCCTCCCAGAGTGCTAGGATTACAGGCGTGAGCCACCGCGCCCGGCTGTCTTTCACCATTAAGTATGATATTAGCTGTATGGTTTTTTGTAGACACTCTTTATCAAGGTGAGAAAGGTCCCCTTTGTTCTAATTTGCTGAGTGTTTTTACCACAAACAGGAAATGAATTTTGTCAAGTGTTTTTTTTTTTTTTGCTTCAATTGATATGATCACGTGGTTTTTCTTCTTTGGCCCATTAATATGGTGGATCACACCAATTGATTTTTGTATAATTTTCAATGTAGTTATCTTAAAAATCTTTCATTAGATTTATTCTTATGCATTTGATGCTTTTTGTTTATAAATGGAATTATTTATTTCATTTCATTTTCTAAGTGTTGATTATTAATCTGTAGAAATAAAATTGTCTACCTTCAAGCTGGGTATAGTGGTGCATGCCTGTAGTTCCAGTACTTAGGAGGCTGAGGTGGGAGGCTGGAGGATCACTTAAGGCCAGGAGTTTGAGGCAGCAGTGTGCTATGATCACACCTGTGATCATGGCCACTTCACTCTGGCCTGGGCAACATAGCAACCTTGTCTATAAAAACAAAGCAAAACAAAATTGTTTAAATATAGACTTGGTATCCAGCAAAATTGCCAAATTTACCTAATAATTCCAATATTTTTATGTATTTTCTTTATTATCTTTTATGTACTTAATTATGTTTCTGTCAATATGCACAGTTTTAGTTCTTTCTTCTCTTCTCCTCTTTATTTTTATTTGTTTTTCTTGCCATATTTTACTGATTATACTGTCCAGTATAAAACTGAATATAAAAGTAGTGATAGTGGATATCCTTATCTTATTTCTGAAATCAATGAGAAAATATTTAATACTTCACCTTTGAGTAGGATTTCAGCTATAGATTTTTGTGGGGTTTTTGTTTTGTTTTTTCTCTTTGCGTGCGGAAAATCCAGAACTAATTTTTAAAAAACATCCTTTAGCCCAACATAAGTTATTAAGACCTGTCACTTTAAACTCAGAGGCTAATTATAAAATATTACCAATAAGGAATATGCAAAGTAATTTATTTTTGATTATGATTGAGAATGTAGCGAATGTTTAATTAAAAATTTAAGGTGTTTTAAATAAAGATAAAATTTACATATAGAAAAATGTACAGATCTTATGAATTTTAATATACCCATGTAACCAGTACCACAATAAAGATATAAAATGTTTCTACATTCCCTCCAATTTTATCTTGCCTCCTTTCAGCCACTACTGACACCACATAGGCAAACATTCTGATTTCTGTCTCAGTTTTAGTTTTGTCTGTTCTAAAGTTTCACATATATGAAATCATAGAGCATGTATTCTTTTGTGTTTGGCTTATTTGCTCAGCAAAATATTTTTACCATGACATAAGTTTTTATTTATTCTCCTATTTGATGAACATTTAAGCTGTTTCTAGTTTGGGGCTATTATAAACAAAGCTGCTATAAATATTTCCATAAGGTCCTTTTTTGAACCTAAGTTTTAATTTCTCTTGGGTTAATATCTAGGGCAGGAACTGTTGGGTCACAGATTAAGTCTGTTTAACGTTATAGGAAACTTCAAAACAGTTTATTACAGTGATAGTGCTATTTTCTATTACCATTAGCAAATAAATACGAGTACCAAGTGTCCTGTATCCTCCACGACATTTGGTGTTAGTCCTTTTACATTTTAGCTTTTTTCTTTCTTTCTTTTTTTTTTGGTAATAACCTTTTCATCAGATTAAGGAATTTCTCTTCTATTCTTAGTCTGCTGTGAGACTTTATCATTTATGGGAGTTAAATTTTATCAGATACTTTTTCTGCATCTATTGAAACATTTGCATGATTCTCAATTATTGTTTATGTGGGGAATTCTACTGATTGACATTTTAACAAATTTATTGAAGCATCATTTACATATCTTATAGTCACCAATGTTAAGTGTACAGTTGGATGAGTTTTTGTAAATGTATACTGTTGTGCAATCAATATCCCACGCTGTCATCCAAAAACTTTCCTCGTTCCTCTTTACAGCTCAGCGCTATTGTTTTTTTGATACCCAGGCAACCTTCGAAATGTTTTCTGTCTGTAAAATATCGTCGTTTCTCGAAATTCAAAGTGAATGGAATCATAAAATACATGTCTTTTCCTACATGTTGGGGAATTGAAGCCTCCTGCCAACAACGCTGTAAGTAAGCAACCTTGGAAGCTCATTGTCATATCCTCTTTAGACCTTCAGAGGATTCAGCCTCCCCTGACAACCTGACTGCAACCTCATGAAAGATCCTGAGACCCAAATCTACTATCTGAGCAACTATCAAACTCCTGCCCCACAGAAACTATGAGATAATAAATATTTTTATTTTTATTAACCATGAAGAATTGAAGCACTTTATTATGCAGCAACAGATAACTAATACACTTGCATTCGTGGAATAAGCCCAATTGGTCGTTATGTGTTATCCTTTTTATATACCCCTGGATTCAATTTGCTATGATTTTTTGTAGAGTTATTGTGTTTAGATTCAGGAAAGATAGGGATCTATAATTTTCCTTTCTTATAATGTCCTTTTCAAGTTTTGATATCAAGATTAGGCTGGCTTATAAAATGCGTTGGGAAGTGCTGTTATATTTTTATGATCTTGAAGATTGTTTGTAAAATTTGTTGTATTTATTATACATTTATAAGAATTCAAGAGTGAAAACATTTAAATCTGGGGTTTTCTCTGTAGAAAGTTTATAAATTACAAATGGAATGTCTTTTATAGATGTGGGGGACTCCTGAACATTTCTATTTTTTCTTATTTCAATTTTGTTAATTCTCGTTTGTGCAATAATTTATCCATTTTATCCCAATTGTCAAATTCATTACCAAAAAGTATTTCATAATATCCTTTATCTTTGTATCTGTAGTATCTATAAAATTATAAAATTCTTGAAATTCATAATTTGTGTTTTCTCCCCTATTTTCTGCAATCTTTCTATGGATTTATTGATTTTAATAATCTTTTCAAAGAACCACCCTAGGCTTTAAGTTTCTCTATTGTATGTTTACTTTCTGTTGCATTGATTTCTGCTCTTATCTATTCTACTTTATTTAGGTTGACTTCTGTTGTTTTTCTAATTTATTTTTAATCTTTCTCTTTTTTCTAACACATAGCTTTAACATCTTAAATTTCTCTCTAGGCACTGCTTTAGCAGAGTCTTACAAGTAGTAATTTTTCGTATTTATTCAGTTTAAAATATTTGTTGTGATTACTTCTCTGATCCATGGGCTATTCAAAAATAATTTCAAAATCTCTAGGGATTTTCTAGTAATTTTTTAATAAAATTTATTTATAGTTTAAATCTACTGTGTTCAAAGAATATAGTCTATATTTTTGCTATTCAAAGTACTTGTTAAAATTTCTACGTTTAAAAGTTTTTTAATCTTCCTGTTTATTATTTTTATTACACGAAATCTCCTCTTTACCTTTAGTAATATTTCTTTCCTTAGTGTATTGTTTTTTAATATATGTATGAATGTATATATACACTCATGTATCAATATATATTCACATATATGTACTTAATACCATAGTATCAAAATATAAAAGCAAAAAATTAATCTCTAAAAGGAGAACTCCGCAAATCCACAACTACAGTTGGAAACTTTGATAAGTCTGTTTCAGGAAATGATAGAACAAGCAGACAAAAACTCACTAAGGATATAAAAGATCTGAAAAGTATGATTCATCAACCTGAATTAATAGACATTTATAGAATTGGATATCCAACCAGTGCACAATGCACTTTATTTTCAAGTGCATGTGTAACATACACCAAAACAGAATGTCTTTTTCTTTCCCTTTCTCTCAATGTGTCTTAACTTTCTGTTTAAAGGTTTTTTTCCCTGGGGTGTATAGACAGCTTATATTAATAATTGGCCTTTAAAAAGTTCAGCCTTCTAGTATTTATGTTTTAATTGCAGTGTTTCATCCATTTATATTTAATGTATAAACTTAGTGATATAATTGAGTTTAGGTCTACCATGCTTCTATTTATTTTCTATTTGTCCATTTTATTTCTTTGTTTCTTCCTTGCTTTTTTTTTTGAACTAACAAAAATATTTTTATTATTACCTTTTCTCTTCTGTCAGCATTTGAGTAATACATCCTTTTGTTATTCATTTGGTGGTTACCGAATAAATGAAATGTTCTTTGATTTATTAAAGTCTATCTTAAATGAATACTATTGCTATTTCCTGAACCAAGCAAAAAATTTGCAACAGTTTCCTTCTATTCATCTCCTTCTCTATTTTATGTTGTCACATATTTTATTACTACCTATGTTTTAATCTCTGCATGACATTATTATTATTTTTAACAGTAAAAATTCATTTATTTCATCTACATATTTATCCTTTCTAGTGGTCTTTATTTCTTTCTTCAGTTCCATGCTTTTGACTGTGGTTATTTTCATTCAGTCTGAAGAATTCCCTTCAGTATTTCTTTCTTTCTTTTTTTCTTAGACATAGTTTCTCTCTGTTGCCCGGGGTAGAGTGCAGTGGCATCACCGTAGCTCACTGCATTCTCAAACTCCTGGGCTCAAGTGATTCTCCTGCCTCAGCCTCCCGAGTAGCTGGGACTACAGGTGCGAGCCAAGACGCCCGGCTAATTTTTCTATGTTTAGTAGAGATGGGGGTCTCACTCTTGCTCAGGCTGGTCTTGAACTCCTGAGCTCAAGTGATCCTCCCACCTCGGCCTCCAGAGTGCTAGGATTACAGGCGTGAGCCACAGCGCCTGGCCCCCTTCAGTATTTCTTACAGTGCAAGTCTTCTGGTGGCAAGTTTTCTCAGCTTTTGTTTGTCTGAAAAGTCTTTACCTTAATTTTGAAGAATAAAATTCTAAGTTGGCAGATTTCTTTAAAATTTTACCATTTTGGAGATAATCATTCTATTGTCTTCTGTCTTTCATAATTCTTGCTGAAAAGGCAACTGAGTCTTATTATTTTTCTTTTGAAGATTATGTGCCTTTTTCTCCTCTATTTGCTTATATCTTACCCTTTGCTTTTGATTTTCGGCAGTTTCACTATAACAAACCTAGATACAGTTTTCTTTATATTTATCCCACTTGGGGTTCAAAGGACTCTGTAAGTCTCGTTTGATGTATTTCATCAGGTTTGGGAATTGTGGGGCTAGTATATCTTCAAATATTATTATTTCAGTCCCTAACTCTTCTCATCTACTTCTGGGATTCCAATTATATATGGGTTAGAGCTTCACATTGTGCCTTATACTTTTCTTATACTCTTCTCTATAATATCCAACAGCTTTCCTACCCTGGGCTTCAACTTGTATATTTTCATTTTTAATTCAATTAATCCTCTCTTCTGCTGTGCTCTAATTTGCCCTTCAAACAATCTATTGAATTCTTGATTTCTGTTACAATTGTTTTTTCATTTCTAGAATTCCAATTTGACTTTTTTTAATAGTTGCCAGATCTCTGTTGAAATTTTCTATTTTTCGCACACGTTAATCATAGTTATTCAAAATGCTTGCCCGATAACTGCAATGTCCAGTTAACTCTGGATATTTTTCTATTGTCTGTAGCAAGTGCTAGCCAGGGAGACTTCAACTCCTATACCACTGACATTGTCTAACTGATACCTACATTTAAAAAGTATTGTTTAACATGACACCAATAGTTTAGACAACAAAAGTGAACATAGACTAAATCAAAATTGAAAATTTCTGTGCATTAAAGGGCATAATAAACAGAGTGAAAAGGCAACCTATAGGATGGAAGAAAATATTTACAAATCATATATCTGATAAGGAGAGAATATTCAGAAAATGTAAAGAACAACTACAACTCAACAACAAAAACCAAAACAATCTGACTAAAACATTGGATTCAAAAGGATTGAACAGACATTTCTCCAAAGAAGAGATACAAATGTCCAACAAGCATATGAAAAGATGCTCAACATCACTAATCATTAGGAAAATGCAAATCAAAACCACAGAGAGGTACCACATCACAGCTAATAGTATAGCTACTATCAAAAAAGCAGAAAAGGCCAGGTGCAGTGGCTCATGCCAATAATCCTAGCACTTTAGAAGGTCAAGGCAGGAGGATCACTTGGGGCCAGGAGTTGGAGATCAGCTTGGGCAATATAGTGAGACCCTGTCTTTATAAAAAATTACAATATTAGGTGGGTGGGGTGACATGCAAGACCCTGTCTCTAAAAACAAAACAAAACAAAACAAAATAACCAGTGTTGCTGAGGATGTGAAGAAATTTGAACCCTTGTGCCCTGTTTATGGGAATGTTATAGTATGGTAGTTCTTCAAAAAACTAAAAATAGAATTAGCATACAATCCAACACTCCTACTTCTGGATATAGATCCAAACATATTCAAAGCAGGGTCTCCAATGTATGTACACCTATGATCAGAGCAACATTATTTACAATAGCCAAGACGTGGAAGCAACTCAAATATCCTTTGACAGATGAATGGATAAAGAAAATGTAGTATATATATACCATGGAACATTAGTCAGGCTTAAAAAGGAAGGAGATTGACACATGCTACAACATGAATGAAATTTCAGGACATTATGTTAAATGATAAAAACCAGTCACAAAACACAAACACCCCATGATTCCACTTACATGAGGTACCTAGTGTAGTCAAATTCATAGAGAAAAGTAGAATAATGTCTTCCTGGTGTTGGGAACCGGGGAGGAATGGGAGTTATTGTTTAATGGGTAGAGAGTTTCAGTTTTTGAGATGAAAAAAATTCTGGAGATTGATTGCACAACAATGGGGATATACTTGATGCTACTAAACAGTATATTTAAAACTGGTTAAGATGGTAAATTTTATGTTATATGTATTATATTAATACTACAATTAAAAGTAATTGGAAAAGCCAAAATAAATGTTAAATAAATTATTGTTTAGTATATTTGTTGCAACAAAGGCAAGCTTTTAGTAGGCACTTTTAGCATACATCAAACTGGAAGATAATGAAATGATTTTTTAAATCTATTAATGTAGTAAATTATTAATAATTCATAGACATTTTAATATGAGATTATCCATGCATTCTTGTATAAACCCAAATTAAGTGTAATGTTTTCATTTTAATATACTTCTTTATCCAATTTGCCAATGTTTTAAGACTTTTGGTCCTAGATTTATTAGAGAGATGTGTCTATAATTTTCTTTTCCTATACCATCCTTGTCTATATGTGTGTGTGTGTGTGTGTGTGTGTGTGTGTATATATATATATATATATTTTTTTTTTTTTTTTGAGACAGGGTCTCACTCTGTCACCCAGGCTGGAGTGCAGTGGCTTGATCATAGCTTACTACATCCTCAAACTCCTGGGCTCAAGTGATTCTCCTGCTTTACCCTCCCAAGTAGTTGTGACTACATGTGTGTGCCACCATGCCTGGCTAGTTTTTAAATTTTTTGTAGAGATTGGGTCTCACCATGTTACCCAGGCTAGTCTCAAATTCCCGGACTCAAGCAATCGTCTTGCCTTGGCTTCCTAAAATGCTGGGATTACAGGTGTGAGCCAGCATGCCTGGCCCATTGTTGCCATTATTTTAAACAAACTGCTATCTGTTAGATCAATTGAGAATTAGAAAAATAAAAGTTTTTATCTTATCTTCACTTATTCCTTGTCTGATGTTCTTTTCTTTTCTATGTAGATCCAAGTGTCTGACCTATATATCCTGTATCATTTTCCTTCTTCTAAAGAAATTATTTTAACATTTTTTGCAAGACAGGTCTACTGGTAACACATTGCTCCAGGTTTTTTAGGTGTTTTTGGTTTTTTATTGTGTGTCTGTATGTATGTATGTGTGTGAGTCTTTATTTCTCCTTCCTTTTGGAAAGATAATTTTTCAGGGTACAGAGTTCTAGGTTGGTGGTTTTTTCCTTTCAATTCTCCAAATATTTCACTATGCTCTCTTTTTGCTTGTATAGTTTCTAATGAGAAGTTGAATATAATTCTTATCTTTGACTCTCTGTAGGTAAGGTGTCCATTTCCTCTGGCTTGTTTCAGGATTTTTTCCTTTTTTCTCTTCCTTTTGTTCTTGAGACAGGGTCTCACTCTGTCACCCAGGCTGGAGTGCAGTGGCATCATCATAGCTCACTGCAGCCTTGAACTCCGGGGCTCAAGCAGTCCTCCCGCCTCAGCCTCCCAAGTAGCTAGGACTACAGGCATGTACCACCACACCTGGCTATTTTTTAAATTTTTTTGTAGAGAAGGTTCTTGCTTTGTTGCAAAGACTGGTTTCAAACTTCTGGCCTCAAATGATCCTCATGCCTCACCTTTCCAAAGTGTTGAGATTACAGGTGTGAGCCACCATGCCCAGCCTGATTTTTTTTATCTTTCATTTTCTGTAGTTTGAATTTGATATTCCTAGGTATAGGGTGTTTGTTTGTTTGTTTGTGGGGTTGTGTTTTTTTTGGCATTTATGATGCTTGATATTCTCTGAGTTTCCTGGATCTGTGGTTTGGTGTCTGACATTAATTTGGGAAAGCTCTCAGTCACTATTGTTTCAAATATTTAACGTAACAATTCTTTTTCAAATAATTTCTTCTGTTTTTTCTGTTCTGGGTTTTTTTATTTTCTTTTTTAGTCTTTTTTCCTTTTGCTTTTCAGTTTGGGAGGTTTATATTGAAATATTCTTAAGCCCAGAGACTCTTCCCAGCTATGTCCAATCTACTAACAAGCCCATCAAAGTAGTCTTTATTTCCTTTAGTGTTTTTGATCTCTAGCATTTCTTTCTTTTTTTTCTTTACATTTCCAGCTCTCTGCTTACATAGCCCATCTGTTATTGCATCTTGTCAACTTTATCCATTAGAGCCCCTAGCACATTGATCACAGTTGTTTTCAATTCCTGGTCTGATAATTCCAATATCCTTGCCACATTTTGGTCTGTTTCCGATGGTTGCTTTGTTTCTTCAAACTGTGTTCTTTATTTTTTAGTATGCCTTGTCATTTTTTCTTGATAGCTGGGGCTGTTGTACTGGGTAAGAGGAACTGCCATAAATAGGCCTTCGGCAATGTGGTACTAAGGTGTTGGCCCTGGGACAGCATTCTGCAGGCCTATAATTAGTTATCAGTCTTTTAGTGAGCCTGTGCCTCTGGACTGGGAACTCACACGTGCTTCTCAGCACCCCGCAGCCTCGGTGGAACAGGTGGACTAGAGTGGGCTAGAGCTGGGGATTTCCCTTCTCCCACAGGGAGGGCTGGAAGGAGCTGCACTTAGGTATTTTTCTTCCTCCCCGTGGAAAGCTAGAACCAGCTGGATTGGGTATTTTTCTTCTCCCCAGATCAGTTAGGCTCTGATAAAACTCAAACTGATTAGGCTCTAGTTAAATAGTTTCTCCTGAGGGCAGACCTTGTTAAGAAGAATAAGATGCACTGGTGTGCTTCAAAATGGTGCCTTTCCCTGCCCTCTCTGATGGAAGCGCAAGGGAGTTTTTCTCCATATTTGCTGTGAGAACTTGTTAGAGCTCCAGGAGGTAAAACTCAGAAAAGTGCGTGGGACCCCCGTGACTGGGACCCCCTGGAGTTTTTATCTCTGGTACTTGTCTACACTGAGTCTCCAGCAACCCATCAGTTCAGATTCCCCTACCCAGGCACTGGCCCCAAGGAAGTTTCTGCTGGTGGGTTCCTGCTCTGGTAAGTTGTGATTCTCTGCATTCGCCTGTTGGTCTCTCCAATTTGGAGACAGAGGTTTGCACTGTGACCTCAATTCTGTTGGTTTTTTGGTGTGTTCAGCTTTGAAATTGTTGTTAGGATGGAGTGGTGACTTCCAAGCTGCTTACTTACGTGCCAGACTGGAAACTGGAAGTTGTCTGTTAAATTTTACCTTTTACTGTTGGAAATGTGTGTGGTTTGCAGTCTGCTATCACTGTTCAGGAAGTTTATGTTTTTGCTCCACATTCAGCCAGGGACTAGTAACTTGGAAGTTTCCTCTCTGATTGCTCCCGAGAGGGTGCAGCCTGTGTATGCACACAGTCTTCCAGACTGCCAGGGCTGATTCTATTGCTCAGTGTGCCTTCTTAGGAGTTTCCTCTGGGGCAGAGTAGCTTATTGTTCAGTCAGTGTTTGGTCAGATGTTCTGTGTAAGCTCCTTGTTCCGGTGAAGCTTCACCTTGTGTTGTTGGGTCTGTGTGAGGCTTGGGGAATGCTTTCAAGTCCGCCCCCACGACTGCTCTGATTGCTCCTGCGTGGGGGGCACCCTTGCACACGCACACAGCCTTCCTGACCCCTAGTGTTGACTGTGACCCTAGGAGGCCGCCTCTTGGCTGTCTCTCTCCCTGGTTCTATTAAACTTCTGTCTGCTCTGCTATTTTGCTTGTGTAATGGAGCTACCGGCCTCCTCTTGGTTGTTCTTCACCTGATCTTCATGGTTTTCCACTCTCTGTTCCAGATAACCCGCCCCCTCGGGCAGAGCTGCTGAGTTCTTCATCCCTTGGCCTGACTCTCCCCCAGGCAGAGCCCCTGTGCTATTGCACCAGAGTGGGGGGTGGAGACCACTTGCTCTATGAGAGGGGGTCAGTGGGAGGGGGCAGTCCCTTCTTTACTTGGCTTGACCCTCCTGGCTTGGAAACTCTACCATATGGGCACATGGGGTGGGGGCACTGCCAGTATTTGCAGCTTGCCATGCCTGGGGTAGTCTCTATCCTAAGAGTGAGGGCTGAGTGGGGAAAGAGAGCCCTGTTTCCTCTTGGCTGTGCCTGCCTAGAATGGAGCTTCTGCAATACAAGGCGGGGGCAGGGGTGGATGAGAAACCCTAGCAGCCTGCCCCTCCTGGGTTGAACCCAGAACCCCTGACTGGGAGTTGGGGTGAGGGGAGGGGATATTTCATTTACTTGGTTGCTTCTTGACAGCTATTTCTGCCTGGAGTAGAGCACCTGGGGTAGAGTTTCCATAACATGGAGGTGGGAGTAGATTTGGTAGATTTTCTTGAATGAGTGTTTCTCATTCTCCATTTGCTACATATTCTTTTTTATTTTTTATTTTTTTTTTGAGACAGAGTCTCACTCTGTTGCCTGGGCTAGTGTGCCGTGGCATCAAGCTCACAGCAACCTCAAACTCCTGGGCTTAAGCAATCTTTCTGCCTCAGCCTCCCGAGTAGCTGGGACCACAGGCATGTGCTACCATGCCCGCCTAATTTTTTTCTATATATATTTTTAGCTGTCCAGATCATTTCTTTCTATTTTTAGTAGAGATGGGGTCTCGCTCTTGCTCAGGCTGGTCTCGAACTCCTGAGCTCAAACAATCCGCCTGCCTCGGCCTCCCAGAGTGCTGGGATTACAGGCGTGAGCCACCGCGCCCGGCCCATTTGCTATATATACTTAGGACAACATCCAGAGACTTTAAATTATTGCTTTCTTAAAATAATTTTTACCAGTTAAATTGTTGTTTTGCTGGGGAGAGGGATCACTGAGTTCCTTACTCTGCCATTCTGGAAGTCCTACCCCTAAAATCTTCTAAAAATGGAAACCTAATCACGATTTTTCTGCTCTAAAGCTATTCCTCCTCTCAAACTTAAAGCAATTCAGTGATTCCCCATTGCTTTTAGAATAAAATCTAAAATTCCTAATCTGGCCAATTTACATGAGCTAGCCTATCTCTCTAGCTTCATTCTCAGCCAATTTCATTCTTCATTTTTTTCCCACTGGCCACAGAAGTTCTCACCCACTTTCTCAAACACGGCAAGCTCTCTTCTGCCTCAGGACGTACCCACAACCCTTTCATGTGTTGGGAAAGCTGCCTCATCCTTTCTTCACCTGCCTAATTTCTACTCACTGTCCAGAATTCACCCTGAGCCTCACTCTTCTGCAAAGCCCACTTTTTGTCTCCTGATTTCAGAAGGTGCAGTGCTCCTCTGGAACCTCAAGTTCCCTTTCCACACGTATAATACTTTAATTAGTTTGCATTGTTAATTATTTAATAACATTTACTTCCCTGTTTGATTGTAAGCTCCCTGAGGGATTGTTTTCTATTATGCACTTTCAAGGAGCTCAGCAAAGGCTTGACTGATAGCCTGATTCATCCACCATAGAGCCTTTGCACATGGTGAACAGTGCTGGGTCATCCTGTCATGTAACGTGGGGGGAAGAACAATACTTACCAATAGTTATTTTTAGTTTTTCATCCCTTCACAATTTGTGCAATTATTCTAACACAATTATGTTTGGTGAAGGCATATAGAGTCTTTTGGATCTATATTTGGAGATATATACAGTTTGAATGCCCAGGTCAAGCACCCTTAACTCAAAAGGCACAGCGGTAGTATGCTTCTGCTAGTACCTCCAGCACAAACAGGGAAGGTCTCTCTCTCTCTGAAAGCAAACAAGGCATCTTGGCTGACAGGAACCTGTGGGGCTAACACAGAACATGCTGACTTTCGTCTGCTCCCCACCACCTTCTTTCTTTTGTCTCAAGTAGAATTATGAAAATAACATCTGTCTAGTTTATTAAAAGAGACACAATCTCTTTTCATTTCTCTTCTAGCACATAGTTAATTGTTTTAGTTCAGTTACATACCTGTGAGTTCTTAAAGTTCCTTCCATTGTTTTCTAGCTCTTGTTCAGTTATCTCTGGAAAATGCCTCAACAAGAGTGTTGGTTGCATTTGTCTCCAAGCCCCCCACATGGCCATGCTCACGCCCTGCAGTGTGTATATATTGTTGGTGTTATACCTGTATCAAGGAAAAGAGAATGGTGCATTCAGAAGAAGAAAATCACATGTAATTTAAAGAAGTAGCATAACTCCCTGAGTCCCTTAAGAGTGCCCGGAAGTCCCTTTCAGAATCTCTACAGATGTTGCCAACTAGTTTTTTATCCTTTTCTAAATAAACCCAATAAATGGTTTTTGAATGAATGAACAATACTTGTTTATCCTCAAGGACTAGCAAAATAAGTGAAAAATTTCCTTTACTAGATTTTGTGGCTTTTCTGTTTTATTTAATCACAAGTGTGGCCACAGAATGCCCCGTGACAGTGTTCAGTGGCAAACGCACAGCATGTCAGCTTCAGTCTGGATCTCTCTCTTCACTGGATTTTCGGGGGCAGGAAGGAGTCACCTCTACGTGTTCCATTGTTTCTGTCTGTGGGAAACGCGATCTGCCGTCCACGCAGATCTTACAGGTAGAATGCAGCTGGCTCTGAGTTTCAGAACTACCTACACAACACTCAGACACCAGGGCGGAGTAATTTGGGGGAACTTGCTGAGTTTTACTTACTTGACCTTTTTGTTTTATTTCCATTTTAAATTATTTAATGAAACGTAGAAACCAACTCCACTACAGTGAGTCTCGTTTTCTGTCATCCCATGGTTCAGTTCACGTTGTACCTCGGTTATTTGATCGTCACATTGTCACAGTGATTGGCCCAGAGTAGGCAGTTACCAGATGGATGAATGAATGAATGTCAGAGTACAGTTGAAGGGGTTGGAAATTTTAGACTGGAGAATATTTAGATAAAACTGATGATTTCTTCAAATACTTGAAAGTCAGGATTTTGGAAGATTCAAAAGGTTTTTGAGGCTGAACTAGGCCAAAGCAAGACCAATGCACAAAGGTTCATTTCAGTTCAACAAACACAGTGTGCCTACTGTGTGCTGTGTTTGGCCCATTGACATAGAATCATTAAACAGTACAATGCTGCCCTGCTGC
Source organism: Varecia variegata (assembly GCA_028533085.1). Taxonomy (NCBI): domain Eukaryota; kingdom Metazoa; phylum Chordata; class Mammalia; order Primates; family Lemuridae; genus Varecia; species Varecia variegata. The sequence goes on along the minus strand of CM052438.1, from coordinate 145,435,956 downwards.
TTCGGGGTGGGTGGAGACCCATGATAGCAGGGGATTGCTACAAAGGGAGCGATCTTACTGGGAATTGTGGGCTGCGAATTTGTCTGGAAGCCAAGTTTGTACTATTAATTGTAATTTAAATTGTACATTTATGTGGCGTGACTGGGGGCGGCCAATGACAACATTTATGGGGAGGTTTGAGGGGGGATTGCAGCAGAAGCCCCTCTTCTTGGCACCATCACTTATGTGGGTTAATATCTAATGCTCTGGGGACCCATCCCTCAAGGCCATCACTTGCTAAGGCAGCGTGGATGACTTTGCTTATTAGGTGAAAGGTTGGCAAATTCCAGGAAAAAAAAGAAAGACAAAGATTAGTATTTTGAGATTTTTTTCCCCCTTATATCTTATTTCTGAGTGCTCTTGCCTGCATAAAAGCAGCCTACTAAATAATTTTGTACCTTTATGAGAATTTTCTAAACTAGTACAGCGATACCCCTATTCTGTTAGATGTCTTGATTGGGTTGGTTTAGACAGTGTGGTCACTGCATTTGTGGGTTTGGAAGAGGCTGCTTCACAGCCATTGTCTTGGGAAAACGGAACCTTTGCTAAGAGGCCCTGGTGTGCCGTGGCCCCAAGCATCCCAATTACCTAGAGCTGTAGGAAGCAGGCTGTTTTCCTCCTTCTGTTAATACCCCAAGGTCGTGGGGAAGGCCTGCGACCCACAGTTTTAAGTGAGAAAGGCAGGTGGGGAGACTGGAGGCCATCACATGCTGGAAGCAGGGCCTGCAAGCAAAGGGCCACCGTGAGCCATGAGAATGTCCAGGGCAGGACTGGGAGGAAATGTCAGAGCAGAGGGCGGGATCCTGATTGCTCTGCAGCATGGACTGGGCAGGAAAGGAGGCCTGCAGCTTATGTAATATCATGTGAACTCTCTCTTGGTGTAAGATTTTATCAAAGAGCCTTTTGAGCCCTGGGGAATTCTAAACCTTGGGGAAGGGGAAATTCACAGCCCTGGGGCCCTGAGCTCTCCCTTCAGGAGCCACATGCCCCTCAGCTGGTAAACAAGGCCCCGAGGGTGATTGCACTCACGGTCTGCCCTCCTGTTCCTGCCTTGGAGAGTGGGCACCAAGAAGGTGAATGTGTAGTGAGATTTGAACTCACATTTTCCACACCCCGTCTGGGGACGCCAGGTCTGACAAAATGCTTGTGCCTCTGGGATTGTGACCAGAATACATGTAATCAGAGCTGTCCCAGAAATCTGCATCCATGTGGCCAAAGCTTTGAGCAGTGGGATCCCAGCTTGTATGGTCCTCACAAGCCTAGCAGCTGCATTTTCTTATATTCTTGTCTAAGACAGGTTCCTTGCATATGACAGGCAGGTGACAGAGGGAATCTGTGATGATGCAGGAGGCCCTAAGGAGCCTCTACTAAGTAATCATGCCTTGGTACAACCCCAGCTTCAGTTAGGCTTCTTGATGCTTCCCCCAAACAATGTTGGTAGTACAGGGCCATTTTTGTCTTCTAGAGTAGCAACTTTTTCTTTTATTAAATGATGATAATCAGTTTGGTAAAGGATGGGGGTGAGAGGGATACTGCAAGTAGGAATACACATTAATGAAACTTTTATATAAAAGGAGTTTGCCAATTTGTACAACGAATCTTAAAAAAATTAGACTTCAAGACAGCTCTGATTATACATATTCTGTCTTATAATGAACTTTGGCCTAGTAATTCCCTTTACAGAAATATTTTTTCAGGAAATGATCAGATTTACAGACAAAGAGTTGTGATGTTTATCCCAGTATTATTAATATCAAAATATGAAAATTCAGCATCTAATAATTAAGGAAATGGTTAGTTACAATAAACTGTATGGTAGAATATTATGCCTCCATGAAAACCATGACATATTTAGAGAAGATACATAGACAGTTCACAGAACATACCAGTCTTCTTAAATATGTGAAAAGATGCTCAACCTCACTCAAAATGAGAGAAAGGCAAATTAAAGCAACATGAGGCTGAGTGTGGTGGCTCATGCCTGTAATCCCAGCATTTTAAGATGCCAAGGTGGGAGGATCACTTGAGCCCAGGAGTTTGAAACTAGCCTGGGCAATGTAGTGAGACCTCATCTCTACAACAGATACGTTAAAAAAAATTAACCAGGTGTGGTGGTGTGCACCCGTAGTCTCAGCTACATGGGAGGCTGAGCTGGGAGGATTGCTCGAGTTCATTGCAGTGAGCTACGATTGCACCACTGTACTCCAGCCTGGATGACAGAGCAAGACCCTATCTCAAAAAAAAGACAAAAAAAAAAAAAAAAAGACAACGTGAGATATCATAATCATTAGTGAAAGACTAAATGTTTGATAACCTTTGTTATTGAGTGGGGAGAGAACCAGAAGTCTCATACACTGTATTAGCAATCTATTGAAGTATAACAAATTACCCTTAAACTCAATACTTTAAAACGAACATTTCTCTCATAGTTTCTGAGTGGTAGTAATTTTGGAGCTGCTCAGCTGGGTCTTTCTGCCATGGGGTATCTCATGAGGTTATCCTCAGCAGAAAGCTTGACTGGATGTGGACAATTCCCTTCCAAAACAGCTCGCTCGCATGGCTGGCAAGATGGTGACAGTTGTTGGTAGGAAGTCTCAGTCTCTCCCCGTGGGGGCCTCGCCACTGGGCTTTCTCATGACACATATTGTCACGACATGGTGGCTGGCTTTCTCCTGAGCAATCTAAGAACAGGTGGCAGCTGGTATATCTTTTATGCTCTAGCCTCAGAAGCCAAACTGTCACCTCCACCATACTCTGGGGGTCACATAGACTCCCTCTGATTCAGTGTGGGAGAACACAGAGAGACATTAACCAGGTGAGGATTACCAGGGCCATCTTGGAGGCCCACATACTCCAAGATATTTGGCAATATTTATTGAAATTTAAAATGTGCAAACTCTTTGACCCAGGAATTCAACTTTTAGGAATTTATGCTGCAGAAACATTTCCATATGTGTCTAATGATATATGTATGAGGAAAGCTATTATGGTATTGCTTTAATGGCAAAAGCTGGAAAGACCCTAAACGTCTACCAATAGGGCATTGGTGAAACACAATATGGTACAGCTATTCAATGTAATATACTATGCAGCTGTTAAAAAGGATGAGGTTGTTCAGTTCACGTACTGCCGTGGAACTGTGTCCTAAATGTTAAGTGGAATGTGCGTCTGTGTGTGTAAATTGGTAGACTCTCTCAGGAAGGACATAGAAAAAGCTGTTAACACTTGTGGCCCCTTAGGGAACCATAAATGAAGGGAAAACTTATTCACTCTATATTCTTTCATGTTTTCAAATTTTGTACCATGTAGACATATCACCTATTCAAAAATTAAGAAAAAATAAGTTATTTTAAATAGAAATACTTTTAAAATTACGGTGAAAATGTTCATAGTATAAACATAAATGAAAAAAATGCCATAGTAAATCGTATCTGTGATATAATCTCATTTGTTTTAAAAACAATGTACATAGACAAAAGACTGTGAGGACCACACCAAAATGACACTGAATGATAGTTTTTTTCCTTAATCTTTTTGTTTATCTTCTGGATTTTCTACAATGACTATATATGTTATTTCTGTAATCAGAACAAAAAAACAGACATCTTCTTTCTGGTTGATGAGACTAGTGAGCGACAGTCTCACTCTGTTGCCAGGCTAGAGTGCAGTGGTGTCATCATAGCTCACTGCAGCCTCAAACTCCTGGGCTCAAGTGATCCTCCTGTCTCAGCCTCCTGAGTAGCTGGGACTATAGGCATGCACCACCATGCCTGGCTAATTTTTCTATTTTCAGTAGAGATGGGGTCTCACGCTTGCTCAGGCTGGTCTCAAACTCCTGACCTCAAGTGATTCACCTCGGCCTCCCAGAGTGCTAGGATTACAGGCATGACCCACTGCACCTGGCCCTCTTTATTCTTTTTAGTATATTTTCCATAAACATTTTGTATTACTTTTAAACGTGGAAAAAAAAAAAGTTTTAACAACTCCGATCCAGGGTTTCCAAAACTGCTTGGAGCTCTGAGCAGCGCCCTGCAGAGTGAGAAGCACTCATCCCTGGACACTCTCTGGCCAGGTTGTGCTTGGCCCTCCAGTGCCCACCTGCTGACTCTGGAGAGCAGGGGAGTGTGCTGTCCCTTCCCAGTGCTGGTTATTACTGTTTCACAGCCAAAAGACCTCAGTCTGTTGACGCGGCCACATTTGCTGCTGCAGAGGGACCCTGGGAGTGAGGTGGAGAAGTAGAGTAGGAGAGTTGGGAACAGCCAGAAAGCCCATGGGGAAGGCCAAGCACAGAGCAGGTTCCAGGCTGCAATGTTCTAGGCAGCTTGGAATACGTCCTAACTCTAAGCTCTTTTACTCTGCAAGGTTGCTTGAGTATCTCCCATGTAGGAAGTCTTTGCCCCCTCAGTCTCCCCTGGACTTTGCCTGCCACGGCAGGTAGACCATCAGCGCCCACTTCTATGCAATTCCTGGTACAGGACCCTGACCCCTCGGCATAGCTGTTTTCCTTAAAAAAAAAAGTGGAGGAGGCAGTCACATAAATGCAGTCCGTTAAATTCAGTAGCATAAAAACAAAGGGCAGAGGAAAGACAATTCCTCTGAGCTGAGATGGCTGCCCTATACTGCTGATAAAACTGCCATGTGCTGTTGTCTAGGTTGTGTACTGCCACATGTAAAAGAGCACCACTGATAAGGCAGACATTATTAATTTGCATATTTATTACGATTTTTCTGGAAGGTGGTTGTAAATTGTTTCAACAAAATTAGTATGATTTTTCAGACATTTAGAAGTGTTTTGAGGAAGGGACACCCTTTTCTGGCGGGTTATATGGGTCAGGAGCATCTGTGTTAGTGAATGCAGGAATTTAATTCAGGGCCAGTATACTGTCCTTGTCCACAAACTGAGCCCAGTTCACCATGAAACTCCTGGAAGTGGGCAGATGTGACTGGACAGCACAGAAAAGATAGTCTTAGGTGTATGTAAGGAGGCAGAACCAGAGGCCTTTCTTGCATCTCAAATGTGCATAAGAGATGCTGTCAGTTCTGGCCTCACATTTGGGTTTCTGGCTTCCCCAGTTATGAGAACTGTATGCCGATATGTGAAGATTTCAAAGCAATTATTGAGGCCTAAGGGCTCTATTAAGCAGAAATTGCTGTGTGACTCACAAGCTTCAGTAACTTGGTCGCTATGGTGTTTAATCCTGACTCGTGGACCCATGTGCTCTTTCCCAGGTTGCGGAGTGTAGATTTTGTGATTCACCACATCTGACAGCTCACATCCTTTGCACCGTGTTTGTGTTTGTGTGTGTGTGTACACAAGCGTGCATGCAAGCTCACCTGTGTATGATCAATGCACCTTAGCTTCTCTCTAAAATTCTTACTGAAATACTGGTACCAATTACTTTTGGCAACGTTCAGGTTCTAGGTAGGAAAAACCAATTCTCTGGAGAGATAAATATAGTTGAAATAGCCTTGGGCTGCCAAGTTTGGGGAAGTGTTTTAGTAATGAGGGTCTTCAAGTCTGGAAATGGCCCCGTGGTCTACCACACAGGGCTTTTTTTCCTCTTTCTTCCTTCTCTGCTCCCCACTCCTGAACTGAACTATTTGGGCAGAAAGAGCCGGAAGTCGCTGAAATCCCTGGGGCCCCTGAATGCCATCATATCACCTTTAAAGAGGTACCTACGACTCCTTTTCTCTCTCCCTATTGTTCTACCTGAGCAACCCAGATCCCTTTGCTGAATCACAGACCTGCACCTTTGGATGACTGGGGAGCATCTAAGAGGGAAAGATGTATCAAACTCAACATGTCCCCAAAGTGAACACGTCAGTCACCTCCCCCATTCACTTCTACTTTCTCTTCCTCCCATATTCCCTGTCTTGGTGCGGTGGCTATGAGAGTGTGCCTCGCAGAACTCCAACTACACGAAGTGTAATGAACCAAGGGCCCAGCTCCTGTGCTCTGAAATTCATCACTGTGCTTGTCCTGAGACCAGGGTTCCCGCGGGCTGCTCCCAGCAGTGACTGAGGCTGGCAGAGATACTGAGGCAGATCCTTTGCTGGGAGACACAGGACAACTTTGACAAGGGGCTTTGGCCCCAGGACTCCCTAATGGCCTCGCAGAAGCTTCCATAGACTGCATGGCAATCTGGGATGCCTTTATTTAACCTTTCCTCCCTCACTCCAATACTTGGGGTCTCCTATACTTGTGGTCTGTTGGCTTTCCCATTTTCAACTCTCTCTGTTTTCTTAAAATAAAATCTTTGCACATTTAATCCCATCTTGGCATCTTTTTCAAGAGCCCAGACTAAAAATAAAAAAAGCAGTATTGCAAGTGTGATAGTAGTACTACTGGCCTGTTTCCATCTTGGAAGGACTGGCAGTTTGTCCTCACGGGGATCGATAACCTATTCTGAGTATAGGTTTGCCTTTCCTGCCTCCGGATGGTGTGCTAAGTGATGTAACCACGGTTCACTCTTGCCAGGGGACACAGAAAGGGTACAATGGAACTGCAGGGCAGTAACATTAAGACCCTCTTGCATCAAAAGACACCATTAAGAGATTGAGAAATCAAGTTCACACAATGGGAAAAGACATATGCAATACATATGTCTGATATAATTTCTATACAGAATATATAAATTCTTCCAAGGCAGGTAACCTAATAAAAAAATAGACAAAGGACTTGAACAGGTACTTCACAGAAGAGAATATCCAAGTGGCCAATAAACATTTGAAAAGGTGTTAAATTCAACCAATTGTTTGGGAAATGTAAATTAAAACCTCAATGTGTTGCCACTAGAAATGGCTAAAGTGAAAACACAAGACGACCAAGCATTGACAAGTATCTGGAATCAAGCAACCAGAATTCTCACACTCTGCTAGTGGAAGTGTGTATTGGAACAACTACTTTGGAAAACTGTGCGACAGTATCTGCTAATCTGTGCATACATGTTTCCTATGGCCAGCAATTCTATGTGCACATAAGTGCAACAAAAGACAGTATGAGAATGTGTAGCTAGCAGCACTATTCATAACGCCCAACACAAGTAATGTCACAGATGTACATTTATGGAAGAATGGATAGATAAATTGTACATACAGTAGAACATAGCATTGAGGGTGAATGTACTACAATTACATGCAACAACATGGATGACTCTCACAGGCAATGGTGATTGAAAAGGAGAGATGCAAAGTGAACAGGGTGATGATTCCAATTGTAAAATGCTTAAAATATTTTAACCTGTCTAGACTGTTAGACACCAGGTAGTGGTTATCTTTAGGGTGTGGCAGGTGACCAGAACTGGGTAAAAGGGTGGCTTCTGGGCCGCTGGTAAAGGTTGTGTTTCCTGTTCTGGGTGCTGATTACACACAGGTGTGTTTACTTTACCAAACTTCATCAAGCTGTATTAGAACTTGTGTACATTTCTGTAGGTATGTTTTGTCTCAATGAAATTTACCAAAAATGTTTACTTTTTTCTCAATATTTTCTTCATCAAAACATTAGAAAATACAGAACAGGAAAAAAAGTTGTAATAAGACTACTCACTTTTAGAATTTTAATGATTGCCCTTTTGGTTTTTCTCTATATACTCACATATTGTCCTCTCCACCCCCTCCTTCAAATAAAGTCAGGACCACGTTCTAGATGCTGTTTTGTAAGTGCTTTTTAACACTTCAGCTGTATATTCTACTACACACATTGTCAATACCTTTCCATGTCATTAGCATTCTTTTACCACATTTAAAGGGCTGCTAGTTGTCTGTTGAATTGGCAGTTCCACCATCTATATAATAACTCATTTTTCATGTCTGCATTGTTTCCAATTTTTCAGGATTGTAAACAATAATGTGATAGTCATTCTTGTAGCTAAATCTTTGCCCTACATCCATGGTTATTTCTTTCAACCAAGACCTGGAAGTTGAGTGTTTGGGTATAAAGAGTGTATGTATATACTCTTGAAGTTTATACATGTCACAGTTAAGTTTTTAACAGTCAAGTACAGTTTCAAAGAGTATGATTTGAAATGAGTTCCTATCGGGTGTTTCTTGGCATCCTAACAGCAACAACAATGACGACAACGGCAATGCTAATAACCACCGTGGTGCCTACTGTATCTTCTTTATTTCTCATTAACAATTTGGCTAGATGGGTTTTATTTGCTGCCTTTTACAAATGAGAAAAGAAGTTGAGATAAGTGAAGGACCTCATTCAACTTCTCTCAGAAGAAAGCTGGATTCAAAGCCAGGCCTGTCCACACTGAAGCCTGCCCGTCCCCGATGCTTCCTCCTCAGGGAATGGCAAGGCCTATTGCCGAGTTGTCCCAGGGAGCCCAGGTGGACCAGTGGTTACTGGGAGCTACCATATTGATAGTTCATAATGATCATGGTGAGAGCTAATGCTCAATCGATGCCCATAGATCAGAAAAGAAAGTAAGGTTGAGATGGGAGAGAAAGAATGAGTCTGAAAGGGTGGGGGTGTGGGAGAGGTATTCTGGGTCTGATGGAAGTTGCCAGAAGATAAGAAACAAATCCTGTGTCAACCCACTTGCTAATGACATGTCACAAGCTTCTACAAGCCTCCTTAGCTACCAGGGTACCAGACGGTTTGGCCTCATTCCCAAGATTGATAAGCACATTCCACTGAGATCAGATGTAGCTGGGGGAGGCCGAACGCCAAATCGTTTACGAGAAGACACAGACAGTAAAGAGGTTTGTGCAAGCTTTTTGGATGTGTCCTGGAGTTTCTTTGAAAAGCCAAGGAAGCAATATTTTGGGGGGATGTTTTGGTGAAACTCTGGGTCAAGCTGCATCTGTTTTTCAATGAAGCTGTGAGTGCTGGCTGCTCAGAAATAGTAAGAAAATTGTGTGTGCGCACATGCGTGAGTGTGCTCAGCATCTGGGAAGAAAATGCTGTGATTGACAAGTTTTGGGGAAATTGGATGGGTATGTCTATTTCTATGGACAGTTGGTCTCAGTCCTTCTCCCTGCCGGCTTACGTTTCTGCACATACTCTGCTTGTCAGGCGATAGGGTGAGTAGCGTGGACAGGAATAGAGAAGACAGAGGCAACATGGAGAAGTGGGAGAGAAGGCTTTGGGAGCTGCAGATCTAGCCTCTAATCCCAGTTTAGCCACCAGTTAGCTCCTCATAAGGCTAACACTAGCTAACATTTATTGAGCATCTTATGTATGTTAGGATCCGTGCTAAGTGTACATTCTCTGTCTCATCTAATCTCCAAAATCATTCTGTAACTTCATTTAATTTCCTATTGTCTCTATTTCATAGATGAGGAGCTGAAGTTCAAAAGCTTAGGAAACTTGCTGGAGATCTTAACAAGATGTGCTGAGACGCAGATTTGAACTCAAGCCCATCTAAATCCAGCATTCCTACTCTTAATGCCGTGACTTGGAGAGAATTTTTAAAAGCCAGGCTTCCATTTCCTTTCCTTTAAAGTAAAAATAAACATACCTAGTCTATGGCATTGTCTGGAGGCCTAAATTAATATATTTTGGTCCAGAGTCTGGCACCTAACAGATGCTCAATGAGTATTACTTTCTGCCCAGGACTTTCAGAAAGGGAGAGTGCATATAAAAAACCAAACCACACCAAAGAACCTAAAAAAACATCTGGGGGCTCTGGTGAGGCTAGGTTAGACAGAGGGTAATGCTATAAACAAGTAGGATTCAGATTCAACTATAAATACTAACAGGATGAAGGACATCGATCTCAGAGCTTCACATATACTGACTTTACCAGTTTATGGGGATGATGGTGTTGTGTCCAATTGGCAAATGAGAAAATGATGTCCTAAAAGATGAAGCACCTTGCCCTAACTCATGTTGCTGGGATTCCTTCCAAGGGGTGAGTATGTCTTCTATGTCTTTACTATTTTTTAAAATTGAGATAGAATTCACATACCACACAATTCACCTTTTGAAGTATACAATTCAGTGGTTTTTAGTATATTTACAAAGAAGTATAACCATTGCCACTATATAACTAACTCATTGTAGAGTATTGTCATCACCCCAAAGAGAATCTTTACACTCTTTAACAATCAATACCCATCCTCTCTTCCCTCAGCCCCTGGCAACCACTAATCTGTGCGTTTGCCTTTTCTGGACATCTCATATCAATACAATCACACAATGTGTGGCCTCTTTTCTAGCTTCTTTTACTTAAGATAATGTTTCAAGCTTCATCCATGGTAGCCTGAATCAGTAATTCATTCCATTTTATGGATCAATGATACTACATTGTATGAATAAATTGAGATTTACATCTGCCATTTTGTTATGTTTTTCTATGTGTGCTGTGTCTTTTTTGTTCCTTTATTCCTACATTACTGCCTTATTTTGTATTAAGTAGATATTATTTAGTGGGTCATTTTAATTCCCTTGTTTTTCTTTCATTTGTGTGTGTGTGTGTTTATGTGTTTTAGTAGTTATCCTGGGTAGTACAGTTAATGTCTTAACAATTTTGTTCGCACTAATACTGGCTTAATTATACTAGTATACAAAACCTTTCCTCTTGTATAGCTCCAGTACCTCTTCTCTTATTCGTGGTGTTATTTTCATATAAATTATATCTTTATACCTTGCATGGTCATCAACACAGATTCATATTTACTGCTTAATGTAATCAAATAGGAGAAAAGAATTATAAACAAAAAATACATTTATACTGTCTTTTATATTTAGTAGTTATCTTCACTGAAGATCTATGGGTGGATTCAAGTTATTATCTAGCATTCTTTCATTTCAGCCTGAAAAACTCCCTTATTTTTTGTAGAGCAGGTTTGCTGTACAAAATTCTGTTTTTGTTTACATTGAAATGTCTTAATTTCTCCTTAATTTTTTAAAGGATAGTTTTGCTAGATATAGACTTCTTGGGCTAAGCATGATGGCTCACACCTGTAATCCCAGCACTTTGGGAGGCCAAGGTGGGAGGATCACTTAAGGCCAGGAGCTTGAGACTAGCCTGGGCAACATAGCGAGACCCCATCTCTACAGAAACATTCTAAAAATTAGTTGGGCATAGTGGTACATGCCTGTAGTCTTAACTACTCAAGGTTGAGGTGGGAGGGTTACTTGAGCCCAGGAATTTGAAACTGCAGTGAGCTATGACCGAGCCACTGCACTCCAGCCTGGGTGGCACAGAGAGAACCTGTCTCTAAGAAAAAAAAAAAGTTCTTGAGTGAGAGTCTTTTTCTTTCAGCACTTCGAACATGCTATCCCACTGCCTTTGGGATTGTATGGTTTCTGATGAGAAATAAATTGTTAATCTTATTGAAGCTCCCTTGGCTGTGATATATTACTTCTTTCTTGCTGAGAGAATTCTCTTTGTTTTTATCTTTTAACAGTTTGATTATGATGTGTCTAGGCATGAGTCTCTTTGAATTTACCTTATTGGAATCTATTGAGCTTCTTGGAGGTTTAGATGCATGTTTTTTCATCAAATTTGGGAGGTTTTGGCCATTATTTCTTTCTTGATTTTTCACTCCGCTCCTTCAGGGACTCCCATTATGAATATATTGGTACACTTGATTGTGTCGTATAGGTCTCTGAGGCTTTTTCTTCAATTTTTTTCCTTTTCTTCAGACTGGATAGTCTTGAACCAACGGTTCAAGGGAAACAGGCTTTTGTGTCCAACAGTTGAGGTTCAGATCCAGATTAGTCTGACTCGAAAGTCTATGAAGTTAGCCTGACTCCTAGGGACGCTTTCTATTGTTTTCCCAAACCCTTGTCAGGGTGTCTTTCACAATGACTTACCTCCTTTATGGAGAGGCTTGTGGGGAATGTGGCAGGTGAGGAGAGCTGCCCGTCTGGGACTGGATAAGAAGTCAAAGTCAACTTCATGTCATTTACAATTTAGTTTATGATTGTCCTGGCTGTGCCACTTCTGGCCTTTTGGAAGGTCCCTTTTGCCTTATGTAGTCCTGATTACCAAACCCAGTCCTGGAACAATGAAAAATGGGTCTGAAATGCTGACTGTGCTGTAAGGATAGATTGAGGTCAATATTACAGAATAATGTGGGGGAGAGAGGGCTCTCCTTTCCTGCTACCCACTCAGGTGGTTCTGCAGATGGGCAGTATGGAGAAATAGGGGGGTTCCTCCGAGAATCCCAGGATCCACCCAGTTTTCTAGCCAGAGTTCTGGTTAGTCATCGCCAGCCTCTCCTTTCCTCTCTTCTTCCTCCCTTCCTTCTTCCTCTTCTGATTCTTTTCTTCCTCTCCCTGTCTCCCCTTCTTTATCCCTTCCTGCATTCAATATTATCTTGCTTTTATTTTCTCTCCTTCTACTCCCCTGTTGTAGTCAAAATCTCATTGTTTTTTCCACCAGGAGCAAACTGCAACTGGTTCTTAATGAGTCTTTATCTCCAATCTTCAACTCCCATCCATCATGGACACCAAATCGGAGACATCTTTTTACAACCCAGATCTGTCTGAGTGAATCAGATGTTTTAATATTTACATTTTCCAGCTTCTTTCAGGTACAAACCCATCTTGGTTTCTCATAAATGGTTCTTTCTATGGTATATTCTTGTTCTTACAAAATTAGGAGTGTACATTCTGACATCCAGTACTTCGTTAAAAACAGAACTTTATTTTGGGCTACGGTGGGGTAATGCATGAGATGTAACTGGCACCCAGGTGCTTGTGCTGCTAGATCAGATATCCTAAAGTGCCAAAGAAAACACCATCATAATGTAGAGGAAATAAAATGAGCACACAGCCAGTCCTTCACAGTCAATGCACATTCCTTTTGGTTTAAACAGAAAAACCTATCTTGCAGCAACCACTAATAAAGGAATCCCAACATAACCCCTTTTTGTTTGTAGACTAGCTTTGACTGTCCAACTAGAACTGCATTTCACTCTTTGATCCTCATGGATTTTCCTGGGTAAGGACCACAAACCTTGTTCTCACATTTCTTCTCCTTGGAGTCAACACATATCTTTATTGTTTGTGACTCCAGCCTGATTTTTTGCCTCAGTTTCAGCAATGTGTCATCAAAATGGTCAAGAACCTGAACTTCCAGTTGGCTCTTGCCCTACAAATGCTCTCTTTCAAGAAACTGTTCAGTGGGGCCCAATCCTAAAATGCCTGTGGAGGGTCCAGACAATTCAGTGTGTGTTGATTTAAGAGAGAAGTAAGTTGTGTGCTGGATCACACTGTGAGGTCTTCATAAATGAGACACAGTTGAGTTGGGCCTTGAAGTACAGGAAAGACTTGGAATGGTCAGAGGAGAGAAAAGTTTATTCCAGGTCCAGGAAACAAGGTGAGAGGTTCCCAGTCCTAAGTGGAGATATATGCTGCGTATGTATAGTAATGAAGAGGTAATGATTAGAGCTGTGTGTGGGAAATTCAGAAAGGTAGAAAACCATAGCAGAGCATTTTTAGTACTGGGAATAGCTTTAGGATTCGTCTAGTTCCTCATTCCTCAGACTACATTTCTTAGTACATTCATATCTAAATATTAGTAAGTACCTCCTAATTAAAAATAATTAAGAATCCTATGGTCAAGTAAATCCATCTGGTGAATACTGATGTTAAAATCTTTACGGAAGAGCATCTCAAAGCATTCATTAAGTGAACGTGCATGATGAATCTTCAAAGGGGGATGTATTATCTAGAATTTCCCTACCTTATTTGGCTATAGAGTCCTGTTTTCCAGAAGGTTCAAGCAACATATTCAAAATAGAATGTACTATGGAATACAGGTTGCAAAATGTTGGACTAATTCAACCCCCTTATTTTTCAAATGTCGCCTTGAGGGAAGAAGTGCTTGCTTAAGGTCATCCATTAGGTCAGAAACTGTGCTTGGGCTGAGCCAGGCCTTTTGACTCCCAACAAAGTGAAATTGTTGTGGGTCTTGGTTGCCATGGATGTTAGTAAAGGAAAAACACTAGATACTGTAACAAACAAACCCAAAATTTCAGTGCCCTGGCTCAACAGAAGTTTATTTTTAATTCATGTGGCAGTCTAGTGTGGGAGTTGCTGTCTAGTGGGTAACTCACTTCCCTATCATTAATCAAAACCCAGGCCCCTACAATTGTGTGGCCCTGCCATCCACTGGGGCCACATAGTAGATAGAACAAGAGAATGTGTAGAAGCTGCACTTGCTTTTTAAGGGCCCTGGCCCAAGAGGAAACATAAGGCAGTAGTTAGGAGTATAGACCCTGGAATTAGACTTCATGGGCTGGGATCTCATTTCTGTCACTTGTTAGCTGTGTTCCTGTGAATTATTCAACTGCCTGACCCTCAGTTTCTTCATCTCTAAAATGGGGGCAATAATACTAGAACTACCTTATAGAATTGTTATACACAGTAAATGAGTTAGTATTTGTCAGACACTTGTCTGTATCTGGCACATAGTATAGGCTTTATAAGTGCTTTCTAGATCAAGATAATAATGTAAAAACAACTCCTACTCCTATTTTATTAGCTATGCCTGGCTGCAAGGAGAGCAAGGCAGCTATTTCCCAGGGCCAACTTCACACTTTGCCAAACATTAGAATTTGGATCTGAACAGGTAGGTGATGGAAATTTTTTAAGGTTTTGAGCAGAGAGGTGAATTAATAACACTATATGACTCTAGATAATTTCTCTCCTATCTCAAATATCTTCTCTATAAAATCTGAGTTATGGAAGGCAAGATTATGTATATCATTTTAGACTGTGAACATGTTTGATTGAGAATATGTAAATTTTTATTTGTTATAAGGAGATAAAGATAAAACATGACACTTGGTAGAATGCCAAATAATAGAAAAATGCCTCTTCACATAACTTTGCTACTAGGCAAAATGGATATATAGCTAGTGCCAAAAATTCTGAGGAGAGGAATTTGAAATTTTGCAGAGAGAAAACCATGATAATAGGAAATGAATTGTATAGAATCTTTATTGCTAATTTAATATGTCTGAAAAACTAATACCATTTGATGTGCTGAAGTAATTTATTTTCTCTAAAAGTTTAAAAATATTTACAAGATATTTTAATGGTCCTCACTCTACTTTCCCATAAAGTTGTACATTTCTCATCTTTAAATTCTGTTATAGACGTAAGAGTCATGCGGGCTGTTCACAAACACTCCATTTCTCTGCAGGCACGTGGGGCCTCACTGTCCCCTTTTGTAGTGAGGCATGGGCCATGGGACTTGTCTTGGCCAAAGAAACGTGAGTGGCCATCACAGGTGTCACTCCCAGACAGGAGACTTGAGTATCAGCGTGTGATTTGCCATGTTCCTTCCTTCAGCTATGGGCCTCGTGACCTGACCCAAGACAACCTTTATCCTCACGTCTGAGTGTCTACAGAAAGGGCAGCCTCACTGCCACCAGAACCAAACACGAGGCAAGAAATAAACTTTTATCATATTAAGCCACTGAGACCATTATCTCACCATTATCTGAACAACACCAACTGATGCAATGAATATCAGGTTGGGAAAGAATGACTCTTCAGTTCTTTTAGATGATTGGATTGTGATGTTTAGTATAGATGGGTGGAGACACAGCCTGGAGGTAGAAACATATGTTAAGTGACAAGAGCCTAAACTAGGCTTACTCTAGTGGGAACAGGGGATAATAAACAAAAAGAAAAACGTTACCCAAGCTGTGTTCTTAAATGTTATGCTCTCTTCTGGGCCTCAGTCTGCCTCAGATACAGGGGTGACTTAAAGCTGTGCTTGGCAATCGCAACATCTTCCCAGGAAATGACTTAGCTTTGCCTCTGAATGTATTTTTTAAAATCTAAGGCTAATTATGTTTAATGCATTAGTACAGTTTGGCTATTGGTTTATTGGATATTGTCTCTAATTGACAGGATTTCTTCCTATTTTGCAGACTAAAATCTCTTTAACATGATAATTACTGAACAATACTGTTTTCAATTTATTCTGAAAGTAATCATGCTGTAATAGCAGGCATTGCTTTTTGCAATCAATGGAGATTATTATTTCATTATAACAGAAAGAAATACTAATTTTAGGAGTCACAATAGAAAGATAAGGTCCAATGGAGTCATTATTGGTATAGGCAGCTGATTTCAGATCACTAGCTAGTACTGTTTGCTGAATCACAATAGAGTGAGGTCCCAGGGCCATTTGTGTAGATAAGATATAAAATACACACCTAACCCGAGGGAATTATTGAGTGAGCCAGGTGTTTCCTAGATATCAGCTGAAATACAGAATTAGTCCCACTGTCTTGGCCTGTAAATCATAGATGGGACAAAAGCCTTCATAGAAAACTATCCTAATAGCCACTAAATTTAGCAAGTACTCAGTTATCATTTCCGAAAATCACTAACAGAAATGTATGGGAAGGTTTTAGTCCTTTGGAAGATGTGATATTTATTATTTAAAAAATTACCAGCAGAACTGGGCACCTACTACTTTCTCCACTTAAAAAGAAAAGCCCTCATTGCAACGGACGTGGCCAACCTGGAAAGTGGACGACAGCGAACGGGAAATGGTACAATTGGAGTGATATCCCTGTCTTGTCCCTCCGTGTATGTTAAAGTTTTAAAAATGCCACTTTAGAATTCAATTGCTATGTAGCTTTGTTGATATTTTTAACTTCTTATTGACATCTCGTTGTTTAATTCCTCTTCTTTTTCCAGTTTATTTTGGCTCTTCTCAGCTTTTGCATTTTTATATGAATTTAGAATCAGCTTGTCAATATATACCAATAAAACATTGCTGACATTTTGATCAGGATTGCATGTAATTTGCAGATGGATTTTGTTTTTAGGTTTATTTAGGTTTTTCATTTCTCTTGGTAACATTTTGTGGTTTTCCATGTGGAGGTCTTGCATATCTTTTGTTAGATTTACTACTCGATACTTGATGTTTTCTGATCCTACTTTTG
The DNA here is from genome assembly GCA_028533085.1 of Varecia variegata. Taxonomy (NCBI): domain Eukaryota; kingdom Metazoa; phylum Chordata; class Mammalia; order Primates; family Lemuridae; genus Varecia; species Varecia variegata. The sequence goes on along the minus strand of CM052438.1, from coordinate 145,419,045 downwards.
TAGTAGGCTGAGATACGGTCCCCAGTAATGTTGCCTAATCCCTGAAAACCTAGAAATTGTGATCTTGTTTGGAAAAAGGGTCTTGGCAGATGTGATTAGGTTAAGGATCTTGAGGTGAAGAAATTGTCCTGAACTACCTGGGTAGGGCCTAAATACCACCACAGGTGTTCTTATAAGAGAGACAGCCATCTGAAGATGCAGCAGAAAGATTTGAAGATGCTGGCCTCAAAGATTGGAGAGAGATGACTGTTATTAGCCCAAGAATGCCAACAGCCTCCAGAGGCTAGAAGAGGCAAGGAACAGATTCTCTCCTAAATCCTCTAGAAGGAGTTTGGCCCTGCTGACATCTTGATTGTCCCGAGTAAAACTGATTTTGGACTTCTGGTCTCCAGAACTCTGAGAAGATAAATTTTTATTATTTTACTTTGCCAAGTTTGCGGTAATTTTTTACAAATCCTTAGGAAACTGACATTACCGTAAGTGGTATTGTTTGTTTGTTTTTTGAAACAGAATCTCACTATATTGACCAGGCTGGTCTCAAATTCCTGGGCTCAAGTGATCCTCCCACCTCAGCCACTTGAGTAGTTGGGACTATAGGCGCGTGCCACTGAGCCTGGCTTGGTAATTTTTTTAAAATTCAGGTTTATTCAGGCATAATTTACAATTCAGTAAAATCTCCCCTTTTTAGGTATACAGTTCCATGATCTATGCCAAATATGTACAGTCTTGTAATTACCACTGCAATCGAGATATAGAACCACAAAAAGTTCTCTCATGTCCCTTTGAAATCAATGCTCTTCTCCTACCCCAGCTCCCTGTAATTATTGATTTGATTTCTGCCTCTAGAGTTTCCCTTTTCCAGATATCATGTAAATGGAGTTGTACAATGCATAGCCTTTAGAGTTGGACAACTATCTTGTTTAAAATTTTTGTGTTTGTATTTATAAGGGAAATTGTTATGTAGGGTTTTTTGGCATTTTTTTTCTGGTTTCAGTATTAGGAAAATTCTGGCTTTGCAAATGAGTTGAGATGTGTCCCTCCTCTTCTACATTCTGGAGGATTTTGTGTAGAATTGATATTACTACTTCCTAAAATGCTTGGTATTATTTTCCAGTAATGCCACCAGGGCCTGGAGCTTTCTTTGTGGGAATGCTTTTAACTACATATTCAATTTCTTTCCTAGATACAGGACTATTTACATTGTCTATTTCTTCTTGAGTGTGAACTGTGATGGTTCACAATTTTCAGGAATTTATCTATTTTATCTGTGTTACCAAGTATATTGGTATAAAGTTCATAATATTCCCTTATTATCCAGTTAAGTCTGTAGGATCCACGGTGATTTTCACATCTTCCCATCTCCTGCATTCTTGTTGTGGGTAATGTGTATCTTTATAAATTTTTTTCTTGATTAGTCTAGCAAGATATTTATCGAAAATATTGACCTTTTCAACTAACTAGCTATTGATTTCATTACTTTTTTTCCCTATTGTTTTTCTGTTTTCAATTGTATTGATTTATATTGTTTTGCTGGCAAGAATTCTGTTTCTATGAAAATTTAATTTCCTTTGGCACTTTAAACATGTCATTTCATTGATTTCTTGCTTTCATAGCTTCTGTTGAGAAGTCAGCTATAAATCTAATTGTGGGGTTTTATGAATAATATATTTCTCCATCCAGCTTTTAAAATTTTTTTTAAGTTTTAAAATATTAAGGGGGTATACATGTTTTTGTTGTGTGGATAGCTTGTATAATGCTTAAGTCAGAGCTTTTAGTGTGCCCATCACCAGAATAGTGTTCTTTGTCCCAGACAGGTAAGTTTTTATCCCTCGCCCCCATCCTCACTTCTTGTTTCCAGTGTCCTTTACATCCCTTTGTTCCCATGTGTACCTATCATTTAGCTCCCAATTATTAGTGAGAACATGTGTCCAGCCAGCTTTTAAACTTTTCTGTTTTCTTTTTGATTTTCAGCACTTTAAATTTTTTTTTTTAATTTTAATTTTTAATATTTAAATATTTTTTTTTTTGGAGACAGGGTTTACTGGGGTTGTCCAGACTGACTTTGAGCTCCTAGGCTCAAAGGATCCTCTTGCCTCAGCTTCCTAAGTAGCTGAGACTATAGGTGTGTGTCAATATGCCTGGCATTGTTTAGTGCTTTTAATGTAGTATGTGTAGATTTGATTTGCTTTGCATTTACCCTGTCTTGGTGTTCATAACACTTCTTGATTATGTGATTCGATTCATTTTGTCAGTTTTACAAAAATTTTAGCCATTGTCTTTTCTAATATTGCTTCTGCTCCATTCTCTTTCTGGAATTTTAATTATACATATTTTAAAAGATTATCTTGTGTTCTATCAGTCTCTTATATTCTCTGTTATTTGGCCCTTGTCCCCCTCTCCTTGCTTTAGTATGTGTTTCTAGTTTACCAATTTGTTCTTCAGAGATGTCTTTAATCTATTTGGAAATTGAGCTTATTTCAAGGTGAGTTTGTGTTTTTGAGAGCTCATCTATTCCTGGTTTGCCTCTACTTCTAGGTATAGTTTTTAGAAGTACTTACTGAAAACCTGGTGACATTATGGGTGGGCCTTTAAATCCAATTTGTGCTTTCCTGGAACTGTGGGACAGCCAAAAGCTCTGCTTAATCTCTCACCCTTTTATCCAGTGTTTTCTGCTCAGTGTCTCTGCTTCTATTTACAAATCAGCAAATCCTTCAAAGGGAAAATCCAGGCCCGTTTATCAGCTTCCCATCTCTGGGCTTACATCTCTTCATATCCTGGCCAAGTTGAGAACTCTCCATTGTCTTCAAAAAGATTTTAAAGAAATTTTACCCAGTTTTCCTAGTTGTTCATGGCAAAGGGTTGGGTGATATAAAATAGTTTCTCGTAAGTGGCAATAGAAGTCCTACCACAGTTAAAAAAAAAAAATTCCAGATCTTTACTGAAACTCTTAATCTTTTATCTTATTGATACAAGTTATTTTAAAGACCATCTAAATGTACAATCTTTGGAATCTGGACAGTCTGTTTCTATTGTCTGTTATTTCTGCTGGGACTCTCATGTTGCCTTACCTCGTGGTATGTCTGCTTATTTTAAAATTGTTATGTCAGATTGTATATTTGAAAATTATTTTAGAAATCTTGTGAGAACTTAGAAGTTGCATTCTTCCTCCAGAGAGGATTTTACTTTGCTTCTGTGAAGTTTCTGGAGCCACTAGCAATTTGGGGTAACCTTAATCTAATTTCAGCAACTGAGATAATTTGAAACTTTACTTCTTTTCCTGCAAGTGAATCACCTTCTGATTCACCTTTACTTCTGGGTTGCAGTCCTTAGGATCCCAACCCAAAGCATAGCAAGATTGTCAGCTTCTATTCCTTGGCAGGCCCGAGACATCCTCTTTTGGCCCCAGGCCTGCAAGGCTATCCAAAGGCTTCCAAATGTCTCAGATACTTTTTCTGGTATTGGTAAGTATCTCTAAGTAAAAAGGTTCCCAAATTCCCTGTTTACCTGTGTTTGTCATCTTATGTATCTTGGTCTACCAGTTCTTCATTATCTTTTGGGCTCTTCAATACTCTAAGCAGGTTTTAAATTTTTTAAAATACAGCTTTTATAGATACTTTCAGCAGAAGAATGTTTCTCTTATCTAGCCCCACATTACTCAACAACCTCATCTGCCATTTTCTTGAGTGCATTTTAATTTTTAAAAGTTATTCATTTCCTGAATTGTTTCTAATTTCTCTGCATCTCCTTCCCCTCTTTTTCCCTTTGTTATATTAAAAGACTTTCCTCAAATGTCTAGTAAGTTGTGTGTGTGTATGTGTGTTTAAATGTTTTAAAAACAAGACAGTAAATGTTGATTGGAGAGCCGGGGGTGGGGGGGATAGGAGATTGTTAGTGGACTCCACTGATGAGGAGAAACCTTGCTATTTCCTTGGGGGGACATCAAAACATCAGTATATGTAGGTCTTTTCTCTTGAGCAGGGTTATATGTGTAGTTACCAGTGTCCTGGGACGTCTCACCATTCAGTCTGATGACTTTTCACTTATTTCTTCAATATTCAAGCCAGCGCTTCATTACTTCATTGAGTTCTTTCGTGAGTTTAGATCATCTCAACTAGGGGACAGAGTGTGACCAGCTCAATCTCAGGTGTTCATTTCTGGCTCAGTTAACTATGATCAGGGGACCTGGTCACATGGTATGTCTACAGAGTTGCCATTTTTGTGCTAAGGTGACTGTATTACCAAGAGACTATCGACTGGGAGGAAATTATGGGGATACCATTAATAAGGCACGTTCTTACATATTGACTTGTTTTACTTGAAGCATCTTTGAAAGTTCTGGAATATTTCTATTTCCATAGAAATCACTCCTCTTGACTTGGGTGAGTGGAGAGATAATCAAGCTATCTTCTTCTCTTCAGGGACTTAAAAGTTTTCATAAGACCAACTTGAGACGCATTCCAGATGATGAGATGTCCATTTCTGCTCAGAGGTGTTAGGGCCTGGGCTCTATCAAAGCAGTATTATCTATGGTGTCTACAGCGGCAATAAGATCAGAGTAGAAACTTCCTTCATTCTTTAGGTGGATTCTGTTAGTTCCAAATCTACATGGGGAAATTTGGGGATAACCAAGGTCCTCCTATCTGCTTATATTCCCTGCTGGCAACTTGATGTAGTTAAACAAGAGAGAATAAACTTTGTATTCAGAGACACTTTAGTTTGAACCAGAGCCACTCACTAGCTCTGTGACCTCTGGCATGTTATTCAAACTTGGAGGTTCAGTCCCTCCTTTATTTAAAATGGGAATAATAGCCTTGCTCTGTTCATTTTCTGTGAAAATAGTAACTCTAACGTGTTAAGCACATGGTAGTTTTTCTACATGTACTTAAGTCTCTCATAATTCCATTGACTGTAAAGTATCTTATAAACTTTTCATCCAAGTGGGAGAGCCAGGCTGATGTCTCGCCCTGTTCTGCTGAGGATGTTTCTAGCGCAGGGTATAATGTCTGGGGAGCCTGGATCAATGACAAGTTAGTGTATCATTCATTCGGGAGTTGAAATGGGTGGTTTGAGAGAACAACTAGAGAGGCAGCATCTTAGAGAAAAGGCAAATTAAGAGCTAGACAATCAATTTGTCAAATGCAAGAAGCTCAGTTGTGTACAAATTGGACTAAGACTTGAAAAATCAATTATGAGTGAAACTTTACAGTGGGATGGGAAGGAAGAGTCTGGAGAAATTTCCAGAACCACTAGGAATGGCTCCTCTCATCCATGCAGGCTGTGTTCTGAGGACTTAAGATAGTCTTATGATTTTTATTATTTTTTATTTTCTATTATAAAATCCAGCATCTATACAAGTATAAGGAGTAAAATCCCACCTTTTTCTTCCCCCTTCTAATTTTCTATGCATTTACACGTATACACAAAATACTTCTTAAAACACAAATGAGATCAATCTGATCACTCTTTTTAATTTAATCATATATTTTAAAGACTTTTTCAATAAATTTTTATTGTGCACTATTTTAGGTGTAGTGAATAAAACAGACAGAAATCCCCACCCCCAAAGATCTTTCTATAATGGTACACATAGGTTTGTGTCATTTATTTAAAACAGTGGCAGAACTATTTTACAGTGTAAGAGGCATCTGTTGTGTTTTCTCAGTCTGAGTCTTGCCTTGCCATTTTCAAGTGGTGTCTGTCGAGTGACAGTTTTTAACTTTAAGTCCAGTTTATCATTTTTTTCCTTTATGATCAGTGGGGCTTTTTTGTCTTATCTAAGAAAACCTTTGCCTATTCCAAGGCTGTGAAGATTTTCTCATGTTTTCTTTTAGAAGTTTAATGGCCTAACCTTATATCAGTCTCTTGGTTAAGACTTGGGCTGGTCTGAGTCATAGAGATTGGCCCAGAAATGGGCAGTCACAGGATTTCTTGTTGAACTTGAATGAGAGGCTCTTGTATGAGAGGCTCTGTCCCTTCTGGGGTGGTGAATTTGTGAGATAAAAGCCTAGGGCTGCTCTTGGCCATCTTTGCTGCCTGAAAATAAAGGTGATGCAGGAAAAAAGCAGAGACAAGATGGAATGAGGCAGGTTCCTGACAACATTGTTTGGACACCTGGATCCTACTGGACCTGAAGCCACATATCTTAGGCCCTTTCAATTACATGGGCCAATAAACCCCTCCTTTGGCTTTAGGCAGTTTGAGTTGTATTGATTTCAACTACAATTGCCTTTTAGATAACTAATGAACGTTGTAAGGATGTAGCATAACTTATTTAATCAGTCCTCTATGGATGGACATTTAAGTTGCTCCAAGTTTTCACTATGATGGGTCATGCAGCCCCTGGAGCTGGTGGGGAGGAAGGGAATAGAGGAAGGTGTTAGGTAAATGGAAGGGCCATGCTTTGTGGGAGATGCAGCAGATTTCAAAAGAAGAATAAAGCCAGCAAGAGGCTACCTTTAGCCTGCATACCTGAACCAAGGAGAGGAGATTCTTTCATCAGGTTCTTCACTGGAAGACTGGGGACCTCCCATTCTTCACTGGAGGACTGGGAGACCCTCAGGGGCAAATGGAGCGGCCAGATAGGAGATGGGACTGTTCCATATCCTAGCACCAGGCAAGGGAAGAAGGCAGAGGGCAGGGCTGCTGCCTGCCTGTGTCCCCTGGTTCGGCTCTGGTCAGGCCCTTGCCAGGCTTGTGATCATGGTCTTGCTTTCAGCCCTCTCCACAGACCTTCTCTCTCTACTCACATACCATGCCACAGCCCTCTGCAGAGGTGACCTTCAGACACTGTCTTAGTCAGTTTGGGCTGCTATAATGAAATGTCATAGACTGGGAGACTTATAAACAAGAGAAATTTATTTCTCACAGGTCTAGAGGCTGGAAGTCCGAGATCAGAGTGCTAGCATGGTCAAGTTCTGCTGAGGGTTTTCATCTGGGTGGCAGACTGCTGTCTTCTCATTGCATGTTGTCGTGGTGAAAAAGAAAGCTAGAGAGGCCCCTCTGGGGCCTCTTCTGTAATCCCACTCATGAAGGCTCCACCCTCAGGACCTGATCACATCCTAATACCATCACATTGGGGATTAAGATTTCATCATATGAATTTGGAGGGGACACAAACATTAAGTCCATTGCAGACCCTGAAACACATACAGCAAACAACTTTAAAGTTATTCAAGTGATTATTTATATTCAAACAAGGCAAAATCTGTGATAAAGGCATTGTTATTACTATGGCCCATTTGAAAAGTGAGATGTATTGGAGATAGCAGAGAGTTTCAGTATAAAGTTTGGAGTCAAAAAGATCTCCACGACTCCCCTAGATTACAAACCTTAGGTAAGTTACTTCTTATGCCTCAGTTCTTAACCTATAAAATGGGGCTAACAAGCACCTCCTTCATATAATTGTTGCAAGGATTAAATGAGATAGTTTTTGGCAGCATGACATGTGAAAAACAGCTGATGAATGGTAACAGACATTATTAATAAAGGCTCAGGAAAACGGACACATGTCCAAATTCTCATAATGAGGGAGGGTCCAGAACCGTCTTGGATCCATGACTTCTTGTTCTTGCTCTTTCCGCTACACCACACAGCTCTCACTGTTGAAAGGACAGTGGGGAAGACCCAGACTGGTCTCTCAGCCCGTGGAGGGAGAGATGGAGATAATATGACATTCCCTAACTCTCTCCTTCACTGTTGGACAACGTGCCCTTCTCAACCATTCTCCAAATACTGGTCTGTTCCTAATAGAGTGAGATCCTCCCGGGTGCTGACCTAACACCACAACTAAGACAGCAGGGTCAAGGTCCCAGACCCCCCAGCCCAGGCTCCCCCTGGTGGCCGCTGCGGAGAAGCGCGCGGTGCCCGCTGGGACCGGAAGCCCTGGTGCCGGTGGAGGACAGGGGCTGAGAACACGTGCTGGCGGTCGCTTGTATTTACTAAGCCCACGCAGGACAAACATTTCACAGAAAGTACCCGGCTTTTGATCCAAGCCTTCCCTGGGGGAAGACACACGCACATGCTGCTCTGGGGATTCTGAAGCCAAGGGGATAAACAGCGGTAGGGGACGGAGCTGAGGTCTTTCAGGAGGAAGGTGGCACAGGAATGGGGTGGAGGAAGCCAAAGCCTCTTGTGACCCCACTAAGTCTTAGGTAGCTCACGCCGATCCCTCAGGGCTGGGGTTGTAGAACCCGCAGTGCTCAGCCATCTTGGCGGAGGGAACAGTCTGATCTGGGCCTGCCTCTGGAGGGCTGGCTCCCGAGCTCTGTGCCGCCTGCCCCTATTCTTGGTCACACAACTCACGAAAACTCCAATCTCCGATAGTCTTCAGTGGAAGCCTGTGCTGTTTAATCCCGGGACAGCCTTATGAGCTGGACTCTTTTATTATCCCCGTCTTAGAGATGAGGAGACTGCGATTCAGAGATCCAGCCTCTCCTGCCAAGGATCACACACCCATGGAATGGAAAAGCTGGCATGGAAGCCTAGATCTGAGGACTTCAAAGGCTGTTTTCTTTCCACCAGGCTACCCTGCGCTGAACACAGTGATTATTTGTTACCTACAGACACCATCAATCATAGAACTGAAGAAAAAAACTTGGAATCGATGCAGAAGGGAAAAGCCTCATTATCCACAATTCTATTTGTATCTCCTTCCCCTACCTCTTGCCCATCTTCTTCCCTCCCTCCCTCCCTATGGTTTGTTCTACAAGCCTTCCTTTTATCTGAGAACCACTGCCAAGCCACAACTTCCTGTGTTTTGTCTTATTATGCAGGGAAGAAAGTAGTGTCTGCTGGCCTGATCTGTAACTCAGGGCCATAATTACTTCTGGACTGTTTGGGTCCAAAGGGCCGGCTAAACATCTCCAAGAAATACCACAACCCTCTGGTTCTTTCATCTCTTTGGTGAAAGTTAAATAGAAGTAACATTATTGGACCACTGTTCAGTGTCATATCCTGATTTATATGTATGTCTTCTGAGATATACATAAGTTTACTCCTGTGTATGTATATATTCACACGTACACATACAACCATTTGATGTGAGCATCGATGCTCTTACTATACAGATGAGGAACTTGGGCTGAGATGTAAAGTGAGCTGTCCAAGTCACATTCCTAGAACACAGAGGTGACAACTGAATCTGTCCACAAGTTTATCATCTATCTTGTTTAAAAAAGTTTTAATTTAATAAATTAACTCTAGTTAGATAATATTAACACAATAAAGTGCACCTATTTTAAGTGTACAGTTTGAGTTTAGACAAATGCATTTACCCTTATAACCACTTCAACAATCAAATATGAAATAGTCCCATTACCCTGAAAAGTTCCCTGTGCTTCTTTGTGGTCAATTTCACACACACCTTCCACCCCTACCCGAGGACTAATTTGATTTCCCTCATTACAGACTAGTTTTGACTTTTCTAGAACTTCATGTAAATAGAATTATACAATATGAACACTTTGGGTCTCGGCTTTTTTGCTCAACATGACGTTTTTGAGATTTATCCATGTTGTTGCATATATCAGTGGTTTGTTTCTTTTTATTGCTGAGTAGTATTCCACTGTCCATATACAACATGTGCTTATTTTTTCACCATTCTTCTTGATAGACATTTCTGTGGTTTACAGCTTTGAGTTATTATGAAGAATGCTGCTATGAACATTTGCATACACTTCTTTGTTTAGACAGATGCTTTCAATTTTCTCTTACATATGTTTTTATTTCCTATGAGTAGAATTTCTGGGTTGTGTGCAAAGTATGTGTTTAACTTTTTAAGAAATGACCCAACTTTTTCCAAGTGGTACTATTTTATATTCCCCCAAGCACTGCTGGAGTTTCAGTTGTTCTCTAACCTTATCAACATTATTATATTATCAGTGTTTTAAACTTTAGCCTTTACACATAAATTTTAGTTCATATGTGATGGCATCTCATAATTCTAATTTGCATTTCCCTGCAGATTAGTTATATTGAGCATAATTTTCATGTATTTGTTGGCCATACATATATTCTTTTCTGTGAAATGGCTGCTTAAATCTTTTGCCTATTTCAAAAAATTAGGCCATTTGTCTTTCTGAATGAGTTGCAGGAGGAATTCTTTGTATATCCTGGATACAAATTCCTTGTCAGGGTGTGTGTGTGTGCGTGTGTGTATTCACACATATACATATAGGTATATAGGTATATATCCATTCTTTTTTTTTTTTTTTTTTTTTGAGACAGAGTCTTGCTTTGTTGCCCGGGCTAGAGTGAGTGCCATGGCGTCAGCCTAGCTCACAGCAACCTCAAACTCTTGGGCTCAAGTGATCCTACTGCCTCAGCCTCCCGAGTAGCTGGGACTACAGGCATGCGCCACCATGCCCGGCTAATTTTTTCTATATATATTTTTAGTTGGCCAGATAATTTCTTTCTATTTTTAGTAGAGACGGGGTCTCACTCTTGCTCAGGCTGGTCTCGAACTCCCGAGCTCAAACAATCCGCCCGCCTCAGCCTCCCAAGTGCTAGGATTACAGGCGTGAGCCACCGCGCCCGGCCTTATATATCCATTCTTATATGTGTGTGTATCTGAAACTTGCCTTTTTCATTTTTTAAAGAGTGGCATCTTTCAAAGCGCAGGAGTTTTTAGTTTTGATTAGGTCTAATTTATTAATTTTGCTGTGTTGTGCTTAGTGCTTTTTTGTCTTTCAATAAAGAAAATCCCAAAAAAGAAATCTTTGACCCCAAGTTTGTGAAGATTTTTTCATATGTTTAGAAATTTAATAGTTTTCGCATCTTTGTTATATCTATGATAGTTTTGGAGTTAATTTTTGTGTATGTTTGAAGTAAGTGTTGAGGTCATGTTTTTCCAAATGAATATACAATTATTCCATCACCATTTGTTAAAAAGACTATTCTTTCCTCATTTAATTACCTTGACAACCTTGTTAAAAATTAATAGACTGCATATAATAGGTCTATTTCTGGACTGTCAATTCTTTTCCTTTGATTTATATATCTGCTGTTATAATACCATACTGTCCTGATTATTGTAGCTTTATAGTAAATCTTGAAATCAGATAGTATAAGTCCTCCAACTCAGTTCTTTTTCAAATTGATTGGTATCCTATGTCCTTTGTAAATTTTGGAATAAGCTTATCAATATCTAAAAATAATCTGCTAAGGTTTTGATAGGGATCGAATTAAAGATATAAACTGATTTGGGGAAGAATTGATTTATTAACAACATTGTGTTTTCCAATCTATGAGCATGATGTATCTACTTATTTAGATTTTCTTTAATTTTTCTCAGCAAGTTCAATTTCCATTTTATATGTCTTACGCAATTTTATTAAATATATCCTTTAAGGAGTTCATCTTTTTGAATGCTCTTATAAATTATATTTTAGTTCCTTTTCCAATTGCTTATTTCTAATACGCAGAGGTGCAATTGCTTTTCATATGTTAATCTTGTATCCTTCAGCTGTGTCAATCTCACTTATTTGTTCTAGTAGGAAAACTCTAGGATTTTCTAGGTATACAATTATGTCATCTGTAATTATACATAGTTTTAATTCTTTCTTTCCAAGTTGTATGCCCTTTTTGTTCATTTTGCTTTTTTGTGTTGGCGAGGACCTCTAATATAATATTTCCTTATTCCAAATTTTGTGGGGAAAAATATTCAGTCAGATGTTAGCTGTAGGTTTTTTGTAGATATTGTTAATCACATTGAAGAGAAGTGCTCTTTATTCCTAGTTTGTAGAGAGTTTTGATCATAATGGATGTTGAATATTGTCAAATACTTTTCCTATATCTACAGAAATGCACCATATTTTGTTAGCATGATAAATTACATTAATTGGTTTATAAATGTAAAGCCAACCTTGTATTCTAGAAATAAGCCCCACTTGATTATGATTTGCTGTCCTTTAAAAATATTCCTGGATACCATTTATTAATCGTTTTTGAAGATTTTGTGTTTATGTTCAGAAAGGACAGCAATCTATAGTTTTTTTGTTTTTGTTTTCTTGTAATGTCGTTGGTCAGGTTCTGTTATCAGGAAATACTGGCCTCATCTTCTGTTTCTGAAAGAGCTTGTGTAGGGTTTGTATTATCTCTTTTTGAAATGTTTGAATGTTGAATGTTTGAATGTTGAATGTAGAATTCATCAGGGAAGCCATCTGGCCCCAGAGATTTCTTTGTGTGAAGGTGTTTAATTACAAATTCAATTTTTTTTAATAGGACATAGCTTTATTCATATTTTCTATTTCTTCTTGAGTCAATTTTGGTAAGTTGTATTCTTTTAGGGAATTTTTCCATGTCATCTAAGTTGTTAAGTTTGTTGGGATTATGTTGTTTGTTATTTCCTATTGTCTTTTTAATATCTGAAATATCTATAGTAATGTTCCCTATTTCATTCCTGAAATTAGCAATTTGTGCCTACTCTTTTGTTATTGAGAAATCTAGCTAGAGTTTTATTAATTGTATTGATCATTTCAGAGAACCAACTTGTGCTTTCTTTGATTTTTGTCTATTATTTATCTTATATTGTTTCTGCTCTTGGTTATGCTATTTCTTTCTTTCTATATATTTTGACTATAATTTGCTATCCTGTTTCTAGCTGCTTAAGGTGAAAACTTAGATCATTAACCCCACTCTCTGCCTGTTGAATCAAAGTTTTCATTTGCCTGCCTGATCTTTTATAGCCCGTGTTCTGTTAAATACTTTCCCCATTATTGGTCATTCTTTTATTATGTTGGAACATGTCTTGTTTTCTCTAATGGATTATAATCAGTTTTGATAGGTTAGATAGAACCATACCTTATTCTTCTTTGAATCCTGCACAAATATTAACATAGTGTTCTGTATGTACTAGGTGCTTAATAAATAATTATTACAACAATAAATAATATTTTAGTGTGTTTCCAAGCACCAGATATATATGAAGAGTGGGGGACAGTGCACATAAGAGTCGTGGAGCTTGACATTCCTCTTTGGTCACTAAAAGCCAGCTCAGACATCATTTCTTCTTGGAAGGAGTTTCCACAGGTAGAAAGCATTGCTCTCTCATTCATTCTGTTTTGTTTATATTGTACTTGTAGTGTTGTACTTATGTTGTATCATAATATTTTAAAAATTAGCTTATATGTTTGTTTCTCCTGTTGCAGTCTTAGTCTTTTGATAACAGGGACCCTGTCTTATTCCTTGGTGCCTAGCACAATGCCTGACAATCAGAAATCATTTAGTAAATGTTTGTTGGGTGAATGAGAGAACAAAAGGCCTTTCTCTGCCTCTGGAGTCTAGTGAAACATTCGGACCATATGTAACAATCTGTGCTGTGTTGTGCTGTATTTCAGAGAATAAACATGCAGGCCTATTGTGCTTTTGAATGCATTTTAAATGGGAAAACGTTCAGCATGTGTTGTAAGTTACTGCTCTCAGAGTAGGGTCCGGAATCAATCAATGTCTCAGTCCCAACAGCGAGTGGACACCACCACCACTCATCCCCCTCCCTTCCATTTGTCTCAGGAGAAAATAACTGGCTTAAGCCACACTAACCTCTCCTGTCTGTCTTTGTTCTCAGAGATGGGAACTGTTTCACAAAGAAAGGAGGGTCTGCAGCTCTGCTATTTCAGAAGTACTGAATTCAGAGCACTTACATAATAGGAAATGTCCCTAAACTCCAGCCAGATCAATTTGTTCCCCCTCCCCAGGGCTATTATCACAGTGCCCTTGCCAAAGCTCTCAACAAGTCTTCATAATCTGTTACATGCTTAGTTCTCCGTGGAGTTTTCCAGGCACTTTCCTACCCATTATCTTTTCTAATCGTCACAACAGCTGCTATATACAGTATTCCAGAGGGCACTGAGTAAAGGAAAGAGATCCAGCTTTGGAGCTAGACAGCACTGATTCAATTCCTGCTCTGCCACTTAATGATGTGTGGCAGTGGCCAATATCTTCATCTCGCTGAGCCTTGGTTACCTCCTTTGTAAAATGGGGATAATACTACTTACCTCGAAGCCTTGTGATAGTTAGAGCTAACATTACAAATCGTTTAGCACAGTGTTTGGTACATGGTAGGTGCTTGATAAATGGTAGCTATCATTGTTACTGTTTTCATGTTCTGTTATAATTATTTTGGGTTCTTATAGCAATTCAGGTTAAGATTAAACCAGGTACAATAATGCAGTGAAATAGCACTAATGGGCATCATATATATTGTCAATTAACTGCCTTCCAGCACATCATCTTCTAAAAGCAAAGGTAGAAAGAACTTACAAAAAAAAAAAAAAGTGAAAAACCAAAAACAACACAAAAACTAAATGGAACAAAGGCAGGCCTTGTAGCTTAAATATTGCTGGAGTGCAACTATATCCATCCTGGAATTGGTGTAGACTTTGTGCTTAAAGTGGTTGCTTTGGAGAATTTGGTATTAGTTAATTCGTTCCTATGAATATTATTTAAGAAGAGTTGAACCAGCATCTATGCTGTGTTGAATGCTAAGTTTAGAGAGAGAAATGAATAAATCAGTAACTGAACAACATAAGACAGTCCAAAGAGCACAGAGGATGGAGCCACTAACTGGGAAAGGCTCTAGAGAAGAGTCTTGAAGGATAGACTGGGTTTTTCTCAGATGGTATCAACATTGACTCTTAAAGGTGTGATGAGTTTTTGTGAAGATCAATCATGGGGAGTGGTGAAGATACGATTAGTTTGGCCTGATGACCCATGTTTGCTCTGTAGTTAGAACTGAGTGAGAATCCATGCCCTATCATTGATGAGCTGAGAACCTTGAATAAGTTGGCTCAGTGCTGTGTTTATTTAACTTAAAATGAAGATACTAGTAACACCTACTTTGAAGATTTTAGGGGATCAACAAATAATTTCACATCTTTCCCATTTAGGCTTGGAACTAAGTGAGAGGGTAAAATTACATGAATGGATGTAAAAAGGTCATTTTACTACTAATTAGGCTATATTAGAAAACTTGGATGTTTAGAAATAATGGCCTTCCTAATGCTGCACCCCAACATTAAACATACCCACTAGGCACAAGCAGGAATGGAAATCACTGGGTGTTTCTTGGGGGGAAGATCTCCACTCACTGTGGGACTTAGCAAGCAGATAAGGATTCATTCTTTCTCTGGGCACACAGATCGAAGGGTGGTCCTAGATGCGGCTGAGCCAAGTGTGTCTCGTTTCTTCTTTCCAACTAACTCTCCCCATGGAGAATGAGGGGATGACTAAGAGCCTTAATAGAGAACCTTAATTCCACATGGAAACATGAAGCCTGAGGAAGGGAAGTTGCCTCCAATATTTATAGCAAGGAGTTGTGAGGATTAAATATGAGATAATATATACAAAATACTAAACATGGTGCCTGGCACATAGTAAGCCCTTAGTAATTGTTAGTCTTTATTGTTGTTGCTATGGCAGCAGATTAGTGGGACCCAATATATTGTCTGATATCTTCTCATTAACATATCCATGAGGATATGCAAAAACACAAACACTGGACACCAAAGAGAAGACCATATGCCAAAGTCTGAGGGGGAGTTTCGTCCAGCTGTACTGTTGGTAAAGATACCCATCCTGGATAATATTCTTCTTAGAAAGCATGGAACCCCCTTTTGGGAAACAGGTTTAAACTGATCCAAAATATCAATACACCTTACACAGTTATATCCCTTCTGCATTTGGAGATTATCTTTTGGGCTTGAATAGAAGTGGTTCTGTCCTCATTTCCATAAATTCCATTCCACACATTATCAGAAGCAACAATTCTCAGGACATGTGATTCATTGCATCTGGAAATGAGTAACTATCCAAGGAAAAACATTCTGGTAGAAATGGTGGAGTTCTTGGAACAGTAGTAATGGAAGAAGAGGCAGGAGAAAGAATGTGGCCTTTTATGCTCTATCTGATAAAAGGACTAATTAATGCATCAGTGAGTAAGAGGGGAGTTCACCTCAGGCCTGCTCAGTCAAGTGAGATGATCGCCTGCCCAGGCCAGGGCCGGGGGCTGTCACAGCCACTCCTACTCTGAGTCCAGATGTTAAAGAAGAATATTCCAGCACCCAAGTGGACAGGGAGAGAAACCCAGAAGATACTATGGCCTCTACCTTGTGGCGTAAGTTGGGCCTTATTTAAGGAAAAGTCAACAGTAGAAAAAAGTTTCCCTATAAAAATTACTGTAGCATAAAAGAAATGAAAAATTATTCTCCAGGCTCAGAGGGAAATTATAACTTTAAATATTAGTTACTACAGAAGTCAAAATCTTTTGGAAGATACTTGCTTATTATTTTCGATAAGATGCAAGAAATTATGGTTTGCCTGAAAAAGATAAACGAGCATTGACCAGAAAATGGTATGAGATAAAAAGGGAGGCTTGCAAGTCAACTCCAAAACAAGACTAACATTAACGTCAACATTGGACATGATTTTATAAAATGGAATTGTTCTTGAAGAAAAGATTAGAGCAAAACAAAAATATGTAAGTTTTAATAAAAGCAACTGTTCTCAGGCCAGGCGCGGTGGCTCACGCCTGTAATCCTAGCCCTCTGGGAGGCCGAGGCGGGCGGATTGTTTGAGCTCAGGAGTTCCAGACCAGTCTGAGCAAGAGCGAGACCCCCGTCTCTACTAAAAATAGAAAGAAATTATATGGACAGCTAAAAATATATATAGAAAAATTAGCCAGGCATGGTGGCACATGCCTGTAGTCCCAGCTACTCGGGAGGCTGAGGCAGTTGGATTGCTTGAGCCCAGGAGTTTGAGGTTGCTGTGAGCTAGGCTGACGTCATGGCACTCACTCTAGCCCGGGCAATAAAAGCGAGACTCTGTCTCAAAAAAAAAAAAAAAAGAAAATTTAAAAGCAACTGTTCTCCAGTGGAAGAAAAGGCCAGTGTTTGGAGATTAATATAGTTTGGTATGTTCCAGGTCTCATTAATATATATTCCTGATGACATTTTTTGAATCTGAAGGAAAACAAAATTGTATAATAATTCATGCAAAAAAACCCACAAAACAAAACAAAAACAAAACTAATAGCAACAGATTGTCTACAAAGGAAAAAAATCAGACATCTCTTTAGCAACATTGAATAACTTAAGAAAATAGAGCAATGTCTGCATAATTTTGAAGGAACAAATGTGAACCTAGAAACCAAGTGAGAGATGAATTAATTCAAGAATGTTAAATTAATTGAAGAATGTTAAATTGTGGTACAATAGAATAGATGGTAAACAATGAAAGAAGTAAACATGAGAACATAAAAGAACATGTGTCACTTAGGATCCTGTCAAGAAACAGAAACCATCTAGGTATTTAAAACAGGGAATTTAATACAGGCTATGTATTACTTAAGGGATGGTCTTCCTGAAGACACAAATAGGGTATTACTTCTTAAACTTTAATGTGTATTCAAATCACCTGGGAGCATGTTGAAATGCAGATTCAAATGTAATAGTTTTGGGGTTGGAAAATGAGATTCAGCATCTTTAAGATGCTCCCAGATAAAGCCAGTGCCGCTGGTCCCTGAAACACTTTTTGAGTAGTAAGGCAATAGGGCAGTTGATAAAACCAGACATTAGCAGTAGCAGGAAGCTACAATTTTCCTTAGGGTTGAAGGAGCACAGGAAGGAGATGTTAATTTGGTGCTTTTGATTGGTAGCTAACAATGTGGCCAGCTTCTTGATGGGAGCTGGGACCAAGGTGGGAGCAGCTGGCAGGATCTGAAATTACAGTGGAGATGAGGCTGTTGCTGGAGACCCAGCTGGAGGCAGAGTGATACGGAGTAAATACTCTGGCTTCTCCCCTCCTCCTAGCCTCTGATCTTTATTAAGTTTTTTCTGCTAGCTGAAACTGCCTTCCCCAGTGCAGTCTGCAGCCTCACTGGCTCTCAGCTTCTCCTTCTGGGTCACCCTTTAATAGGCTGAGCAACTAATTAAACATGATCCCAACTTCTACTTCTAACCATGTGCAGTCAAATGTATCACAAGGGGCTGTCTAGGTATAGGATCCACCTCTTAAAGCTAGAGGGATGGGATAGGGGCGAGTGAGGGGGAAATGACAGAGTTTATATTAATAATGAATGTAGTTTTTCTTTTATGCTTATTGCACTAGGTATTAATAGCTCCTACCCTTCAGTGTGTGGAATATACCAAGGCCTTACAAAGACTGGTGCGTTACCATGGAAAGCTTTTCCCCATACTCTGGGGCTGGTTAACTCCTGCTCAGCATTGAGATCTTAGCTCAAATGTCTCTTATTAACAGAACACTCCCCTAACCCCCAAGACTAGGTAAGATCTTCCTGACCTAACTTCTCATAAAGTCTTTTCGTTGTTCTTCCTGGCACTTACAACAATGTGAAATTATATATTTGTGTGGTTGTGTTCTGTGTCCCTGTCCCCCACAGGCCGAAAGTTCCATGAGTGTAAAAATAATGTCTACTTCGTTAAATGCTGTATTTCCCATGTCTGGAAAACTAGAGTAATACATGGATGCACCTCTCCAGCTTATGAGTATGAAAAATCAGGTTGGGTGTTTTGGTGGCTGAAGAATATGTTCCTGGTTTTAGTATTTGAATATGGATATAGAAATGTGATTTCTGGAAGGCATTTTGGTTGGGTAATGAGCTGCCCAATCAGGAGTTGATGTTCTAAACTTTCATAAGTTGTGCCTTATATGTAACCCATGAAAGTGGCCTTTAAAAACAGATAATAACAGCTACCATTTGTTGAACACTTACCACTTGCCAAACACCATGTTGTTTTATAGACATTGTTGTTCCTATTTCACTGATGAGGACACTGAAACTCAGATGGTGAATGATGTCCTATAGTTCATTAAGTAGCAGAGCAAAGGTGAAGTCTGATGTTTGTCTGTCTCCATCAATTGATGTAACTTTTATAACTTCTGAATAATTAGCTTTAAGTTTAATTTAATAGGCATTTTTTTTTCCTTTTTTTTAACTCAAGGTTGAGGACCTATGCTGTGAATAGCATAAAGTCTTCAGGGAATATTCCTGCCTGTGTGAAAGGTAAGTAAAGCAGGCACCTGTTTGTGCGAGGTTGTGGCAGCCCCCAAGGACTCCCAGAGTGGAGTATATGTCTCTCCCAGCTGCAGAGAGCCAGGCAAGGTCTTTGGGGGAAGTTAAGTCCCAATTAGAACCCTGAGGAGGTTTGGCAGGTCGAAGCCAGTGGTGTGCCAGCTCACAAGAGCTGATTGTTAAATTTTCAGGAATTTTGCAAGCTGGTTTTAGATGTAGTCATTTTTAAAAACTAAATTTTACAAACTTATAATTAAAACCTGTATTAAAAGCAAGGTAAATACTTAAGATATAACTTCCTAATTATTTTACTACATCTTACTATTATCTATGTTCTAGAGTTGTTTACGTCTATTGCAACTGAGTGGTGGAAGTACTCTATAGAGGTGTGCTACCATGCATCTCTTCCCAACTCCGTGTTTGGTGGCATCATGTAAGTAACTTGAAATCCTCCATTGTGAAGTGTTTATGGAAATTGGCAAATGCTACAAATTAGTCCTCACCTTCCTGAAAGCTAGTTGTTAAACATTTGTCAGCACACTACTGCTGGTTTAGTCCCTGGGAAAGGGGCAAAGTTCAGAGCCAAATGTTGAAAGCCAAAGAACAGTACAAATTAAAACTACAGCTACCTGTGGAGTTTTGGAAATGTTTGGCATAGGTGTTCTTTAATTAAAAAAGAAAAAAATGCTGGTGAGAATGTAGCCATGAAGTAGAAATTAGATATTAATATAAATTGGTAAAAATTTTTACAGTATAAAAAATTCCATTTGTTATATTAAGTAGTTATAGATGAGATGGCGAGGTTCTTTTTAGAGCTGATTAAACTTGGAGGTGATATGTGAGGTTTAATCTGTGTTTACAAATTTGACACTTGCCACACCCTGCTACGGCCCTGCCACTGCATGGCCACTGCCTTGTCCATGACTGTGAAAAGCTACAAGATGTTTATGTAAATTTTGGAATATTTTTGGCTCTTGTTACATTTGGATGAGCCTCTGGGATGTTGTCTAAAGAAGCTAAGAATTATATATGAGAGGCCAAAGCTAATTGTGATATGATGTGATGGTAGGAATGTAGAGTTATTGTCAACACCAGAATTTTGGCTGTGCTTGTATAACAGGTTTTCCTTAAGGGCTTTAATTGTTCTTTGAAATCTGATTCTTAACCCAGGCAATATGGCAAAGAATATGAAATTTTATAGAAATGTTCAATTGGAATTATTTGGGTGAAGTTAGCTAGCCTCAGTACCTGCTGAGTTTTTCTTTTGACACTTTTCTTAGATGTTTAAAGTCTTGCTTGTTTTAATTAATTATAAACGAATGTGTGCTATGTGCTTATGGTAAAAATTCAAATAATACAGACTATGGGTATCTTACAGACTCACAACCAAAAACTCCAGAGGTAAGACAGCATAAATAAAGCAGTTTATGTTGTGTTCCAGAGTTTTTCTACCTATATGTGTTTAATGTTAAATATGAAAATTAAGTGAGGTCATATTGCTCTGCAACCTTTTTCATTAAAAATTATGATATGGTATGCCTACAGAAGACTATATAAATGGATGTGTACATTTTAGTGAATTAAATGAACACTGGTGCAATCTGTACTTAGGGTAGGAAATAGAAAATTGCCTGCAACTTAGAAGTTGTCTGTGCCCCTTCATAATCATAATTACTTCTTACTCTTCCATAGGTAACCATAACTTTGATTTTTGTGACAATTACTGTCTTGCTTTTCTTCATACTTGCATCATGTATCCATGTATCCATAAATAATCTTTTCTTTAGTTTTGACTATTTTGAGCTTTATATGGAAGAAATCATACTGCATGTATTTTCCTGTGACTTTTCTTTTATTCAGCATTGTTAATGAGATTCATTCATGTTGCTGCATGTAGGTGTAGTTCATCATCTTCACTGATGTATAATATTCCATTGTAGAGATAGAAATCAATTTGGTTTTCTATTGGACTGTTGATGGACATACGTGTTGTTTCCAGTTTCTTGATAGTGAATGCTATTTTAAATATTTTTATACATATCTGATATAAGTGTATAAAAGTTTTCCTAGGATATATACTTAGGAGAGAGGTTGTTGTTGGATCGTAGGGCTTGCATGTGTTCATCTTTACTAGGTAATGCAAATTGTATTCCAAAGTGGTTTTATCAATTACTCTGTGACTCACAGCAGATGAAAGGTCCTATTTCCTCAAATCTTTGCCAATACTTGCTATTGTCAGACTTAAAAATTTTTGCCTGCATGTGTCATTGTAGTTAATTCACATTTATATGATTCCTAATGAGGCTAGATTTCTTTTTACATAATTATTGACCATTTTGGTTTTACTTCTCACGAGGTTTCTGTTCAAGTCAATTGTCTATTTTCTGTCTTCAGTTATTTGTCTTTTATTTAATGATTCTTCAGTGTTCTTTATATGCAGTTTTTCATCAAATCTAAGATGCCATTGATTTAAAAATGTACCCCTATTTTATGTACATTAAGAAAAATCATTTTAAATTAAATTATAACGTACTAGTGTTCATAATATGCACCTCAATTTCCATGATTGTAAAATGTGGAAAACTACCTTAGTACAAGACCTTTGCCAGTTACGTGTGTTGCAAATAGCTTCTCCTGATTTTTTAAATTTTTTTATTTTTTGAGACAGGGTCTTACTCTGTCACCTGGGCTAAAGTGCAGTGGCGTCATCACAGCTCACTGCAACCTCAAACTCCTGGGCTCAAGCGAGCCTCCTGCCTCAGCTTCCTAAGTAGCTGGGACTACGGGTGCATGCCACTGTGCCCAGCTAAGCTTCTCCTGATTTGTTGCTTGGTTTTTCTCTCTTTATAGTTCCTGTTGATTAACTGAAGTTCTAAATTTTAATGGAGTCAAATTTATTGAACTTTTTCCTCTGTAGTTTTTTTCCCTTTTACATCTTATTTAAGAAATCCTTTCCAACTGTGAGATAATGAAGATACAGAAATTAAACTTTTAGAAATTCATTTCTGAAAGTTCTGACTCAAGCATAACAAAATCGATACATGTAACCCAAAATATTTGTACCCCCGTCATATTTTGAAATGAAAAAATTCTAAAAGTGATACAGTTTTGCTCTTCTCATTTCATCTCTAATCTTCCTAGAATTGATTTTAGATATAGTATGAAGTAAGGGTCCAGTATTTTTCCTTCTGGCCTATATCTTTCTTTCTTTTTAAAATTTATTTGAAGGTATTATGGGGGTAAAATGTTTTTCATTACATGGATCACTTTTGTAATGCTTGAGTCAGGGTTGTAAGTGTGCCTGCCACCCTTATTTATTGTACCTGTTAGGTAGGTTTTCACCCATCCTCCCCTCCCCTCCCCCTGTTTGATTTCCATTGAGTTATACTTCCTTCTATGCACATGTGTGCTCGTCGGTTAGTTTCAATTTAATAGTGAGTACATGTGGTGTTTGTTTTTCCATTCTTTAGTTACTTCACTTAGGATAATGGTCTCCAGTTCCATCCATGTTGTTGCAAAAGGCATTAAGTCATCCTTTGTGGCTGAGTGATATTCCATGGCCAAAGAAAAAGAAGTCATTTTATCAAAAAGACACCTGCACTCAAATGTTTATTGCAGCACAATTGTAAAGATGTGGAATCAACCCAAATGCCCATCAATTCATGAGTGGATTAACAAAATGTGGTATATGTCCTATATCTTTCTTTTCCATGATTTGTCAACCTTCATACCAATACTGTACTGAATTTCTTGTAGCCTAGTATCTGTTAGAGCAAGGACTTCTCCATTTGTTCTTCTACAAGGGCATTTTGGTTATCCTTGGCCCTTTGCACACATGTATCACACACACAAAAATCCCCCCAAACAAAAAAATTGCTAGGACTTTTGTTAGGATTGATTCGAGTTCTATTTGAGGAGAAAGGACATTATTATAATATTGAGTCTTAAAATCCATTAATGTGATATGTATTTCCATTTTGGAATCCTTATTAATTTATCTTGATGTTTTATAGTTTTGTGTCTTGCATATTTTTTATAAGATTCATTCCTGGATATTTTTATGCTATTAAAAGCAGTATTTGTGTTTTTGTTGCTGTATACAAAAATACAATTGAGATTTGTATATTGCCCTTGTATTTAGGGACATTTCATTCAAGCTTATTAATTTTAATAATTTATTTATGGATTTAAAAAGTTTCTACATATATAATCATAACATGTGAGTTTGATCAGTTCTGTTTCTTTTGTTTGCCATTATGCGTAGT
>CM052438.1:145384080-145395656 GCA_028533085.1 Varecia variegata | reverse complement strand
GTCTTGAGATTTCCAGTACAGTACTGAATAGAGATCGTCTTACTCTTTTTTTTTTTTTTTTCTTTGAGACAGAGTCTCGCTTTGTTGCCCGGGCTAGAGTGAGTGCCGTGGCATCAGCCTAGCTCACAGCAACCTCAAACTCGCTTAAGCGATCCTACTGCCTCAGCCTCCCGGGTAGCTGGGACTACAGGCATGCGCCACCATGCCCGGCTAATTGTTTCTATATATATTTTAGTTGGCCAGATAATTTGTTTCTATTTTTTAGTAGAGACGGGGTCTCGTTCTTGCTCAGGCTGGTCTCGAACTCCGAGCTCAAACCATCCGCCCGCCTCGGCCTCCCAGAGTGCTAGGATTACAGGCGTGAGCCACCACGCCCGGCCAAGATCGTCTTACTCTTGATCTTAAAAATAGTGCTCCGTAGTTTAACAGTAAGGATAATATTTGCTTGGGTTTTTGCTTTTGTAGTTATACTATATATACAGTGGTCCCCAACCTTTTTGGCAGCAGGGAACCGGTTTCATGGAAGACAGTTTTCCCATGGATGGGGGTGGGAGGAGGGTGGGGTTGTAGGGGAGGTGGGAGGCGGAGCTCAGGCAATGGGGATGGCCTCGCTCACCTGCTGCTCACCTGTGTCTCCCAGTTCCTAAGTTTGATGAAAGGCAGTTTTTCCAGGGATGGGGTGGTGGGGGTGGTGGGTAGTGGAGCTCTGTGACCTGGTCCCTAACAGGCCATGGACCGGTACCAGTCCACGGCCCAGGGGTTGGGGACTGCAACTGTCAAAGATTAATGAATTTCCTTGTGTTCTCAAAGCCAAGCTTCACGAATAACTAGCTAGATGATCTTTAGCAAGTTTTTTTCTTTTCTTTTTTTTACACCTCTCTGTGAATTAGTGTCCTCATTAGAAAAACAGGATGTCTTACTTTAGATTCCCTAACGTATAGACACTGGGACAAGGATTAAGTCCTAATGCTTTAGGTGAGGGGTGTAATCCCAGGGCAGCAAGGATGAGCAAAAGGAAAGTGAGGTGGTGAAGTGTGGGAAGCATGTACTGGCCACTGTCTTATGACGAGTTACAAAGACATACCCAGTCACTTAGCAGGTGAGCCACCCAGCCACGCAGGATGCCTCCAGACAGGTGGCAGGGCCATCCAGGTCTCAGCACAGTCAGTGGGTGGGAGGAAGGAGAGAGATTTTGTCCTCCTGCTTCTTAGCTTTTACTAGGCAACATCTGCCCCACTGGAAGTTAACTTTCTCTCACTTCTGGGAGGCTGTGTGGTAGCTGTGGGCAGCCACTCCTAGGGAGTGGCATTTCGTCTGACTTTGGAGGTTGCGGGAGGGGCTAGAGTCTCCAGGCAAGTGGCAGATCAGCCTCAAGCAGCAGAATGGCCTGTCCTGCGGCTGAGCTGGTGAGTGTAGCAGAGCACATTGAGTCCAGGAGGCAGGTGAGGCTGAGAGACCATGCATAAGAGGCCAGTTTATGGGGCTACTAGCCAGCATCTCATGGGTGGTTGTGTGGATGAAATATGTTACTTGTATTTATTTTAAGGTGAAATATAATGCTTAGAAAAGTGTCTGGTCTGAAATGAGTTCTCAAATACTATTAGCTAAAAGGCAACTCAGTTTATTAATACAATTTTTTTCTCTGTAGACACTGATCTTTGTGAAATGTTACAAAAGCCTTCCCCACTCAGCTATTATAGAGGTAGTGTCCATCTGGATTTTATTTTGGTACAAGAAGTGAAGTCAGAATCACGCTTTATGTTTTTCCAAATGACTTGACACCAGTCCAAACACCACATATTGACTATTTCATATTTTTCCCTTTATTTTGAAATTTGATTTAGAGTATATTAAATTTGCATTTTTATTTGCTAATTTATTAACTGTTCTGTTCCACTGATATGTCTGTAAATTCTATTGTACTGTTGTATGGTTTGTAGCCATGTGATAATACAGTATGGTAGGACATGTTCCCAATTCTTGCTATTTTTTTTTTAAAGATTACTCTGGTTATTTCTTTTTCTTTTTCTTTTTCTTTTTTTTTTTGAGACAGTCTCACTCTGTTGCCCAGGCTAGAATGCCGTGAAGTCAGCCTAGCTCACAGCAACCTCAAATTCCTGGGCTCAGGTGATCCTCTTGCCTCAGACTCCCGAGTAGCTGGGACTACAGGCATGCGCCACCATGCCCATCTAATTTTTTCTGTATATTTTTAGTTGTCCATATAATTTCTTTCTATTTTTAGTAGAGACGGGGTCTCACTCTTGCTCAGGCTAGTCTCGAACTCCTGAGCTCAAACGATCCACCCGCCTCGGCCTCCCAGAGTGCTAGGATTACAGGCGTGAGCCACCTCGCCCGGCCTGATTATTTCTTTATGTTATAATTTTAGATGAAGTTAATCATTTTTTAAATTTCTTCTCCTAAAAAAAAAATCCCATTGGAATTTTGATTGTGAATATATTTATGGTTTAAGTTAGGAAAAATTTATGATGGTAAAATATACTTCTAAAAAACAAGCTCCCTCCATTTATTAAAAATTTAATATTTATTAGTAGAAATTTGTAGTTTCCTGTAAGTCCCAAATATTTCTTGTTATATTATTCCTAGATAATTTGTGACTTTCCGTAGTTGTGAATGGAATGTTCTGTCTTTATTTGATTGTTTGTATATCAGGAATCTATTGGCTTTATTTTTAATTTTTAACATTATTAAGTTATATTTTACAGTATTGTACTCATTTCAAGTGTGCAATTCAATGATTTTTGGTAACATTACTGAGTAGTGCAGCGATCACCATAAATTTTATTTTTAATTTTTTTTAATTTCAAAATATTAAGGGGATACAAATGTTTTTATAAATTAGTTTTAGAATAGTTTCATTCTCTGATAGTATTTTTCATGTTTATTTATAGTTAATCCCTGTCCCCAACCTCAGGTCAAAACCAATCTACTTTCTGTCTTGATAGATTTTCTGAACAGTTCATATAAGTGAAATCTTATGGTATGTAATCTCTTCTGCCTGCCTTTCTTTCACTTAGCATAACGTTTTCAAGGTTCACCTATGATGTCGCATGTATTAGTAGTTTGTTTCTTTTTACTGCTGAATAGTATTTCACTGTAGGGTTAGGCCACATCTTGTCCAGTCACCAGTGATGGACATTCAGATTGTTTCCCATTTTGGACTATTATGAATAGTGTTACTGCGAACATTCACATGAAGTCTTTGTGTGGACATATGTTTTCATTTCTCTGGGGTAGTTATGTAGAAGTGGAAGTGTTGGGTTGTATGATAATTTTATGTCTAGCTTTTTGAGGAACTGCCAAACTATTTTCCAAAGTGGTCAAACCATTTCGCATTCCCATTAGCAATGTATGAGGGTTCTCTAATGACTTTAAAATATTTATTTTGTACATGACTACTTTATGGAATAATGTTTTATTACCTAATGGTTTTTTTTGTTGTTGATGCTGGTATTAGTATGTATTCTTAATTGCAATTGACAGCATTCTAACTTAAACTAGCTTAAGAAGAAAATGTATTGGTTTATATAATTAAGAGAAACAAATGAAGTGGTAATTATACACAACTAGAATTCAGGGGCTTAAAAGATAACCACAAGGTCTCTCTCTCAGCTATACCCTTTTTTTTTTTTTTTTTTTTGAGACCAAGTCTCACTCTGTTGCCCTGGCTAGAGTGCAATAGTGTCATCATAGCTCAATGCAGACTCAAACTCCTGGGCTCAAGCAATCCTCCTGCCTCAGCCTCCCAAGTAGCTGAGACTACAGGTGTCCACCACCACGCTTGGCTAATTTTTCTATTTTTTGTAGAGATGAGGTCTTACTCTTTCTCAGGCTGGTCTTGAACTCAGGACCTCAATCAATCCTCCCATGTTGGCCTCCCAAAGTGCTGGGATTACAAGTGTGAGCCACTGTGCCTGGCTCAGCTGTGCGTCTTAATCTTGAACATCTTGACAGATGATGATAGATGCTTAATGATGATACAGATTTTATCCCTTGATTTCTCTATGTATTAGGTTGATCACTGTCTTGCTGTCATACCATCCTTGTATCTCTGAAATAAACCCCATTTGATCATATTGTATTATTATTTTAGATACTGCTGATTTTTTTTAATACTTTGTTTAGAACTTTTTTTCTAAATACATGAGTGCGCTTGATCTTCTTTCTTTTGTATTATTTTTAACCAATTTGGTTATTGAAATGCTTACTGGTAAAATGAGTTGGAGAGGTTTCTGTATTTTTATGAGCCTGGAATAATTTAACATTATAATAATTTGTCCCATAGCTTAGATAAAGCTCAATTCTAAACCCATTCAGACTTAGTGCTATTTTCAGTGGTAGACTTCTTGTCATTTTTCAACAGCTATTATAATTGGTCTGTTCAACCTTTTTACTACTTCTTGGATTAATGTTGGTAATTTTTATTAGGAAATTATTTCCTGTAGGTTTTCAAATTTGTGGCTATGGAGTTGCATTTAATATTCTCTTCTAATTCTTTTAATCTCTATTATATAATCGTTGCTTAGGAATTGGTTATACCAATTTACAATTTTACCTACAATATGAAAGTTCCTGTATTCTCACATCATCTTCTGCTTTTGATGTTATCAGATGATATTATAAAAAATTTGCCAGACTGCTGTGTACAAGTTTTATCACATTAACTTCGATGTCCCTGATTATAAAGGAAGGTCAGTGTACTGTCATGAGTTTATCAGATGTTGTGGTTCTTCACCACTGTCAAATGTTTATTCATAACCTTTGCCTACCTTAATAATGCATTTATGACTTCCAGTGCTGGCCAAAATAGATTAAGTCCACTATAGCCTGTCTTTCCCACAGATTACAACTAATAACTCATTGAATTAAAAACAACTACCTGAAGACTCTGAAAAATAAACACTAGTAGTCAGATTAGGGAAGGAAGTCAAATCTTGAAGAACATCCAATATGGGAATGAATTTTCTGGTTTTGTTTCCTTCTTTGTCTCCCAACTCTGAGCCATGGGTAGCCTCAGTTGCAGAACTGTGCAGCAGATAGGGACAGCAAAGCTCAGAACACCTTCTCCTTCTGACCTGAAGACTCAAGAAGGAGACCTCTGTGAGCCAGGGAGTATGGAAGAGAATCCCAGTTGTTTTCTTTTTTATCTTTTTTGGGCAGCCCCATTTGTGAAGCTGCCCTGCTGCAGTGGTGGTGGTAATGGCACAAACAATTCAAACTTTGAGAAAAAACTTACTTGTCTGGTCAAAGGAGCTGGAATAAGAGGTCCCTGTGGTCTGAGAGTCTGAAGGACTCCCTCTGTTTTATCTCATTGCTTCCCTCTGGATGTGGCCCCAATCATGTGAAACTTCGTGAAAGCACAGGAGGCTAAAACTCAGAAAGGAACGTGTATTTCTGGTCAAAGAAATAAAAGGTGTAGGACCTTGGGACTTGGGAATTGTGGAGGAAGAGAAGAGAGCTGGAGAAGGGAACCCCCTAATTATGTATGAGCCAACACACGTCCTCCCTCCGCTGGGTGTGCATGGAATAGGCCCAGAGAGGCATAGCATGGGATTTGAGAGCTGGACTAGAATACGATTCACAGCCCAAGTCTCGGGCTAATGGGGCATACCTGGGGCAAACCCAACAGAGCATAGCAAAGCCTTTAAAAATTCAATTGACATTCGAAGCACAGCCCACAGGAGATGAAGCTGAATTTAAAATCTGGCTCTAACCAGGTTTACTGCCCAAATCAACCCTCTCAAGAGTTCTAATGGAACCCAGCATTTCACATACAACATTAGAATTATCCAGATGCAATCTAAAATTATTTGACATACAAAACACCAGGAAAATGTGACCAATTCTTGAGAGAAAGACAACAGATGTTAATCTCAGGTTGATCCAGAAGTTGGAATTATCAGTGGCTTGAAGTGGCTATTGTAACTTGAGGTGAATGGAAAGATAAGTCTCAGACATAGAAACTACAAAAAGAACCAGGTGACAATTTTTTTTATTATTTTTTTAATTTTTTCTTCATCTTTTTGATAATAGAAAGTTTTAAAACCAAAAAACAGTATCTGGAATAAAAACTTCACTGGATGGGCTGAATAACAAAATGAAGATGACAGAGAAAGGAGGCAGTGAACTTGAAGACAGAGCAACAGAAATTATCTAGTTGGAAAAACAAAGAGAAAAAAATTGACAAAAAATGAACAGAGCTCCAGGGATGTGTGGGATAATATTAAAAGGTCTAACGTTTGTATCATTGGAATCCCTGGAAACAGAAGAGAAAGAGATGGGTCAGAAGAACTAATGGCAAAAACTTCCTAAATTTGGTGAAAGACATAAGTTTATATTTCAAGAAGATCACTGAACCTCAAGCAAGATAAACTAAAACAAACAAAAAAACCCAAAAACCCCAAACAAAAGAAACTCCATCTATCCTTCATAGCAAAACTTCTGAAAACCAAAGAAAAAGAAAAAAAATCTTGAAAGCAGTTAGAGAAAAATGGCATATTACATATATGGGGACAATGATTGTATGACAGTGAACTTCTTATTAGCAGCCCTGGAAGCCAAAGAACAGTAAGTAAAATCTTTAACAAAAGAGAGCTGTTAATCCAGAATTCTATATCCAGTAAAAATATTGAGCATGAAGGAGAAATAAGATACTTGAAAATGAAGAACTGAATTCATCAGCAGCAGACCTGGTCTTAAAGAAATGTGAAAAGAAATTCTTCAGTTTAAGGGGAAATGATACCAGAGGGATCTTTGAAACTTCAGGAATGAAGGAAGAATAATGGAAATGCTTAATATCTGAGTATATGTAATAGACTATTTTTCTTCTCTTCAGTTCTTTAAAATATGTTTGTTAAAAGCAAATATAAAATTGGTAGGGTTTCCAATGTATCTAGATGTAATATATATGATAACTTTAACAAGTAGAAGGATAAAGAGAACTATATGGTTGTAAGACATTTACATTTTACTTGATATTTTAAAATACTCTAAGGAGGCTGTGAATGGTTAGTCATGCATATTGTAATACCTAGAACAACTACTAAGAGTGACCTTATTTATTCCTGGAAATAGTCACTGGTCTGAAATCTATCTGATAATAGAGCTACTCAAACTACTGGATTTTGAATTAATCTTTGCATGGTATATATTTTTCCATACTTTTAACTTATTTGTGTCTTTATATTTGAAGTGTATTTCTTATAGGCCGTATATAATTGGGCTTCACTTTTTTTTAACCCAACCTGACAAATTTTGCCTTTTAATTAGGGTATGTAGACTATTTACATTTAATATGATTATTGATATGGTTAGGTTTAAGTCTATCATTTTGCTATTTTTGAATATTTGCCCCATCTACTCTTTAGTCCCTTTTTCCTCTTTCTAATTTTTTTGAATTAATTCAATATTTTTATGATTTCATTTTATCTGCAGTGTTGAATTATTAGCTATAACACTTTGTTTTATTATTTTAGAAGTAGTTCAAGGTTTATAGTACACATCTTTAAATCATCACATTCTAACTTCCAGTGATATTATGCCATTTTATATATAGTATAAGAAACTTTCATTTCTTTCTATTGCTTCCATTTCTTTCTTCCTAAACTTTGTGCTATTGTAATACAGTTTACTTTTACATATTATAAAATCCACATAGGTTATTGCTTTTGTCTAAAGAATCAACTACCTTTATTCACATCTGTATAACAAAGAAAGTCTTATATATTTACCTATGTAGTTACCATTTCCAGTGTGCTTTCTTACTTTGCATACATCCATATTTTCATCTGATATGTCTTTCATCTGATATCAGATAGTCCTTTCTACCTGAAGGACTTCTTTTAATATTATAATGTGGGTCTGCTGGTGGTGAATTCTTTCAGATTTTGAATATTTGAAAAAAAATCTATTTGAACTTCAATTTTGTTTTTCTTCTCCCTGCCAGCACCTTGGTCTTAGATCACCTTTGTTTTTGAAAGATATTTTTGCTGGATCTAGAAATCTGGGCTGACAGTTTATTTTCATTCAGCATTTTGAAGATGTCTATTGTCTTCTTACTTGCATTGCTTCTAGTGTGTTATCTTTATTCCTTCATAGGTTATATATTGGTGGTTTTTATTTTTTTAATCCAGCTGCTTTTAAGGTTTGTTGTTTTTTTTTTAATCATCACTGGTTTTGAACAATTTGATTATGGTGGGCCTTGGTATGGTTTTCTTCATATTCTTTGTTCTTGGAGTTTGTTGATATTCTTGGGTCTGTGGGATTATAGTCTTCATCAAATTTGGAAAAATTATGGCTATTGTTGCTTTAAATATTTTTTCTGCTCCTATGTTTCCTCTTCTTCATAGATTCCATTACAAGTATATTAGGTCACTTGAAGCTTTCCCATACCTCACTGAGTCTATGGTCATTTTTACAAATTCTCTTTTTCTCCATTTTTCTTTTTTTGGATAGTTTTCATTGTTACATCTTCAGGTTCACTAATCTTTTCTTCTGCAAAATCTAATTTGCCATTAATCCTATCCAGTATTTACTTTCTCACATATTGTAGTTTTCTTCTCTAGAAAGTTTTACTTGGTTCTCTTTTTTATATCTTCCATATCTCTACTTGACTTTTAAAACATGTGGTATATAGTTATGGTAACTGATTTAATGACCCTCCCTCCCTTCTTTCCTTCCTTCCTTCCTTGTCCTGCTCTGTAACCCAGGCTAGAGTGCAGTGGCATCATCATAGCTCACTGCAACCTCAAACTCGTGGGCTCAAGCGATCCTCTTGCCTCGGCCTTATGTTTATATTTCTAATACCTGTTATCAGTTATGGTTTTATTTCAATTTTTTTCATTACAGATCATATTTTATTCCTTTTTTGTATCAATTTTTGATTGAATGCCAGACATTGTGAATTTTTCCATAATGGGTGCTGGATATTTTTGTGTTTCTATAAAATATTATTGCCCTTTGTTCTGGGACCCAGTTATTTGAAGCAGTTTGATCTTTCCGAGTTTTGCTTTAAAGATTTATTAGGAAAAGGTGGAGCAGTGCTCAGTAGAGGACTAAGTATTCCCCAGTTTTCAGGCAAGACTCTTCTGTGTACTGTAGCTTACACTCTGAGAATCATAAGGCTTTTCAGTCTGTCTGGTGGGAATAGGCACCATGCTATGTGTGAGCACTGGGCAACGTCACTTCTATATATTTTGGGTGCTTCTTTCCCCAACCTGGCATAGTTTCCTCACACACACATGCATATCATACTCAGCTGAACACTCAGGGGTACTGTTCTGCATGAGCAAGCATATACACACCTATCTAAAAAGGCTGAGGGAGCTGAGAGGCCAAAGAAAGAGGCTGGCAAATCCAGTTTCTCAGAAAGAAACATTCAATAGGGGCTTATGAAGAGAAGTGATGTCTTGGGCAGCCATGAGATGGTGCATTCCCACACACACCCTCCAGAAAATATCCTTTATATAGCAAGCTTTTCAGGTAAAGACACATGCAGTTGGTCATGCCTCCGATTTTCTTACGAAACTTATGACTACTGGGGAGGTTAGATAAGCATCTTTACGAGGGGTTATCTATGCTACAGACATTGTTTAAAGACCTTACTGCAGAACACCTTGGTATGTGGGGGTCAAACATGGGTCATCATGGTGGTTTCACTTCAAGATGGCATCACTCTTGCCAAGCAACAGGCTGTTTTCCTGCAGGTGCCTTTGCAGATCCCTCTGTTTCTGTGATACTCTCTCTGACCTGGTACTCTGTCCTGCAAATGCGAGCCACTGTGCTCTCCCTGCATGCTCAGCTACTTCTCCCCAACTGAAAGACTATTATATCTTTTTGTTGAATTTACCCAATGATAATTGGGTTGTTATTATCACTACATATCTGTCTTTATCCATGACAAATTTCTTTGTTCTAAATCTTGGTATCACTAATGAGATGATATTCTTTTAAGTACACTACTCAATGCCCTTGAATTAGGGTTTCCATGGTGGCTGATAGGAAAATGAACTATTCCTGGCTCTGTGTAAGCTTTGGGGATTGTTCCTTCTGCTCTTTTCAGTTGATCTTTCCTCATCTTTGGGTAGTTTCCTCACACATATGCTCTAGTTGGTGCTCAGCTGACAGCTCTAGAGGCTCTGAAGGTCTCTGGAGCTTTCTTGGTGTATCCCTCTCTTCTCTGGT
This sequence comes from Varecia variegata, assembly GCA_028533085.1. Taxonomy (NCBI): domain Eukaryota; kingdom Metazoa; phylum Chordata; class Mammalia; order Primates; family Lemuridae; genus Varecia; species Varecia variegata. The sequence continues at coordinate 145,385,456 of CM052438.1, read as the reverse complement.
GCTCTGTCCTGTAAATTCTAGCCACTTTAGCCTCTCCATCTCCCAGCAATCTCTCCTCAACTCAAGGAGACTAATAGCCTCTGCCTGGATTCTCCCTTCTTGTGTGGTGGCTTGGAAACTCCCTCTAGGCAGTAAGCTGGGACAATTGTTGGGCTCACCTTCTGTGCTTCCCTTCTCAGCTGTCACTCACCAGAACTGCCTGACATCCAGTTTTATTTTGTCCCGTTTTAGTTGTTCAAGATGGGAGGCAAGTCCAATCTCTGTTATTCCATATTAGTCAAAAGTTGAAGTCCTTATCTTTAATAACTTTAAAAGTATCTATTTTATGCATGCAGACAATATTTAAGTTTCTTATTGATTACAATGTGGGCTATGTGGTGCATATTAGTTTTCACTCATGGTGAATTATTTTGTCAAATGTTCCATCTTTTTTTTATGGTTAGCTCATCTTCAGTGGGTTTTTTTCTGTCAGAATATTGTGCAGCCTACGTCGAGGGCATGTCCCTCCAGGGTAGTTTTGTTTCCTTCTACCAGATTATGTTAATTTTTCAAGTGCACGGAATTCCCACAGAACATAAGCTCACAAAATATATGAAATGTTTGTCTTCAGACAGTGGACATTTTTGTTACACTCCAAATCACATGGGGAGTGTAAATTCAAGGTTCAAACCCATGTATGGTGTTGGTCTACATTTTTAAATTGTCCAGAGAGAGAGTTTTCCTTTTTTTTTCCAATCTGGAGCCCAGAAAAGACTGACAAACTTTCTCATAATCCTTGCATACTGATGGGTGGTTTTGTCTTCCCTGGAAGGTGCCAAGCTTTGTGCAGATGTCTCAATTCCAACTCCCAACATCACGTGGGACTTCTCTGTCCTCAGATGGGTATAGAAACCCAGATCCCTAAATTATTGAAACTAGGATCTCTTCCCTTTCTCTAGGAATTTCATAGTCAGTTCCCATATCTATTGTTCTGATTTTCAGATTCCTCCTCATTTCTAGGATGTGATTTCTTTATTTCTTATGATATTAGCTATTAATTTAAAAGTATATATATATAATTACATATGTATATAAAATTCTATATAAAAAGTATATTTTAATATATAGAGAAAGAAGAGATAATATCTTTCTGATTACTACTTAGTGGCAACTTACTGAGGCTTCTAGCCTTCAGTAATTTGAAGTTAAAAAAAATATGTGCCTATATACAGATAAGAGAAAAGATATTAATAAATATATTGCTGGTAATGAAAGGAAATGGTTGAATGAAGGAATGAAGAAAGCAAAAAAGGGGTAGGCATCCAGGTAAATGAGGACAGCTGTAATGAGTTAATAATTACCAATTATTGAGTGCTGGCTATGTGCAGGGCACTTTA
>CM052438.1:145348730-145383580 GCA_028533085.1 Varecia variegata | reverse complement strand
GGAATGTGAGAGAGCTGATTTTCATTGGCTTTCTCTGACTTGGAAGACCTTGTTCCTTCCATTACATTGTGCTGCCTCCCTCAGGTATGTAAAACACATTGGATTCTTGGAGAAAGAAGAATGAAGGTAAGATTATTATAGCCTCTTTGAATGTGCATCTTGTTCCTGATCTTATTGTTACTTTTGTGGTAAGAGCATGCCACTGTACGTACATACATGCATACATACATGTGTATATATGTACACATACATAGACGTGGCCAAACAGGGTTTTAGTGGTGACGATTCAGGCTACATGGGACACCATATCTAATTTTGTCAGTGGGAATGAGCTGCATGCCAGGCCAGGATACTGGTGAAGCAGGGTTCAGCAAACTTTTTCTGTAAAAGGCTTGATAGTAAATATTTTTGGCTTTGCAGGCCATATGGCCCCTGTCACAATTACTCAACTCTGCTGTTGTAGCACAAAAGGGCTATAAACAATATGTAAATGAGTAGGTGTGGCTGTGTTCCAATTACATTTTTATTTACAAAAACAGATTTGATCCGTGAACTGTGCTTTGCTGGCCCCACTCTTGATTCTATTCCATGGTAAAATGCCATAATCACATAAATGTATCCGTAAACTAAGCCTTCTATTGTACACATGGAATTCTCAGATGTTGTCTGAGTCAGGTAGAGAAAATCTGGATGGCAACTCTTAGAACTCCAACGGAGTAGAGATAATGAGATAGACCTCTGGCACACAACTCTTCTTTTCTTATCATAGACCTACTGCAAAGAGAAGCTGGGCAATATTGATCTTGGCAAGGAGCTTTTCATAGGATGAATATACTATTGCATTGACTTTTTTTTTTTTTTTTTTTTTTTTTTGAGACGGAGTCTCGCTTTGTTGCCTGGGCTAGAGTGAGTGCCGTGGCGTCAGCCTAGCTCACAGCAACCTCAAACTCCTGGGCTTAAGCGATCCTACTGCCTCAGGCTCCCGAGTAGCTGGGACTATAGGCATGCGCCACCATGCCCGGCTAATTTTTTGTATATATATATTTTAGTTGGCCAGATAATTTCTTTCTATTTTTAGTAGAGACGGGTCTCACTCTTGCTCAGTCTGGTCTCGAACTCCTGACCTTGAGCAATCCACCCACCTCGGCCTCCCAGAGTACTAGGATTACAGGCGTGAGCCACCGCGCCCGGCCTGCATTGATTTTTTGAGTCATCTTTGTCTTCTTCCCAGAGCCTGGTAGGGCTGGTAGGTTGGGTTTTTAGGTTATAATATGTCAGGTAGAGAAGTGTGGAAGTTTTAAAAAAATTATAACAGTCAGGTTTAGTTTTAATTTTAATTGTTGGTCTAGTAATTTTACAGAAAGACAAAGTGGCTGGGCCAAGTAGTGATTTTCCAGTTAGTATCTTCCCTTTTGAATGTTATTGATCATAGTTTGATCAAGGGTGTAATAGTCTGGGCTGAATTTAAATGGGAACCCACTGACCTGACTAGACTACTCAAGGATCTGGGACTCAGAGAATAGACAAGTCCTGAATAAAACCATTTCAAGCATTGGGGTTAAGTGGATTCTCTTTGTATATAGATGCCATTTGCCAAAATCATCATGGATTTTAGTTTGCTTCCAACTGGACCAGGACTTTCTTGTACACATAGCTTGTTTGTTTCTTTTCTTCCCTTTCTGGAGTTTCCAAATGCCTTTCTTTCTGTTTTTGTGTTGATAAAAGGATAATGTGCTTTCATCTTATGACCAAATCTATCCGGTTTCCATTTTTAAATAAAATTTCTATTTAATTTTTTGAATATGTAATACATTCCCAAGGGTCAGCTATCAGGAATTTGAAAACAGTCTCCTTCTCACCTCATTACTCTATTTGCTCAGTTCCTATAATAGGTGATCCAGTGTTACTAGTTTCTTAATAATTCTTTTAATTGAATTTTTATGCACATATAAGCCAGTGCACATAATTATATTTTCTTCTCCCCTTTATACACAGGGATAACAAATATTTTTCTTCATCTTGCTTTTTCACTTAATAATATATCTTGGTGATCTTTTAGTGTTAATTTATAAAGAGCTTTTTCATGCATTTTACAACTGCACAGTTTTCTATTGTATAAATAACCATAGTTTATTTCATCCATATTTTATTAATAAACATTCTAATCTTTGGCTATTGCCAATAGCATTGCAATGAATAGCCCTATCTGTTGGTCATTTCGCATGTGCCTAAGTACAGATACGCCTCGTTTTATTGCACTTTGCTGTATTGTGCTTTACAGATACTGCATTTTTTACAAATTGAAGATTTGTGGCAATCCTGCATCGAGCAAGTCTTCTTGGTGCTCTTTTTCCAACAGTATGTGCTTGTTTCGTGTCTCTGTCACACTTTGGTAATTCTTGGAATATTTTAAACTCTTTCATTATCTTTATATCTGTGATGGTGATCTGTGATCTTTGATGTTACTATTGTGATTGTTTTGGGTGCCACAAACCATGCCCATATGAGAGGCAAACTAGATAAACGTTGAGTGTCTTCTGACTGCTCCACTGACCGGCTGTTCCCTCATCTCTCTCTTGGACCTCCCTATTCCCTGAGACACAGCACTGTTGAAATTAGGCCGATTAATAATCCTATAGTGGCCTCTATTAGAAGTGTTCAAGTTAGGAAGGAGTCATATGTCTCACTTTATTTATTTTTTTGTGGATCTTTTTTATGTGGATTTTTTAAAACATTTATTTCAAAATATTAAGGGGGCACAAATGTTTTTGTTACATAGATTGCTTTTGTAATGCTTGAGTCAGGGCTATAAGTGTGCCCATCACCTGAATAGTGTTCTTCATACCCCTTAGATAGGTTTTTGCCCCTCCCTTTCTTCCACCTTCCCCCTGCTTGATTTCCAATTAGTTTTACTTCCCTCTGTGCACATGTGTGCCCCTCGGTTAGTTCCAAGTTCTTAGAGAGAACATGTGATGTTTATTTTTCCATTCTTGAGATACTTCACTTAGAATAATGGTCTCTAGTTCCAACCAAATTGCCACAAAAGGCATTAATTCATCCTTTTTATGGCTGAGTAGTACTCCATGGTATACATATACCACATTTTGTTAATCCACTCATGAATTGATGGGCACTTGGGTGATTCCACATCTTTGTAATTGTGAACTGTGCTGCAATAAACATTCAAGTGCAGATGTCATTTTGATAAAATTACTTCTTTTCCTTTGGGTAGATACCCAGTAGTGGGATTACTGGATTGAATGGTAGGTCTACTTTTAGTTGTTTGTGAAATCGCCATACTGTTTTCCATAGAGGTTGTACTAATTTGCAGTCCCACCAACAGTGTATAAGCGTTCCCTTCTGTCTGCATCCACACCAGCATCTATTGTTTTTGGACTTTTAAATAAATAAAAGCCATTCTAACAGGGATAAGGTGATATCTCATTGTGGTTTTGATTTATATTTCCCTGTTGATTAGTGATGTTGAGCATTTTTTATATGTTTGTTGACCGTAGGTTTATCTTATTTTGAAAAACCTCTGTTCATATCTTTTGCCCAATTCTTAATGGGGTTGTTTTTTCTTGCTGACATGTCTCACTTTAAATTAATAGCTAGAAATGATCGAGCTTAGTGAGGAAGACATGTTGGAAACTGAGATAGGCTAAAAGCTAGGCCTCTTGCACCAAACAGTTAGCCAAGCTGTGAATGCAGAGGAAGTTCTTGAAGGAAATGAAAAGTGCTATTCTAGCGAACACATGAATGATAAGAAAGTGAAACAGGCCATATTGCTGATATGGAGAAAGTTTTAGTCGTCTGGATAGAAGATCAAACCAGCCACAACATTTTCTTAAGCCAAAGCCTAATCCAGAGCAAGCTGTAAATTTCTTCAGTTCTTTAAAGGCTGAGAGAAGCGAGGAAGCTGCAAAAGAAAAATTTGAAGATCACAGAGGTTGCTTCATGAGGTTTAAGGAAAGAAGCTGTCTCCATAACATAAATGTCCAAGTGCTGTTGTAGAAGTTGCAGCAAGTTGTCTAGAAGATCTAGCTAAGCTAGTTGATGAAGGTGGCTACACTAAAAACCAGATTTTCAATATAGACAAAAAAGCCTTATATAGGAAAAAGATTCCAGCTAGGACTTTCATAGCTAGAGAGAAGTCAATGCCTGGCGTCAGAGTTTCAGAAGACAGGCTCACTCTCTTGTCAGGGGCTAATGCAGCTGGTGACTTGAAGTCGAAGCCAGTGCTCATGTACCATTCTAAAAATCCTAGGGCTCGTAAGAGTTATGCTAACTCTGCCTGTGTTCTAAAAATGGAACAACAAAGCCTGGATGACAGCATATCTGTTTACGGCATGGTTTACTGAATATTTTAAGCCCACTGTGGAGACCTACTGCTCAGGAAAAATTCCTTTCAAAATAGTACTGCTCATTGACAATAAATTTAGACCCTACACCAAAGAGCTTTGATGAAGATGTACAAGGAGAGTAATATTGTTTTCACACCTGCTAACACAACATACGTTCTGCAGCCATGGATCAAAGAGTAATTTCAACTTTCAAGTTTCATTTAAGAAATATATTTCATAAGGCTATTGCTGCCATAGATAGGGATTCCTCTGATGGATCTGGGAAATGTAAATCGAAAACCTTCTGGAAAGTATTCACCATTCTAGGTGCCATTAAGAACATTTGTGATTCATGGGAGAAGGTCAAAATATCAACAGTAATGGGAGTTTGGAAGAAGTTGATTTCAACCCTCGTAGATGACCTTCAGGAGTTCAAGACTCCAGTGGAGGAAGTAACTGCAGATGTGGTGCAAACAGCAAGAGAATTAGAATGAGAAGTGGAGCCTGAAGATGGGACTGAATTGCTGCAATCTCATGATGAAACTTGAATGGAGGCAGAGTTGCATCTTATGGATGAGCAAAGAAAGTGGTTTCTTGAGATGGAATCTGCTCCTGGTGGAGATGCTGTAAACATTTTTGAAATGACAACAAAGGATTTAGAACATTACATAAACTTAGTTGATAAAAGCAGTGGCAGGATTTGAGAGGTTTGATTCCAATTTTGAAACTACTATGGGTAAAAAGCTATCAAACAGCATTGCATGCAGACAGAGAAATCTTGCATGAAAAGAAGAGTCAGTCAATGTGGCAAATCTCCTTGTTGTCTTATTTTAAGAAACTGGCACAGACACCCCAGGCTTCAGCAACCTCCATCCTGATCAGTCAGCAGCCATCAGCATGGAGGCAAGAGTTCATCAGCAAAAAGATTCTGACTTGCTGAAGGCTCAGATGATCATCAGCATGTTTTAGCAATGAAATATTCTTTAATGTACATATGTTATTTTTTTTGACACAATGCTACTGCACACTTAATAGACTACAGTATATTATAAACATAACTTTTATATGCACTGGGAAACCAAAAAATTTGTGTGGCTCACTTTATTGCAATACTCTATTGCAGTGGTCTGGAACAGAACCTGCAATATCTCTGGGGTATGCCTGTGTAGGATAAATCCGTGAGTGAACTTCTGGGTCAAAGGTTACACCCATCAGAGGCCAGAAAGGGTTGGGTGTTGGGGGGTGATGAATAGAGGTTGATGAATGGGTACAAATATACAGTTAGATAGAAGAAATAAGACCTAGTGTTTGATAGTTCAGTAGAGTAACTACAGTTAACAATCATCTATTGTACATTTTGAAATAGAAGAGAATAATTTGAATAGTCCTAGCATAAAGAAAAGATATAAATATTTAAGGTAATACATATCTCAATTACTCTGATCTTTTTTTTTTTAATTTATAAAGTTTTATTTTTGTACATGTGCTAAATCTTAGGAACTGTGAACAATCTTCATGTCAGTCTGTTGCCTTGTAAAAGGCTAAGAAGTGTGTGATTTGGGTGAAATTTTCTTTTGGTAATCTGGATTTCATAATAAAGTTTCACTCATTTGCAACTTTAATATATGGTACACCTTTCCCCCCCCTTTTATACCTACAAATTTGGAGGTTAAGTGCTACATTTATGCAAACGTAAAATAATTGTTATAAATACAATTGGCAAGTTCTTAATACCTTTAGCACTTTTATAGTGATTTATCACACCTAAAATCTTATTTTTAAATACTAAACACTCACGTAGGTGCACAACCAATTCTGGTTGAACCCTACCATGAAACCAGTACTGAATGGTTTATTTTCTCGGTGACACAAAAACTGGGGTGAGGGGAACATTGTTTTCCTTTATCGGCAGTATGTAGTACCTTCAAACTCGAACTCAAAACTGGGCACTTATAATGAAAAGGCAATTTTCTTAGCCAGTTATAATGCTAAATAAGGCAGGATATATCCACCAAATTAACCACAAAATTCAGCAAACTAGTAATTCATGGGAGAACATAAGCTGGAAAAATACTAATAAAAAACTGAAAGGACTACTTTGAAGTAGTCATTTGAATATTCACAGACTGTTGCTTTCATTTACAAATGTAATTCAAATAAAAAAGACTCCTCATCTTTTTAACCACTACTAGGATTAAAGACTTAAGCTACCATTCACTAATAAAAGTTAATCATGAAAAAAATAGAAAACATTTTAATAATTCTAAATTTGTATACATATTGCTGCTGTTTCTAGGCCCTCCACCAACTGAATTTCCATGTTTGTCATTGTAGAGGCAGAAATAAGAACGTAATCGTACTTAGGGTTTTTTCCTTGATTTTCCTCTCAGTGATAATTTCCCAGCCTTGTGTCTTCAATTACTCTGATCTTTACACATTGTATGAATGTATCAAAATATTCCATGCACCCTGAAAATATGTACATCTATTATGTGTCAATAAAACATTTTAAAATAAATACATTTCACAGAAAAAGTTATGCCCATTTAAATTCTGGTAATTATCATCAATTTGTCCTCTATAGGGATTGTATCAATGAAAACTTCTAATAGAAATGTATGAACGGACATATCTCCTCATAGCAGCATCATTCCAAAATCTTTTCAGTTTTGCCCGTCTGATGAGTATGAAATAATATCTAAATATGGCTTTAGTTGCATTACTCTTATGAATAAAGTTGAGCATCTTCTCATATGTTTTTATGAGCCATTTATATATTTTTTTCTGTGAATTCTTCATATCCTTTGTTCAGTTTCTCTATTGGGGTTTTAGTTTTTCTCTTGCTTATGTCTAGACATTTTATATTCCAGGGAGATTATCCCTCTACTCTCATGACAAATCAGGAAAATATTTGCAATTTATCTTTTGCTATTTTGCTTGATAAGTTAAATTTGACTTTGGTTATAATAGTTCTTTTTTTGCCTTGGAGTTTTTTTTCTACTATAGTTGAATTTTGCAGTCTTTGTTTGTGGCCTTTAGACTTTGTTTCATTTGAATGTCTTCCCCATTCCAAGGTCATAAAGAAAATTCTCCACTATTTTCTCTACTACTTTATGCTTATTTTATTTAATGTTTCACGATGTGATCCTTTGGAACTATCCTAGTATATCATGTGAAATATGGATCTAACTGTAGTCTATCCTCATTATTTGCAGATTCTACATTTGCTAATTCACCTCCTTGCTAAAATTTATTTATAACCCCCAAATCCAAACTCATGACACTTGTGCAGTCATTCTTGACATACAAGGAATGGCAAAAAATTTGAGTGGTCATGCTCACGTTCCCAGCTGAGGTTGACCAAGGCGATGCTCTGCGTTCTTGTTTCAGCTGTAGCGCTATAAACAAGTGTCCTTTTGGCAGTCTATTTAGTACCACATTTTTCACATTTTTTGTGCTGTTTGTTGGTGCCTGAGCGTGGGGCTGAAGTGCTGTCTTAGTGTAGCCACCCAACTGCAAGGTGGCTATGACGTACCTTACAGAGCAAATATGTGTGTTAGATCACCTTTGTTCAGGCATGAGTTATGGTGCTGTGGGCCATGAGCTCAATGTTAATGAGTCAACAATATATATTAAATAATGTGTCATTAAACAGAAACAGACATAAAGCAAGGTTACGTATTGATCAGTTGATGAAAATGTTGTGACTGGAGGCTTGAAGAAACATTGTATTTCTACTAGCAATAATTGTTCAGTATTCATTAATTCTGTATTTCTGGCATCTTTATCAAACTACTGTTAATAATGAGAATCGACTGTATGTATTTTTTAAGACAGCTACCTGGCTGCCCCAATATAATCACTTACATAGTCCGTCTTTCCCCTCTGATTTGAGGTGTCATCTTTACCGTATACTAAATGCTTGTTTCTTATTCTTTTACATTGGTCTATCTGTGATTCATGTGCTAAGACTAAAGCATTTTAATTACTGAGGCTTTACAAAAAATTTTAATATCTGCAATGCTTAGTTTCCTCTTTTAAGAGTTTTCCTGGATATTTTTATCTTTTTCTTTCTTATAGACTTCAGAATTACCTTGTCTCGTTCTGAAAAACTTATTGGTATCTTTATTGAGCTAATTTACAAATTAGCTCAGGAATAATTGACATCATTATGACATTATCTTCCTATCTAGGAATGTGGCTTATCTACCACTTGGGCAAATCTTCTTTTGTATCCTTCAGGAGAGTGTAAAGATTTTCTTCATATGGACTTTGCAAATTTCTTTAATAATATCATTACTTCAACTGCTATTATTTCTATGAGATTACCAATTTCATAGAAGTCTGCAGGGCATCTATAGAAGATGGGAAAAATATATTCTGAGCCTATTTGATATATTTAAAGAATATTTTCACATAGAAATTTAAGGCGGGAGACAGATAAATTGTTATGTGGAGTAGAAGGAATGTCATGGGGAGATGAATGAAAATTCAGGAAAGGCTGGATGGGTCATCTTATTTATCTGAGCCAACATTTCCACACTTTACTATGTGTCAGGCAGTGTTCTAAGTACTTTATAATTATTAATTCATTTAGTCTCACAACAACCCCATAAGATGGGTATATTATCATTGTCACCCCTGTTTTACAAATGAGGAAACTGAGGTAGACACAGCTGGTTTGTGGTGGGGGGCAGGTGGGGCAGCTGGAATTTAGACACAGCAGATTGGCTTCAGGGGCTGTGCTCTTGCCACATGTGTTATGCAGAGAGACAGTTACGACAGGAGCTGGATAGCGTTCAGCAGGTCTTTGAATAGTGAGTGTATCGTTCAATGTTGTTTTGTTGTAACATTGATGAGAAAAAAAATTGGTTCCTGGCTGGAGTCACTGTTTATGTGGAGTTTGCATGTTCTCCTCATGTTGACATGGGTTTTCTCTCGGTATTCCAGTTTCCTCCTGCATCCCAAAGATGTGCACATTAGGTGAATTGGCGTGGTTCTGTGGTCCCCATCTGAGTGGGTGTGGGTAGGAGTGTGCCCTGCCATGGGATGCTGCCCTGTCCAGGCTGGTTTCCACCTGGCACCCCGAGCTGCTGGAATTGGCTACAGTTACCCACAACCTGAACTTGAATAAATGGGTTGGAAAAGGAATCAATAAATAGGTTGGAAAAGGAATACAAATTATTGTCAAAAATTCATAAAGTCTACAATAATTATACAAATGTGTGACAATAAACAATGGAGTATGAATGCACTCAGCCCGCTATATCTGTCATTGTTTGGTTTCAAACTGAGTGTTAGTAGAAGGTATTCTTGACAATTAAATCAAACATTTACTCTTTGATTTAATCCACTACCACTATGACTGTCATCATTCACTGATTCACCAAAAATTGGGTAAATAATTATCTTAGCTGGGTGCTGTGACTCACACCTGTAATCCCAGCACTTTGGGAGGCTGAGGTGGGAGGATCACTGGAGCCCAGGAGTTCGAGACCAGCCTGAGCAATATAGCAAGAACCCATCTCTACAAAAATTTAAAAAATTAGAAAAATCTGACACACTATATCAAAGAAACAGCCTAGGTGAAACGTTTTGCCATATTTATAATAATGTACAGATTTCCTAAAAACCAATGATTAAAAGCCAAAAACCCAAAAGAAAAAAGTATGCTACTTAAGGGAACAACAAAATATCATTTTTTACCTATGTTTTAAGATGATTTAAAGACTGATAACATCCATGATTGGCAAGGATGTGTGGGAAACAGGTACTTTCAAACACTAATAGGGTGAATTAAATTGATGCAGTGTTTTTGGAGTGAAATCTTCTTTCCTCTTGACATAACAATTTGATTTCAAGATACCCACCCAAACACAGGAGCACAGTAATACAAAGCTGGCCTTTTGATCAAGGTTGCTTGCTTGTTAAATCCGACTTGTTGATTTATTCCCTGCTCCGCAAGTTATTTAGCCCTTGGTTCTCAGCTTTATCATCGGAAAAATGGGGATGATAATAGCTCCAACCTCAGACGGCCGTTGTGAATATTAAATAAGTTAATACATGTCAAGTACTTAGATAAACATCTGTGACATAACACTCACTGATAATTATTTCTGTCATATAAACACCATGGAGTTAGAGTATTCACTACAACATTATTTATAGAGGTAAAAAAAAAAAAAAAGGGAAGTAACCAAAATGGTTAATTTAATGGGAAAAGTTTAAATAAATATTATTGAAGACCATGTAGGCATTAGAAGAATTAAGGAGACTGGTCATTCATTAGTTGAGCCTTTCTTTATCGGGTTTCTACTACATGCCAGGCACTGTCCTAGCGCCGGCGATACAGTGATGGATAGGACAGAATCTTTTACTGAAAAGGAAAATGCTCCAAGAAACCATAAGAAGGCAGTTGCAAGGCAGTATGCTTCGAATGAGTCTATTAATGATAAAAACTAATAGCCATACCAAACACTATGGACATGTGGAATGCCAAGAAAAATATTTAAAAAGATATCCAACACACTGTCGCATTTCACCTTTTAACATCTCTGAAATGCGTCTTATAAGTGATGGCATCTAAGATTGGATAAAATACGACATTAGCAAGAGTTGTCTTGGAGGTAGGATATCATAGGATAGGGAATTTCTGTACTTACTCCATATGGTTTGAAACTTTGCTGTGGGAATGTATATATGACACGCTTGTGTAAGAAAGCAGCGACAACACACCTTTCAGGGTCTGTGAAGGAGGGTGGTCCGGGCTGGGTGAGGGACAGCTGCAGTCCATCCTGCACTCTTAGACAATTTACCTAATAGACCTTGTCCGTACTCCTGTTCCTACCTCCTTTCAGGGTCTGTGAAGGAGGGTGGTCCGGGCTGGGTGAGGGACAGCTGCAGTCCATCCTGCACTCTTAGACAATTTACCTAACAGACCTTGTCTGTACTCCTGTTCCTACCTCGGCCAGCCTCTCTGTGCTTCTGCCTTAGCCAGTGATCCTCTGGTTGCAAGTAACAGAAACCCGTTCATATTAGCTTAGCCAAAAAAAGTGTGTCGGGGTGGGGTAGAGATTTATTATAAGAATAAATGGGTATTGCAGAATCCAAGGGAAGATCCTGTGACCAGGCCTGAGCCAAGGATGCCCTCAGGAGCCAGGGGCGGGGAGGGTCTTTCAGCCTCTGTCTGGCCCCACGTGGTTTCACTCTCTGTTTTTATTTACCTTGTTAGTTTGTTCTTCTCTCTCTGCAGGGGAAGTTTCAGACTTGTCTCTCCACAGGACAGAAGATGGTCACCCCACTGCTGCCAAAGCATTAATATATCTTTTCAGTTCAAGTGACCAACAGGGACAACTAGCACCTCTGGATCCCAAATCTGAACTCTTGGGAGGGAGAATCTGATTTGTTCCGTGTGGGCCAGCGTCCACTCATGATCGATGGGTCAAGGGGGCGGGACGGGGCATATGCACAGATGTTGCTGCCAGGAGCCACTTTTGTGGCCAAAGGAATGCAGCTACTCAGGAAGGTGAGTCATGGGCTAGGCAGATGACTTCATCTCCATAGCTCAGAAATGTAGCTTCCATGCTGCCTGATTCCCTCATTCTTTTGTTCTGGTTCTAAATGTGTCTAGGATTTTGGCCCTATGGTGCTGACAAAACCAAGATTCCCTTTCCGTCCCTAAGCGACTACTTCTCCCCAAGATGGTCCCTTCCTTGCAGGCTTCTCAGCCTGGCTTGCCGGCCTTGGGAGAGCCTGCTAGTTTTGCCGTCAAGGGCATTCGTTAAGCAGGGCCCCACTAACAAAGCCAGTGATCTCTTAGTCTTAGGAGGTGGAATGGAAATGTATCTTTCTGCAAATATGGGGTAAGTTGAAACAGAGAAAAATAAACTCCATAGCTCCAAATGGCTCCATTCCCTCCAGGTCCTTAGTCTAATGATGCTAGAGAAATCAGTCTTAGCAGCTGGAGTTACCATAGAGCATTTCTCAGCATGACTGGCACAAGAGATGTCTGGGGTAGACCTAGAGGTATCTGGTTGGTTGGACAACTCTAGATTTGAGGTTCTCTTAATGTGGTGACAACAACATTCATGAGCTGCAATTTTGGGGAAGATCTATAAAGATCATCATGGTCTCTAATTTTAAACTGGAAGTCCAACTTCCACCACACCACCACCATCATTCATCAGATGTAGCTACCTCCAAAAGCTGCAGGGAGTTGTCATGCAGAATTCTAGTGAGTGCACCTGGTCTCTAGAATGTATTTTAAACAGTACAAGGAAATACTTGAGGAAAATATAAATGTCACTTGGTTTGAGTTCTCTTTCATGGGTAAGGACAGAGATAGCTGCTGGGACAGGGAAGGAGAAAGCAAGAGAGGGCTTGGCCAATTCCTCAAGGTTAATTTTCTTGACTATGAGGGAAAAAGGAAAGATCAGCTGAAGAAGTGGAAGTCCTTGATGAGATTCTTTTAATGAACTCACATCCGCAGCGGGCGGAGCAGGAGGCCCATATGGTTCAAGGCCTCGGCAGCCGTAAGAAAGAACAAGGCAGCGCCGTGTCCTGTCTCTGTCACGGATTTGAGTCTATCACGGCAGAGACTTTGCTGGTGCTCTGCAGAGCATCCTCAGGCCACAGAGGCTCCATGCATTTTTCCGGGACTTTGGATCATTTGCAGTTTGCCCCATACTCCCACACATTTGCTGCTCCGTGTCCGGAGCTCTCCCGAGGCAGTGTTCCCATAGGAATGTGGATGGCTGCCAAGCGACCTCATGTGCATTCCATTCATCCCCTGGCTGGGAGGCAGCAAGGAGGACAAACTGGCTGGCTGCTTAACTGTTTGGGTCCCAAAGTCACCCTGAAAGGCATCGCAAGCTTGTTGGGCTTTCCCAACAATCAAGGGAAAAAAAAAAAAGATAAAACGAAAGAAGAAATATTTATTTATTCATACGATCCCATCTGGAAAATAGCTATTTTTAAAGGTAGCCTAATAAAAACCACATTCTTTGGTTTGTTACGAAATCATCTTCCATCAGAAAGGCATTTTGAAGTCATGAGGCTTTGTGAGGTGTGACCAAAGACAATGTGACTAATTTTTTTTTTTAGGCAAACGCACCAAAATATAGCCAACCAAATTCAGATTGTTGCCTTCCGAGTACTCTGAGTAGAATGACACCCTGCAGTTCCAAGCTGCATAAACCTGTGTAAATGCCTTTAAGGGAATGACTGGAGTCTTGCTCTCATTGTTTTGCTTTCTGTTTGTCATTCACTCAGCATCTTTTAGGTACCTCCTGTGTGCCAGGCACTCTGCTGGGCCCTGGGGATAGAGGGATGAGGACGGTGCAGTCCCACTGAGTGTTCTGTCCATTGTAGGAGGCCCCCAGGGCCAGTGGAAAAAGTTAGCCAGGCCTGGGTTTGAATCGCAGTTTATCCTTGTGCCGATTGTGCAAACTCAGGCAACTTTCCCAAACTCTTTGAGTCACACTGTCCCCTTTCTGAAATGAAGATGGTGAAATCTACTTCATAGGATTTCTTGGAGGAGAAAATCAGTTGAAAATATGTAGGAAGTAGCCTTAACACAAGGCTGACATAGAGTAATTGCTCAACAAGTGAAAGCCCTTATGATCATAACTGAATTAGACAGCTAGTTCAACGATCTTTTTTCTCCAGACTAGACTTAATCATTTTATTATTGTCTATGAGTAACACACATAAGGTACCAAATTCAAAGTATACAAAAATTGGATGATAAAATGGAAATCTTCTCCCATCCTGTGTCCCTCTGCCATTGGTTCTCCTCCCCAGAAATAATCAATATGACCAGTACTTATGAATTTCCAGATTTAACTGTATTTCTTGGAAATGGGTCCATAGCAACACTTATTATTCATTCTTCTTTTTCTTTTTTTCTCCAATTTACTAAGATATAATCGACAAAATAAAATCGTATATATTTAAGGTGTATAATATGATGTTCGATATACATATACATCGTAAAATGATTACCATGATTCTGTTAGTTAACACATCATCTTCTCACATAGGGGGTGTGTGTGTGTAGTCAGAACACTGAAGAGCTCTTAGCAAATTTCACGTATGGCATACAGCACTATTATTAACTATAGTAGTCTCCTGTACCTTAGATCCCCAGAACTTATTCATTGTATAACTGAAAGTTTGTACTCTTTGACCAGCATCTCCCCATTTCCTCCCAACTTCCAGCCTTTGGTATCCATCCTACTCTCTGTTTCTGAGTTTGACCTTTTTAGATTTCACATATAAATGAGATTATACAATATTTGTATTTCTGTGTCTGGGTTATTTCACTTAACATGATACTCTCCAGGTTCATCCACATTATCACAAATGGAAGAATTTTCTTCTTTGTTTATGACTGAATAATATTTAATTGTGCATATATACCACCTTTTTCTTTATTCATTTATCTGTTTACAGATGCTTAGGTTGTTTTTATGTCTTGGCAATTTGAACAGTGCTGCGGTGAACATAGGAATGCAGATATCTCTGAGATACTGATTTCGTTTCTTTCAGATATGTACCAGAAGTGGGATTGCTGGATCATATGGTAGTTCTAGTTTTAATTTTTTGAGGTACATCCATACTGTTTTCCATAATGGCTGTACTGATTTACACTCTTACTGTCAGTGTACAAGGGTTCCCTTTTCTCCACTTTGTCACCAACACTTACCTTGTGTTTTTGATAGTAGCCGTCCTACCAGGTGTGAGGTGGTATCTCATTATAGTCAGGGAATTGCATTTCCCTGATGATTAGTGATGAGCACCTGTTCATGTACCTGTTGGTCATTTGTATGTCATCTTTGGAAAAATATCTGTTCAAGTCTTTTGCACATTTTTAGATGAGATTATTTGGGGTTTTTTGCTATTGAGTTATATGAGTGTTTTATGTATTTTTGGTATTTACCCTTTATCAGATAAATGGTTTGAAAATATTTTTCTCATTCCATAGGTTGCCTTTTCCTTTGTTGATTGTTTCCTTTGCTGTGTAGAAGCTTTTTAGTTTGATGAAGTTCTACTTGTTTATTTTTGTTTTTGATGTCTACGCTTTTAGTATCATGTCCAGAAAATCGTTGCCAAGACTAATGTCAAGAATATTTTATGTTTTCTTCTAGGAATTACATGGTTTCAGGTCTTACATGTAAGTCTTTAATCGATTTCATGTTAATTTTTGCGAGTGGTATAAGGATTCAATTTTATACCTTTGCATGTGGACAGATATCCAGTTTTTCCAACACCGTCGTGGAAGAGACTTTTTCCCCCATGATATAATCTTGGTGCCCTTGTCAAATATTAGTTGGCTGTGTATACACATGTTGCTGGGCGCTCTATTCTGTTCCATTGGTCCTTGTCTGTTATTATGTTAGTACTCTACTGTTTTGATGACTATTGCTTTGTAAAACAGTTTCAAATTGCCAAGTGTGATGTCTCCAGCTTTATGCTTCTTAAGAGTGCTTTGGCTGTTCAGGGTCTTTTGTGGTTCCATATGAATTTTAGGGTTGCTTTTCCTGTTTCTGTAAAAAACAAATGCCATTGGAATTTTGAAAGGGCTTGCGCTGAATGTATTAGACCACTTTGGGTAGTTGTTGCTCATTCTTGCTGCCTCATTCTTTTTTAATGATTATATCGTGTTCCAGTGGCTGGATGTATCATAACTGATTTAGCCACTCCTCTGTCAATGAAAGTTTAAATTATTTCTAATCTTTGGCCATGACACTAATGTAGCAAAGACCATTCATGTGCTTATCTTTGATTGCTCCCAGTCAAAGAAGAATGGTAAACCAAAGAAATACAACAGGCTTCTCAAGGCAGCTACTGGCAATATTGTTGGAATTTAGGTGACTGCTTGGAAGCAGAAAATGCTGATCTGATTGGATGCATTCTGAATGATTTCTCACAAAAACCTCTCTATTCTATTCCTAGAATATTCATACCACCCCCAATCACTACCTATTTGAAACATGTAGAGTCTATGTAATAATAATATAAAAATGGTGGCATTTTAGTCCAGACATGACTGTTGTGAATCCCCTCCAAGACATCTAACAAATGAACACATTTTTCTTTGGTTGGCAGCAAAGAGTCAAGGATGTAGAGATTCCAGACAGCCACTCTAGAAGCAGCTGTTAGGAAGATTCACACTCTAATTTGCTGCCCCAGCTTGAAACAGTGAAATATATTAAAATATGCCACATCAGTTAACATGGGCTCAGTTAGACGAAGTTGCCAGTTTGGAAGGAGGGCAAATATTTGTTCCTTGGTGGCTGTCTTTGCTGATGCCCAGGCCTGCACAGGCTGTGTGTGGGACTGAATCAGGGAGAACTTATACATGGGATTCTGGCACAATCCAAGTGCAAATCAGATGCAAGGATTAGCTTTCCTGGATGAATAATTATCTCGAATCATGGGAAAGGCACACGTGGAGAGGAGGCAGAGGAATGGAAGTCTTTCTAAGAAGTCTCCGCTGTCAGAGGCGCACATCCTCAAATGAGCTGCATGCAAATGAAAACCGGTCCCAACAGCATCTTGAGCCAAAGAAAATTCTTGGTTGGGGTTGAAAAAATGTCAGATAAATAGTTTCTTCTTGCTTCTCAGCAGGCCCCAGCTATCACTGCAATCCAGATCTGGCCTCTGAGCAGTTCTGGCAGGTTTCGCTTGGACCAGCTGCTGTGATGAAATCGCAGTAATTCCAGGTTTCCCTCAAATCCGCACTGAGCCAAAGGCAATGTGGACTTCTAGCATCCGCTTACTTCATTGCCTTTTCTCCCGTCCCTCCTCAACTTGCAAGCTTCTGGTGGTTTTGTTTTTAAAGTGAGATAGTGGTAATAGAGGAAACCTGTTTGGTGCAGCCCAGAAGTCTGGAAAATGTTTATTTCAGGTCGATTCAAGAAACCCACAGTGAGTGACCAGTGAGTCTATTTAGGTGGGCGGTGTGGTATAACCACTGGCTAACATGCATTGTGTTCCTGCATGGAAAATCTCATTTAATCCGCCATCAGCCCATGAGGTAGGAACTGTTGTCCCTATTTACAAAAGAGAAAACTGGGCCTCAGGAAGGTTAAGTCTCTTATCTTAGGACTGACACTGTCAAACAGCAATGTCTAGATTGAACCCAGGATAGCCTGACTCTCAGGCTTCTGCTGTTCTCACTATGCTACAGCATGGCCATAAGCAAAGAAGGCCGCCTTTAGAGCTCAGAGTAAAAGACTGGGACAACCAGAGTGAACCAAGCGAGGAAACTGAGGCCCAGGTGGGAGAAGGCAGAGGTAGGCGGGCAGAGTGTGCGGACGAAGCAGCAGGGCTAGCTTTGTGCTCATCCTGACCCCAACTTCTGAAGACCTCGTGGGTCCTGGGAGCCCAGTGGGAGGTTATTGACCAAATTCCCTTAGAAATCACTTATTTATGGAGAAGAACTTCCAGCACTTAGCACAAGGACTGAGGTATTCTGAGAAGTTGTCCACAGCTGTTTGCCCCCAAGAGAAAGGAGAAATCTTCCTGCTGCATTCAACATAGAAGTTTTTATGCACTCTAAGGGGTTTGGGATTCTAGACGCTATGTCCCAGGGCATTGAGAGCCCTGCAGTGTGCCTCATCTAGGGAGGGATGTTTATTACATTTCTTATAGTTTCTTTAAAACAGGCTTCTTGGGCCAGATGGGTGGCTCACTGCCTACCCACCTGATTATGGACGCCAACGAGAATGGAAGCAGATGTGTTTTTGTAGAATGAGGCATCCTTCAGTCAGGAAAAGGACTCTGAGCAGAGTATAGCTCAGCACCATCCAGCAGCTTGTGTTGATGAAGAAGATGAGTGTGGGTTCATAGTGTAGCCAGTGAGATCCTAAACCACATGACATGTCCAGAAGGACACTTTTGAGCAAAGCTGGCCAACAAATGTCCTTCATTTTTGCCTGTGACACCTTGGGCCATGTTCTTCTACCATCCTGAGGCAGCTCCAGAAGGCTGGTGGTAACAAGGTTCTGATGTTCAAAGCGGTAGAGATGCTGGATTCCAGAAATGACTCACCAGTGATTCTGACCCAAGAAAAATTCATTATCAAAAAAAGCAAAGAGAGAAGCAACATCCCACACCCTCTTCCCTAACTGTGGATTCTCCCTGGCAGCAGGCTCCAGTCAAGGGAGGGGAGGCATTTTAAACTTGGAATTATTTCACTGGGAACTTAACGTGTGAGGCGTTTTGCTAGCCAGGAGCCAGCAGAGAGTGAGGCAACTGCCCAGCTTTGCAAGTCTTTGGTAGGGGAAGGACAGTCCCCACTGAACAGAGTAAAAAAGAGAGAGACAAACATTGGTCTTTTCACAATAACTTTTAGGCCCTACATATCCACATACTGGCTTTGTGTTGTAGGTTTTTTGTTTATGATCTGGATCACTGAGTAAGATGAGAGGACTAGAGAACATGATTCGCAGAAAGATGGTGGGCTCCGAGCTGGAAGGGCCTGCGTTTGCTCTTGGCACGACACTAACGAGTCATGTGACTTTGGGCAGGTGACTTCTCCCTGAGCCTCCCCTTCTTGTCTGCTGAGTGGAATAGAAATAATTATCCCGGATATTGAAGTGAACATTATATGTTTCCAAGATACCAAGCACATTACATGTGCTAAGTAAATATTTGTTAATATAGTAATAACGAAAAAATATAGACCAAAATATATAAAATAAAACCCCCCCAAAGTGGCAGATCGTAAGCTCAAGAGTCGGGAATCCGTCTTGTTCCTCTTTGCACCCCCAGCACACCACGCACTTCTTGGCACATAGTAGGAAACCCCTAAATGTTTGTTACATTAAGCTGAGCTGGTTTCTTGAGCATCACCTATGTGTAAAGAATTGTTCTAGATACTCCTGGAGTAATAGAAGTAAATGAGATGCCCTCCAGAGTCTGACAGACAAGGATTTGAGTCATTTAGTTCTTCTGAACCTTAGTTCCTTTGCCTGTAAGAGAAAATCGCATCTACTGGTAACAGAGGTCATTGGTGAGCTCCCCCAAAACCAGTCTTTCCTTTTTCCTGTTGACCCCAGTTGTAGTTAGGAAGCCCATGTCTCCTCTCCATCTTTGGGGCAAATCTTCATTATTTCAGGGCTAATCATCCTGATGACCTTGTTTCTTTTGCCTGTGATTAGTTTAGTTCCTCGCCAAGGAGAGATGAGGGGATGTTTCTATAGGCTGCCAGGAAAGGTTTTGTTGCTTTTAAAAAGAGGGAGAAGATGACACGTGATTGGGACGGAACCTTAAAATACCCTTCCCTTTTCTACCAGCTGTTACTGAAGTTGCCTGTGATGCCTGGAACTAAGCAGCCATCTTGAGCCCATGTGGAAGACCACATTGACCCCTTGAAGACGGCAGAGATAGACGCTGGAAAGAACCTGGGTCTTTGATGGTATCACTGAGCCACCGAACTAAACAGCCCCAGGATTCTTGTTATAATAGATGAATTTTCCTTATGGTTTAGGTCAGTTAAGTCAGACAAGGCAACCTAGATCATATGCTCCTTCATGGGGTTGTTAAATTTAGTTCCCCTCACTGCCCTTCCCAGAAATAGGACAGCCAGCTGCCAGGAATACTGTGGGAGAGATTCCCACCTTGTGTGGGTCCTTTCAAACTTTGGAATCCCCTGCTCCTGTGTTATTCACAGAGGAACTCTGAAAAACCATCGGAGGGAGCTCCTTAGGGGAACGAGAAGCTGTGTGGAGCCCTAGAAAGAGTGGAGGATGTGGAGACAGAAATCCTGAGTTTGATCCTGGTGATTTCATTTCCAGCCCTGCAGCTCTGGTCAAATCACATAAGCTCTCATAGCCTCAGTTTTCATGCCTGCAAATGGGAATAAAAGGAGTCCCTATCTCAGGGTAAGGACTAAATGAGAAAATGTCCAAGTGCTTTATAATGTGCGTTCCTATTTACAGACAATTACCTACCCCCCAACCCCAAAAACCCCCATGTAACTAAACAAAGAGCAGGAAAGTAAGGCTTTTATTTATCTTGCTGGAAACAGATGAAATGTATGGATGTTTGTTGGAAAACAATTTGGGGAACGTGGTGGCCTTCTCTAGGAAGGATTTTCTACCCTCTCCCCACCAGCTTTGCAAACAACACAACGGCTTCTCAGGGGTTCTAAAGGGCGCTGCAGCTGGGAGCAGAGGGGAAGGGCCATAGAGTCCCTTGGACAGTGACCTGCAGTTCTGCCGTCACCAAGTATTAATAGCCTATAAATCTTTGGAGTCAAGCCCAAGCCCCTCCCACCCCAGGGACACCAGGGGGTCAGAATGCTGCCTGATATGGTCTGCAGAATACTGGTGATCCCTGGAATTCTCCCAGTTAGGGATTTTTTTTTTCTCTCCCTGTTGAGCTGGGCCTGGCGGGGCTTCTTCCCACAGAGACCTCAGCCTGCACTGCTAGTCAGGTTCACATTCAGCGAGCGTTAGTTGACCTCTTTCTGGGTCCTCAGGCCACTCACTGGCTGTCTTGTCACACATGATCTCATTGCAGCATCACAGCAACGAGCAAAGCGATTGCACAGAAACAGAACCCAGCTCAGAGAGCGCTGTGACCTATTCAGGGTCACACAGAAAGAACTATTGGTTGTAGAACCTAATCCCTCTGTCTCCAGGGTCAGTGCTCTGATAGTTATGTTCCATTCTGCAGTCTCGAGACTTCTGGGCCTTCAGCAGGCCACCCTGGATCATGCTGGGAAGAATAGTAAGGAGGCTGTGGGATGAGGTGAGCAAGAAAGCAAGGACATGGCTGGCCTGGCTCCTGGACCCCGAGGTTTAGAAGGTGTCCATGTGCCCGTTGGCACAGCTCTGGTGGCCAAGGTGTTGCCGAGCACAGGCACTGTGGGGTCTGGGATGACGCAGGGCCCTCTTTGCCCCTCTCTTCCTGGCCACACCTGACCTTACCATGTCCCTGCTCAGAGAACCTCAGAGACCCTCCGTGATTCCTGCATGCAGGACCAAGAGGCCACTTAGCTTGACACTCGAGGTCCTTCGTGCCCCAACTCCTGTCCTCCTTTCAAAGCTTACCCCCACCCTGTGCCTTCCATTCCCACACAGGTCAGTTACAATTCCCAGGACGGCCATTTAGAGGGGAAGGATTATGTTCTATTACTTTTTAGACCCCCATAACCCAGCACAGTGTCTGGAGCAGCCGTGATGTTCAGAGGCTGTAGGAAAAGCCATCACCGTCATCAACAGGGCCCGGCCAGTGGGACAGGAGGGTTGGGGAGGGGGATGTGAGGGAGACCCGGCTGCAGGAGAGGAGTCTATGGGCAGGAAGGCCCAGACTGTCCCTTCTGACCACAGGGCCGGGGTCTGGAGGTGCTGGGCTGCAGGATGCTCGGTCTTTAGGCTGGGCCTGGGCCCTGGGTGCTATCTCGGGCATGGGGTCCAGGCTGCTCCCAGAAGGAATCCTTTTCCAGTGGGCTTAGCACATATATTAGACTGTGTCAGTCGTCCTGGGCCTGGGTGGCAGCACATCCCATGGAGGAATGATGGCATGAACATTCACTGAGGGCTGGTCAGGTGCCAGAAATCAGGCTGGGAGCTGGGTTCCCGGGAAGCACGTCCAGAGAGGAGCAAGTCTACCTAAAACTTTGTCTTTTGAGACAAAGACTAGGAAGCAGGGAGCTCCTTTGGTTGGCCTTGCCTGACAACTAGGATCATTAGGCTTGTAGTTAGGGTCTACCTAGGTTGGTTGTCCTCATCACGAGTATCTGGACAGCTCTTACAAGGGTGAATGAAGGGTTCGTTGGGATGACTGACCCCGCTCTCTGCAGTGACAGCCTTACTCTGTTCAGAATGCATTCTAGCACACCGTGTGCAGGGAGGACGGTTACAAGGGCAGTCATGTCCTCTCTGGCTCAGGCAGGTTCCTCTCCTTCCAGCTCCTGGCATTCCCAGCCTTGCATCTCACTGCTCGAGTTTCCTGGGGCTGCTCCTCACATGGATCAGCGGAGAATTCTCGCCATCTGCAGTGGCTCAGTTTGCTCTGAGTGTGGTCTTGGTGAATTAGTTACCATGGTGGTTACTTCTGTCTCATCTGTCTGCCCTACGAGTACCACCACAAATCCCCAAATGACTTCTCACCCTGGAGTTCTGGCCCCCAGATGCCTGTGTTCTCAGTCCCAGTAAACATGAGCTCCCTCCTGTTCCAGGGCTGGGGAGGATTAGCTCTTCCTCCGCCTTTGATGGGAGTGGTCATTTCCCAGCCTCGGGGAGGGTAGCGCCTGGCATTCCTGTTTGATCACACCACACTCATTGGTACACGTGCTTTTCCATGTTCTTCTATGTGTTCTTTTGTCCTCATGGAAACGCTGTAAGGTGGGGATGATATCAGCCCTATTCTGCAGGTGAGAGAAGGGAACTCAAGGAGTCCAAATTGAATTGAATCCAGAACTGCAGGCTCTGCACCCAGGGCTCTTTCTCCAGCACCCAATTCGCATCCCTCATTCGACTAACGAGGAGCCCGGCCCCTCACCCAGAGGAGAGCACATGCTCAAGAGTTTCCCTACATGCCTGTCCCAGCCACCAGGGTACATGGAAGCCACTGGATGCCTTTTGAAGAAGTATGTGCTCGCTGAGACGACATGGACCAGCTACCACGGGGACCTGGGGCTTTGGCTGGTCCATGCTATAAAACACGGAGAGTCCTGCTCTGCCCCGACTCCAAGTCATCTCTGCACATTCCCGTCAGCTCACTCCGTAGTCTCATGTTGCTTGTCTTGCAGCCTTTCTGAGATTCCTGTAGACCTTCCCCAGTCCTCCTCTGGGGGGCTGGTTTCCCAGGGAATCCATTTCCTGAGACTTACAGAGCTCACTTGCTTTTTCACTTTCACTGCTTCACGCTAAGTTCCAGCCTTTCTATGACCTCTGTCCCTAAGCGAGGACAGTAAGGAACTCGTGTTTAATGAGAACCTACTATATGCCGGCACTGGGGCACATCATCTTGAGTTTGATCTTCGTAACAAGTCTGTGGCCAGAGGGGTTATTCCCATGTTTATAGTTCAGGATATTAAGGCTCAGAAGGGTTTAATACCTTTCCTAGAGGTACACAGTTAATAAGTGGCAAAGCCAGAATTTAAATCTGAGTCTTTTAACCATTCGTTTTCAACATACCCCACTGTCTCCTAAGGAAGTTGGTTCCAATCGTGGTGGTCACTTAAACTTGAACTCTGCTCTCTGTCTGGAATGGATCTACTGAGCTTCACCAAACTGTTCTCTTCCATCCAGGGAGTCCTGCTCTGTTCTTCTTTCTAGTGATTGTATTTATTGGGAATCTTAGGCTCTGAGAGCCGAAAGGGACTTCAAAAGTCACCCAGTTCCCCTTCCCTGGAGCTTGAAACTCAGGATTCTTCATTTGGTGATGGCCTCAGGGTGCTACCTGGGGCCAGCTCTGCTCTTTGGCCTGGACACTTCAGTCTGAACCTTGTGTCATTCAGCTCCAGATCCTCTCCAAGCCCGAGCATCTTTATACCCTGTGTCCTGGTGCATCTCTGGGGCCCACCATTGCCCACCCCGGATCACCTCTTTGGGGCTGCTTACTCTTGGCTCCTCTTGGGCACATGTTACTGAATATCTGAACATTCCTGGGTCAAGATGCCTCCCTTCTCGCCCTGGATGGCCTTACCCTCTTCGGGGCTATCGTTGCTGGCACAGATGCGGTGCAGTCCTTCAGCACAGGGGTCAGAGCCCAGCCCTTGAGGCCTTTTCTGGCCTGGGGCTCAGCCCTGACCTGCAGGGACTTCTCCAAAGCTTTGAATCTGCCGAGCTCCTGATCACTAGCTGACAGGTAGCCGGAACATCCCCTGCCCCTGCCTGATGTTGGATATGGGACACCACGTCTGCCTATGGGATTGTCTCTTCCCCAGGTCCGCCCCCCACAAACATCACCTGAGCTCCAGGCGCCGTGTGGCACACAGCCCCTCTGACCACCCTTTGTGGTTGGGCTGCTGATCCCCAGATCTCTGCTGTCACCAACAGGGGCTCCATTCTGGGAACTCCATCCCCGTGAGGAGGACCACACCAGTGGCCAGATTTTGGAGCACACATACTGATGTCCCCTGACCCCCAAACCCTGGAGAAGGGAGCCAGGGCCTGGGTTTGATGTGAGAACCTCGGCCAGGCAGGCTGGACTCCTGACGAGCAACATTTCCTTTGGGAAGCAGGAGTGCCAGGCAAGAAGATGGGGTAGAGACTCAGGTGTGCTGGGGAATGGTGGGAGACTGCTGCGTAGGTCCATGGCCTCTCAGGCCTCAGCCACTGGGCCCGAGTAAAATAATGTCAGTGGGACACTGAGGGTCCACGAGAGAGCTCAGGGACTGAAGGAGGCAGAGCCTGCAGGTAGGGGCCTCGTTAGCTGAGGTGCACAAGGTCCAGGGTGTGTGTCCGTGCAGGGAGAGTGCAGGGCCCCTGGAGATTGGTGGGCCTGCCTTCCTGGTTTCCTGCCCGTCCCCTTTGTCACCTGTGCAGAGGTAAGGCTGGCCTTCTCTCTCCTGGCTGGTATGTAATGAGGCTTTTATATTCAAGTCTCTCCCACTGTATATCATTCTGGAAAGATCCTACTGCCTCTTCAATGAGCCACACCTTGGGTTGCAACAGTTCTGAACCCAGTATATACAGCATGAATGTGACACATTTCTTTCATCTTTCAGGACATCCTTAGGGAGCAGCAGGGCATTTGGTTTAAATCCTGACTCTAAACCTCTGGCATTCCTGGGTTGGAATGCGGCCTGGCAGGGAGGGCTGCCCTGCGGAAGGAGTAGGAACTTGATCTGCAAAAGGAGTGACTCTATGCATGGGGCACAGTGGGCCCAGGGCTGGCAGGGGCTTGGGAGTGTGTGCCGCCTCCACAGTGAGCCTCCCTGGGGGGTCTTACCCAGAGGTGGTAGGGATGGGACCCAAGCAGGTCTAGCATGTATCGTTACAGTCCAAAGACCCGCTTTTCCCAAAACAGCCAGAGGAAGTGTGACGTAGGACAAAGAACCCAGGCTTGGGAGTCTTACAGACCTGGGCCGGATCTCACCTCTGCCACTTCCAGGCTGTGCCACCTCAAGCAGCTCATTTATAACTTCTTGGAGCCTGTTTTGTCATCTGCAAAAAATGACGTTAGTTACACCGAACTCACAGGGTTGTTGTGAAGATTAGGGAAAATGCTTACATACAAGAAGGTATTCAGACTTGTCAGCAATGTTAATATCATCCCACAGAAACAGGGCAAGGGGGTCCGAGCCCCCGGGCTCCAGCCTTGCCGCCAGCCAGCTCTGTGGCCTTGGGCAAGCTCTTCCACCCGGGCAGTTGCCAGGCTGGAGCGGATGATTTCTGAGTGCTCTGAGCATCCAGCCTCTGGGATTCTCGCTTCCCTTTTCTTCTCAAGCGGCCCCAGATCCAGCCCCTGGGAAGCAGGCTCTGAGGGGAAGGTTTGTGAGCAGGAGGCTTACTGGGGAGTGAGCACGTGGAGAGAGATGCTAAACCGCCATGTGCTGTGGAGGCTGCAGGGAGCATCTTCCCTTCAGAGATGTCCAGATGGAAGAAAGTGAGCGGCCTCTGAGTCCACATTGACCAGCCACTGGGTCCCCAGGGGAGGGCGTGGTGACTTAGAGACTTAGGCTCAGCAGCATCCTTCAGCAGTGGGAGGCAGCTGGGGGTGGGGAGGGAGAGAGAAAGGGAGGAGTGAGTGCCTTGGCCCTCAGCGGGATCCTGCCTCCAGACTTTTCCAGAGCAGAGATTCAGTCTGTTGGCTCCTTAGTCTTCTGCCTGGCCTGGCCTTCCCCAGCCCAGGAGAAATAGTGTCTGTCCATGAATACTCGTCTACTGCCTGGAGCTGCCAGCAATTCTGAAGGCAAAAGCCGAGGAATTTGAAGCATCTATGACTTAGCAGGATTGTTCCCAAACTGCAGGCTTCTCCAAAGAGCCTTCTGGATTTCATTGTGATTACATCTCAGCTCTTAGAACCCAGCCAAAGGCTCCCAGGCCTCACATTTCAGGGTGGCCCCCTGGCTGCAGGGGTCAGTGGGCCTGTGTGCGGTTGGCTGGGTAATTTGAAATCCATGCCTGTCTGTCCAAAGGTAAGAAGCATGAACGATAGAGTCAGACGGTTCTACACCTTTCTAGAAGGTCTTCTTGGCCACGCCGCTTAACCTCTCTGGGCTCATTTGCTCTTCTCTAACATGGGCTTGGTACTCCCCGAGAACCTAGGGACGTGCGTTTCTAGAGGCTAACAGCAGTTCTCCCTGAGCAGGTCAACATGCCGCCTTCTATTAATAATAGATGTTTCCTTCTCTCTAAATGCATAGTTTGAATGGTAGCTCCTATCTTTTTATAGATGCTATCTCCTGCCTGTGATCTGAGAGACCAAAATAGATGCCACTTTATCAACCAAGATGGACCCTAAGGTTAAGTAAACAAAAATTATCTACAGGCCAGGGCTCAGTATTTGGCTGGCCTGGCAATTCCCTAAAATTCCTATGGCTACAAGATAAACCACACTCTTGCTAAATTCCCTAGCAGTAGGAGCTATCAGGCAAAATGTTAGACTCTCCCTAACTCTGATTTATGACCCAGACCACTACAACCCTGATTGGAACGGAGGACTAGCCTTACAAACATTCTTGCCTGATAAACAACTGTAAACTCTGAGCCAGTTTTAGCCAGCTTATAGACTGCACACAAATTGTCTTTATGTCTTATAGTTCACCTTTTGATGTAATGAGCCTAATTTGACCTCATTTTAATGCTAAAAGCCCACCCCAAAGTGAACATCGGATGTATGTTACATATGTTTACCCAATGCGCATGCAGTGGACTCCCCCTGTAAATATGTACAGATTTACCCCAAACCTGCTGAATATGTATGACTCTCTTGCGTAACACAGACTCTGTGAGGCATAAAAGTCAAAGTCTTCTTTCCTTTGGAGAGAGAGAGCACCTTTGGCATGTTGGAGACTGTCTCCTCCTACTTTGTAAACTGATACCTGTGCAGAGGTAAACTGCACAATAAAACTCTCCTTTCTACTTTTTAGCCATCCTGGTGGTCCTCTGGGCAACATGCTGTATCCCCAGTCATGACTGATTTGTCCAGGGGTGGACATCAGGCACTTATCTGGAGCCTCCTACTGGCATCCTAAGCCATAAAATTTGTACAGGGCTGCAATAGCGAACAGCTTTCCTTGTAATATTCCTGCCTCCCTCCCGTTCCACTGAAGACATCACCAGTAAAACGGGGGAAGAGTGCTGGATTGATTAGTAATGTCTGCCATAGGTATGAAATAACAATAACATTAAGAATTTGTATCCCTATAGAGCTTTCACTTTCTCAGAGTATCCACAGTCACACTCTCATTTGGCACTCTTGACAAGCACTGGGTTGTAGAGTGGTCACCCCCAGTGTGAGATTGTTACTGTCATAGTTAGAGCACAGCTTCAGGAGAGAGGTCTGGAAAGGGAGAGGTGGGAGGGAGACGCTTGTTGGATCAGGCAAGCAGAGCCAAAGCCAGTACTGAACAAGTGACAAGCCCCCCTCACATCCTCGGTACAAAGAAAGAGGCTCAGGGAGGTGACATGACTTGCCCAGTATCACACAGCTAGCAAATACCAGGCTCGAACACAAGCCCTTTGCCTCTAAGTCAAAGTTTTCAGGGGTTCTGGCTATTGCTCTAAAATGTGTTTGTGCTGTCTTTCCTGGTTTTAGCCTGAGTCCAGTTTCCAGCAATGAACTTGACTCTACATTTTCACAATGGGAAAATCAAGCAGGAGAAGATGGTTGCTGCGTGTGACTTGCTTTCTTTTATCTCCTGGAATTCCATTTTGTAATATGACCTCATAGTTATTATAAACATGCACTGAGGCTACATCTTTATCTAAACAGCATTTATGTAGTGGCCAGTGTGAGTCAACCTGAGTCATGAACAGAGGAAGCAGAGACTTTCAGTGGAGTCTACTCACGCGTGGGCACAGGCCCTGCCAGTGGAGCTGTGTGCTTCTAGGCAGGGCTCTGGGTTCGAGTAGATCATGAGTCAGGATTGCTGTCATCTTGTTTTTTCAGTTCCCCATCTCTGGGTCCACTAACGTTCCCAGTTGCAGACTCAGGAACCAACCCCCTGATGTGGGGGTGGGGGAGGTAGAGGTTCACGGCAGGCAGTCGCTCAAGATCCCTGGAAAAGTTCTGTTGTTAAGGAATAAAGGCTTCTGAATAAGCTAAGCTGGGTTTGAGACTCTGCTGGTGAACTTTTCTGAACCTCTTTTCCCTTCTGTACAACAGGGATAACAGTAGCACCCAGCTGATAGGTTGGCACTTACCTGATAGGTCACTGCGATGTCTGTAAGAACCAACACTGTGCCTGGCACAGAGCTGGAGTCCAACAGGAGTTTGTCTAAAGTCTTTCCTTAGCCACTGGAGAGCATCACTGAATCATGAACTCTTGAGCAAAAAGGGGCTTGGAGCTTATCTTTGAGAGAGAGGGAGCACCTGTCCCTCTTGTGACACCTTTATCTTTAGTAGGGCGCGCAGGTTTCACGTGACACAACCAAAGAGCGATGAGCGGGATCCTGGCAGGGGACTGCAGGTGGAGAGGGTCAAGACCAAGCAAAAGCCTGGGAGGAGACGCAGCGGGTCCCCTGCGGGCTCTGAGTCGGGGGTCGGGGGAAAGTAACAAGCCTTAGAAGTCCCTAGAGTGTGAGCGCACATGCCAGGAACACGTCTGTTTCGTTCACTGCGCTGTTCTC
The DNA here is from genome assembly GCA_028533085.1 of Varecia variegata. Lineage (NCBI taxonomy): Eukaryota > Metazoa > Chordata > Mammalia > Primates > Lemuridae > Varecia > Varecia variegata. The sequence continues at coordinate 145,354,479 of CM052438.1, read as the reverse complement.
CCATGCCCAGCACAGCATCTGGCAGCATAGGTGATGTTTAAGTATTTACCGAGTGAATGAAGAATAAATGAATTAATGACAGTCTTTTTAGTTTGAAGCCTGGTTGTTTCAGAATTTCCATTTGAAAACCAGGCACAGGAGAACAGCTGCTGGCAGGAAACAAAGGTTCCCCGGCAAACAGTCGGGTCTGTCTGGATGCAGTCAGCGATCAGTTAGGGAGGCTGGAGCTGGGTTCTAGAGGCTTTGAGCAGGCAAAGGGATTCTGGTTTGTGGACGGTGGAAACCACTAAAGGTTCTGAACAAGACGTACCATGTTCAAATGGTTAGAATCTAAACTCCAGAGCCATGTTGCCGGGGCTCATAAGCCCAGCTCTGTCATCTGTGAAGCACGTAACCTGGATCAAGTCACTACATCTCTCTGTGCCTTCAGTTTTTTTCACCTGCAACATGGGGGTGATAATAGGACCTACCTCATAGGATTGTTGGAAGGACTAAAGGAGATTATTTGTGTAAAGTGCACACCATAAGGGATCAGTAAGCACCATCGTGAGTATTACTTGAGAGAGATGGGAAATTATCTGAGCTGTGTTTCACGAAGTTTTGGCAGGGAATACATGCAGGATGGATTAGCCCAAAGAGAAACTAGTTGGGAGGTCTTTGCAATATCCAGGCATGAGAGGATGAGGCCTAGACAAGGGGAATAGTTTGGGGTCTGCAGAGGAGAGGATCAGTGCAAAACAGACGGCTCATGGAGAAGCCATCAGTAGGACTGACGGGATGTGTTGGGGGGAGCAGAAGATTCAGAACTCCCTTGTGGGTCTGGGAGGGAGATGTCACCTCTGGAGAATGGGAAGAAATTGAATTAGCATAGATCTGACACTCCAGGAGAGTGTCTTAAGGAAAGAGTGCAACAGGGCAGAAGATGGAACTAGAAATCTGCATGTGTTTTGAGTGAAAGCCAACATGCTGGAGAGGAGGGAAGCTTGACCGTGCAGGAGGAGGAGGAAGGAGTGGTCCTGGAGGAGGCAGGTGGAGGAAGGGGCGGCCTTGGGATGGAGGCAGGACAAAGTTAAGAGAGGCCGTAAGGAGCGATGTTGCCATGCTGTGGAAAGAATATGAAGCACACGGCTTTGATTTTCTTGGTGAGGGAAGAGATGAAGACATCGGGGGAGAAGGCGGGAGTGGGGATGTGGGGCGTAGGTAGGGCCAGGGTGTTTGGGGAGATGACGGCAATCCTTGAGAATGACAGAGGACTCTCAAAAGCCTGGGAGCACCCAGTGTTAACTGAACGATGGCAAACAGGTTGGCTGGTGCATGTCCATTCTGGGATTTTCTGCAGCAATTCCATGCTGGGGAACAAGAGTAGAGGTGCCACCCAGTGGGGGTGAACGAAGGGTGGGTTTAAAGAGGCAAGAAAGCTCTGAGTGCGAAAGCAGGGTTGAGACACCTGGCCGAAGAGCCCAGGCTGGACTTTGGGTCATGGCGGGTTATTTGGAATCTGTTGGCATAAAGACAGTGATTTCCCAGCAACAAGTACGACTTGAGAAAAATGACCCTAAATCTCCATTTGGATTTAGGGGTGAGTCATGTGATTTCTGCAGCAGCAAATCTGTATGGAAAATGAAGTTGCTGATCCTGGAGGGAGGTAGGCAGATGGTCCCAAAGATTACATGGCAGCTAGGGGTGGGGGGATTTTCTGGGAGAATCTAACGACGAACCTTCAGTGATATCTGGTCCCATCTCATCATGTCACTGAATTATTTTAAATGAGCTACCTCTGTCTTCCTCATTCAGATGGAAGAATCATTTGGGAAGGGACCCTGGACTTTCTGGTCCCCTTTTGTGCACAGAATGGGGCTGAACACAGAATAGCCATCACACAAATATTCCCTGACTTGATTGTGTTATGATCACGTGACGGTGGGGTCCAACCCAAGCAGGAGACAGAATTCTTCTTGTCCCCTGGTGTTTGGAGTCCCACATGACCAGTGCTAGGGCAGGCCCACGCCACCAGGAGTGAGAATACTTCCTGTGGGGATTTGGAAGTATGGAAAGAACAGGAGAGAAGCTGTGTGTCTTAGTGACACATCACATCGAAGACACACAGGTCAGAAAGCTGTTTAATCCATAAATGAAGATGTGTGGATAGACAAAGTTTATGAACTAAAGCAGTCTGGCAAAAGCCCTGATTAGAGTCATTGGTGGTGAGCTTGGTCTCTCCCAGGCAATAACAACTTTGGTGATGTGTCTGGACAGCACGCAGTTCCAACATGGGAGAATAGGACATTACGGGAGTTAGCTGGGAGAACCAACGATCTGGAAAGTACAGCTCGGGAGAGGCACAGAGAATGCCACTACCGCCCTAGTGCACCGCATCCATCAGAGCTCACGCAGAGAAGAGATGAATCCGTGGCGCCTAGCTGAGTCCACGCTTACTGCTCACCATCTCGTTGTCCATCAGTTCAAGCCAAATGGCCCCCGTTCAGTGAGAGTTTACATTCTCCAATATCATAACAAAAAAGACAAGATGTGGTAACCTCTGAAGCCTGAGTGAGAAAAAGCTTCCAGGAGCTGCTTTTCAGAAACACCGACAGATATTTGCCAAGGGCAGGTGCTGTGTTTTCTGCAGGCGGGCGGTGAGGCTGTTGTCAGAGTTTCCAGGAAGACATATCACAGCCAGAGAGGCGTGCAGCCCCAACCCTGGCTCCCATACAGAGCAAATGTGTAACAGATTAAATATTTATCTATTGTCCTGTCCACCTCAATAAAATATCACACTCTTTAAAGCGGTTGCCTTAATGACGTTTGTGTGTCTTGGAATGCTGCCCTGGGCTAACAAATTGCATCTGAAGATGTGAAAACATGAAAATCGATGAAAAGAAATGAAAAGTCCGTTTCATTGATAAAACATCATTTATCTTAATCATTGGGGCTTCTCCAAATTTCCTAAATGCCCTTTGAAATGCCAGCATCAAATCCAGGCCCCACATACGTGCAAAAGGTTCGGGGAGTCCAAAGAAGAATACGTGCTGCTCAGGCCATGGAGCCACCAAGAATTCTGGGCCAGTCACCCACTGGACTGGTTTCCAACCAAGGAGCTTTTAAGTGGGGATTTCCAAGGATATTTCTGGAATTTCAAAATTCCCAGTGAAAATAATACAGCTTCCAATGAATAGATGTTTCACAAGGCATAATCCCCTTTTGGTGGGCTTTATATATTGTGGTAAGCATTACAGCTATGATAATTTATGTTGATTACTATGACTTTGCAAAATGAAATTATTGTTCCACATCCAGGAGGTTTATACCTTGTCCTACCCACAGGCTGGATGCCAACCTTCCCTTTCCCACCCTACCCCCATCAGATCCACAGAGGATAACACAGGAGTCCTCCTCCGTGGTGAGAACGTTGGAGGCACACTGTCCCCGTGGGTCAGCTTCCTCGCCTGGCCTCCTCTTTCCTTTCCTTCACATGTGCAGCCTCATCTCATCTGTCCGCTTCCCTTAGCTCTTCTCAGAGCACAAAAGTGGAGAGGTTGGGATTAACCTAGGAGCTCCTGCCCTTCCAGCAGCCTCGGGGGAGGTGGAATTAAGCACTGCCCAGTAGTTGTTGAGACCAGACTGGAGGTAGGGGTGGCCAGAGCTTGCTCTTCTCCTTAGCCATGACCGTGGCAGTCCAAGGCCTCCATGTGGCTGACATAGCTTTCCCCAGAGTTTTCCTATAGTAGGAAAAATTTACATATAAACTGTTTATTTCTTATGATGAAATGTGCACTCTTCTGACACCTGCGACCTGACGCCTCCTGCCCACTCACTCTTTGCACTCTCGCCATCCTGGCTTCTGCCAGCTTCTCCGGGGAAGCCCATCTTCTGCCGTCTTGGGGTCCTCCTCCAAGCTGTGCCCCAGGTGGTGGGCTATTCACTTGAGTAGCCCCATGATCCAGGCATTATTTTAAAACATCACTTTGCCAGGGCCCTCTCTTGACCTCTGTGATGGGTTTTTAGTACTGCTTCTCCACAGTGGCCGTCGGAGTTTGTAATTAACATTGATTTGTTATTATTTTTATGTCTCCCTACTAGACTATAAACGCTCACTCGCTGCTAGACATGCTGCTCTCAACACATACTTGCTGAACATATGGCTAAATGAATGTGCCACAGAGTACTTGTCCTAGGAGCTTCTCAGGGGGCAAATAGGATCTGTGATCAAACAGGGTTGGGACCCATTGTATTCTGTCTTCCTTTACAGAGTCATGATATTCGTTAGTGTAGGAGACTCTGAGATGGGCTCCCATTAGAAAACAAAACCAAAGCCTAAGTAAGCTAGTCTAACTTTCTTACCCTCATGTTTCCCAAACTTATTTGAAATGTGACATTTTTTCATCTTGCAGCTATTAATATCCTGTAGAATGTACTTTAAGAGACACTTCATGCACGGGCAGCTTCCCAACTGGGAAGCCTGAGATTCGCAAGATTGTCAGGCGTGGTTTGGGGGCTGTTCATCCTACACAGAGCACCCCCATGTTGCGTTGCTGTTGTCATGCACATAAACACGTGCATGTACTCGCACATGTGACCACCACTGTAGTAAAGCAGGGAGCGTAAGCAAATTTTGGAGCTATACCAGGCTTATATTTTTCAGGGACCAGAGAGTAAAAAACTGTAGAAACTTGGTATTTACAGATACAACCTCTGTAGTTATGATCGTGAGCAACTCATTCTAACTTGTCTTTTGCTGAGACTTGAATCTGCAAATACTCTGGGAAGCTGGTGTGTGGAGGTCGGTCTCTTAGGCGGTGGTGAGTCCACCTATCACCCAGCCTTGCATCTCCATGCAGTTCTCCTGCTCTCAGCATCTGCAGAAATGCTCTTAAATTTTCCGGTAGACCTAAGCGAATTTTATGGGGTGTGGGGAGACTACATGCAATATTGGAATTAGTGAAGATTTCAGGGCATACCCCTCTTGCATATCTAGGATGTACTGTGTAGGTAGCATTCCTGAGGTGCGGCTGTACTCAAGGCAGTGGATCTCAAATTATTTTTGATCATCCACCACTTAAGGTAAAATTGCTTGACTTACAGACTCCATCTAGTTTTATTTTCCAGTGGAAAAATAGATTAGTGATAATTTGGGGAGAGTGGATTATGTATACATTTGCTGGAGCACTGGAATATGGATGATTCATATTTGAACCACAATGTATACATGTCTTAGAGTGTAGTTATTGGAAAATTACAGCCCCAGAATTCTGTTGATGCAAATAAGCTTCAGTATACTCTGTAGGGTTAACCAAGCAACCCACAACAAAATCAACTGATAATGATAAAGCTAAGCTAACAGTAATGCATAATTAAAAAGTACCAATAGCCGCAGTTGAAAATCGCAACCAACTGAAGGCAGCATTGATGATGTGCTGATATAGAAACCTTCTCCCAGACTTTGGAAATGTCAGCTCTGTACCTGCACGTATGACATTGGAGGCTTTTAATACAGTATATGAGCAGAATATCGTAGGGGACCTTTCTGACGCTTTCTTAGTAGATTATAAATTAGTAGCCCTAGTAATACGTAAAAATGAAACCTTAATCAAACTGCATACAATTATGTTCCAAAAGAGAGCTTTAAAAAAATAAATTCATTTCAAGGCACATGAGGGTGCCTCTGGTAACACGCCCCAGCTCCCGCCCTGACTCCACAGGGCTTAGTCTCTGCTCTTGAAATCACTGCTCAGGCAGCTTTCTGTCCTTC
>CM052438.1:145332988-145348230 GCA_028533085.1 Varecia variegata | reverse complement strand
CAGAGTTTTAAAGTTTGGCCACTGTTGGCTTCTGTACACTACTTCCTAGGGGAACGGAGAAGGGGGTTGAACACTTTGGATATTACCAGGCACTGATCAAGTCTCCCCAAGTGAACTGATCACCCACCTGAACTAAGCTGCCATCACCTGCCTGGTTTCTCAGCACTGCTTGCTGTCAGATCCCAGGTAGTAGACTCAAGTTTTAGATATTCTACCAGCCTGACAGCTGCCCTACAGACTGCAGCCTTGCCTGGTACTAGATGTCTTCTGAGTCCCCACCTGCCTGTCATGCCGGGGTCTTACCCATATTTGACGATGTGCCAACTTGAATGGTGATGATAGGTAGGCATGTGCATTTGAAGACATGTGGTACGTTGCCCTAAATAAAAAGCTACCAGCTTCATAACAATACTTCACCTGCTCCTTTGATTCTGAATTTGATGCTAACCCTTGGCTTACACTGGTGAAGTACTAAAAGGTTATAAAGCCTGGGCAGCAAACATCATCTGAGAGGCAAGGTACACCAGAGCTTTGAGTGTCAAATAGCATGGCAGAGAATGCATTTTCCTGACCTTACAAATACTTTGCCATGAAAAACGCCTCCACCACAACCAAGCTGATTTCAAAACAACCTCAGAGAACTACCCACACTGGCCCCCTTTATAAAGTCTGAAGCATTTACTACAGAATCTCATTTTCCAGGTGGAAGCACAGAAACCAGAGGGAATGCTGGGGTATGCTTCTCACAAAGTACAATTTCGTAAAATACCGTTTCAGTTCTCCTTTACCCACTGGAAATTTTCAGCACGGGCATTATGCCCAGTGTAACAACAAATAAAACAGATGTGTTTCTCCATTCACATTGGTCAGGAAGTTTCATATTAAGCAGTTTAATAATTACATAAAAAATGTCATGTATAGGCTGAAATATTCCCATAGATTGATATTGGGGAAATGATCTGTCCAGAGGGAAATAAATATCTGAAAACTAAAATTTCAGTTGAGTGCTTTCTTATTGTTGTCATCCTATCTATGTCATTTCTAATCTATAACCAGGAAGTTTCATATTAAGCAGTTCAAGAAAATGGAGGCAAAAATGATGGCCGGAACTCTCCCCTGCGTCTTCTACCCAGAAGCAGGTGCTTACCACCTGGCCACAGGAAGTCAGAGTCCATTGCCAATGGCATTAGGTTGGCTAGAGTGGCCTTGCCAGGGAGACAGCCCCAGGGGGACACCAGCCTTGCTAGAGGTCCTCCCCTAGAGCTGACCAGGGGCTTAGGACAAGGTGGTAATAAACAGGGACTGGCCTTTGTTGGCTAGAGCTGATGGCCATCGAGGTTGGGAAGGAGTCATGAGAGAGAGTCCCCATTCCCCAGGTGGGGCTTTTGTTCACACTGTCATTCTGTCTGGGACGCTCACTCCTCTGTGCTAATCCCCACACACCAAAGCCCTCCCTGACCCTTATGGCTTAGCCTGACTGTCCCCATCTCCATCAAACTGTTCCTCCCTCCAGACATGGTGTCACCTCTTTGGTCCTCACAACCTCTTTCATGGCAGTTACCAGGACTGTCATTCTGTTTTGGTGACTGGGTGCATCTTTTCTCTTCCCTGGTCAGCTGCAAGTGCCTTGAGGTCAGGGACGGTCTTACCCGTCTTGTTATGTCATGATCTCCATGGTCTCAGGCCCAGTAGACCAATGCACGGTCCCCTCCAGGTGGAGGTCTGGGCGGAGGAGCTTGGAGCAGAGGCAGTAACGGGACATGAAAGGCCACCATCCCTACTTGTCCACTTGCCTTTAAATAACCAGGAAAGCACAAGCTAAAGGGCCGTGAACAGCATTCTCAGTGTTCTGATGCGGCGTACACAGAAAATTATCTGCAACACGCTGTTGACTCACCAGCTGTGGTATTCAGAACACTTCAGTCAGTAAGGGGAGGGAAGCAGACGTCTGTACCAGGAAGACTGCTGAGGGAAGCGTGCTTCCTCCGCTCACACACGCACACACTCGCTCCAAGCGCAAGCACGCCAGGGCTGCTGGAGCATCTGCTCCGGCTGCATTTCCCCCTAGTCTCGTATGTGCCATGCAAACCCTACAGATGAAGCCTCGTCCCCGGGCAGGGTTGGAGGTTGGAGCAGGCAGAGCGCCTCATCTGTCCGCACAGCAGAGGCAGTTCTGCTCAGTGCGGAGCGTCTGCCCTGCACCTCCACCCTGACTGGCAGGAACATAGCTCTCTGGTAGGTCGGCACTCTGTGCAGAGACAGAAGAACCTAGAAATTGGCCACAGGACAGTGCCTGCAGCAGCACCTCTGTTGGGTCCTGATCCCTGTGATCCCATGAGTGGGATTTCAAATTCTTTTTCTTCCCTTGGCCGTGTGGTTTGCAGCTCACAAAGCATCTCCAGGACTGAGCAGCTGCACCTAGTCCCACCTTCCCTGGCAAAGACTTCAGAAAAGAAACTCTTCCTTCTGCTACAAGATCTGAGTGCTCATGTGCGAGGAGAAGGTCTCACCCTGTTGTCACAAGCCTAGGGAAGAGCAAAGTACCTTCTGGCCGTGGCTTTGGCTTTTCCAAGCCTCCATCTTGCATGAGCTCAAAGGCAAAGGAGACATTCAAGACCTGGCAAGAGAGATGCAAGGTATACGTCATTGTATATTCACTCATTCCTTGACACTTGGGGCCCTGGGACCTGCTCCTGGGGAGTGAAGGAGCCTGGCAGTGGAGCCGGAGGGGTAGAGGCTGAGCTAACTTCAAGGAGAAACGTAGCAACCGAAACGGGCAGGCCATGGGGAGTGAGAGCTTGCCCATCCTAGCCTGACGCTGGGGAAGCACTCCTGGAGAAGTTAAAAATTCTCTTCCTGTCCTACTGTGTTCCTGTGCCAACTGCCTGGATTTCAAGCTTGGGGATGTCAGTGCACATGTTTGGAAGGAGCAGATGGCAAGACATGTTCAATAGGCAGAGAGGGGTTTCTGCTTTAGACCAAACGCCTCTTGTCTAGTGAGCAGGATGTAGAACTAGGCTGAGTGTGGGCCTCGCAGTCACCTTCCCTGTCACCTCTGGGGAGAGATGAGGCAGGGCTGTGCATCTGGCAGGAGCACATGGCTAGGGGACCAGGGCCAGGCTGCTGGGGAAGGGAGAGGCTTCCAGGACTCTCAGTGTCTGCAGGTGGCTCCTTCCCAGCTCAGCTCTCATCAGAATGGGAACCTCCAGCCACTGAAGACCCTGGGCAGAGGGCGAGCCTCTGCTTTCCTCCTGGCTAGCCCCAGCAGGGGTGTGGGCAGATGAGGAAGGGGATATGGGCCAGGGGCTTCCCTTGGTGTCCCTTACCTTTTGTTCGAAGCTGTCCGGGGTCAGGAAGAAGCTGTGCAAGGGCACGAAGTAGCCCTCCAGGAGGCCCATGAGCAGCACCAGGTACACCCCGTCTGCAAACTGGAGGGAGAGGGCCCGGTGAAGCCACTGGTCCCTGAGCCTCCCGGCCAAGCCCCGTCCTGGGGGCTGTCCCATTCAAAAGCCACTGCCCGAGTGAGCTGTTGGCCGGGAATGAGGGGCAGTGGCCTGAGGTGGGGAGGTCTGCTCTGCAGCAGGCCTGTCCCATGTCTGGCTGGGCTGACACAGGAGCCATAAGCCCACAGTCCTGAGCTCAGCTGATCCAGCATTTACTGGACATAGACTGTGCCCCAACTCCTGATCTGGGCACGGGGACCAAAGTGGGGTCAGCGTGGCTCCTGCCCTCGGGGAGCTCACAGCCCAGTGGGGGACACTGGTGTGGGGGCGGCCTGGCAGCTGCTCCGATGCAGGGAAGCGAGCTGTCCTGAGTGAGACGGAGGACGGTTGCCCACTCCTCCTGACGGCGGCAGAGCAGTCTTCCGCAGAGGACGCCAACCGAGTGGAGCGCTGGGGATGAGGACTTAGCCAGGCGGGGCAGAGGGAGGAGGGACAGGTGATGTCCAAGGTGAACGGCATGAGGCTACTGCGGCGACTTTCACTTTCTGAGCAGAGGAAGGACTCTAGTGTGGCACAGGCCTGGCATCCTCCTTTCTCACATCTCGCCTCATTGTTGCTTGAGAGGCAGCGGGGTGTTCTGTTACGAATGTGGGCTCTAGAGCCTGGGCTCCTGGGTGCCCATCACAGCTCTGCCATTTACCAGCTGTGTGACCTGGACAAGTTATGTAACTTCTCTATACCTCGCTTTTCTCATCTGTAAAATGGGGGTGGTGATAGTGTCTACTTCATGTGGTGATTGTGAGGACTAAACCAGTTAAAATGTGTAAAGTGCCTGTAATCTGCTTGGCATGCAGGCAGCACTTAATAAATACTAACTGTTGCTATAACAGTCTGGGAAAACAGTAGAGCAGTCAGGTCTGCTTTGCCAGCAAGAGCCAGTAAGTCGTGTCCTATGTGCTGAGGACCATGGCAAGAGGCTCAGAGCCTGGTCCCTTCCTAGAGGCCAGGCCCAAGGGACAAGAGACTCCCAGGCTAAGTGTGCAGAGGCTGCAGGTCTTCTGCGCAAGGGAGGATGAGTGTGCACCGAGGGCAGGCTTGTGCACGCAGTGGGGGTGAGTGAACTTTGGGAGGAGTAGGCATCCAGGAACAGAGGCTAGCCTGAATATAGCCAATATTCTAGGATGGTTTCAAAGGAGGCTGGGCCACCAAATGTTTGTGGGTGTAAACAACAGTTGCTAGAGGCCCAATTTCTTGGAATCATCTTAGGAAGCTTAAGAGAACTAGACTGAATTGCCTGGAGTGTGGGCTGGGTCCAAAGTCTGCTCAGATAGCTGTGCTGGGTGCCCGGCTGGCCTGGTCTTCAGCCTTTGTTAAGGGCATAAGACCCTGAGCAGGGCTGCTTCCATTCATCGGGCCTGCAACTCAGGTGGGAAGGGCCTGAGCACAGTTCATCCCATCCCACCCTTAGGTGGACTTAGGAGAACAGACCCCATTAATTCATGTCAAAATCAAGGCCCCCCTGGTGGGAGCTAAGCAACTGGGCCTTATTTTGGTTGTGGCTGGAATGGGTTGGGAGTAAAAGAATTTAATCTGTGAGCTCAGGGGGGACCTTGGGTTAGGGTTAGGGTTACCCATAGCTCTGAGTGCCAGACTTAGACTGCTCCCACCCTGAATGGCTGGTTCTGCTGACTTTGTGGGGACAGTGGGTAAAACCTGCAGGCACCCAAGGTGCCCAGGAGTGACCCCCTTTTATAGCAACCCTGCCCTTGAAAACGAAGGTGAAAGTTCCAGAGCCCATGCTAGCTCACTCGAGGAAACATCACTTCAACAGAGCATTTCTTATCTCCCAGGAGAGTATACGAAGCTCATTCCACAGAGTCCAGAGACCCTCGGGCAGAGGTCAGCCACAGACTGGGCAATGGACTTTAACAGTAATGGGAGAAAACTAAGATGTAGAAATTCTCCAAGAATAAAAGGATGTTAGGAAACAGGATGCATGACATGCAAAGGGAGGAAAAAGAACTTTATAGCAGGGAAATCTGGCGGATGCCACCTAAACCAAGTGATCCACGGTATCACCAGGAATGGGGCACATGGACAGATGTCCCTCCTCCTGCAATGCCCTGAGAAGAACGCAGCCTTGTGCAGGGAGTGCTGTTACTGGAAATGCGTAGCCTGAATCTAACCGTGAGGGGAAAAAATGCAGGGCCATTCTATACACCAACTGGCTTGCACTCTTCAGAAAGGTCAACGTCATGCCAAGAAAGGCCAAGGAGTTGTTCTATATTAAAAACAGACTACAGAGACGTGATAACTAAATGCAGCATGTGAGCATATTGGGACCATGGGCAAAATCTGAATCTAGAGCATTTTTTCCAAGCATATGACATTGCCATTTTAGTAGGTTAAAAGCAGTCAAATGTCAGCAATTTCGTATGATTCCATCTGAGTAGATTAATGTATTGTGTCAATGTTAAAACTGCCTGCCTCTGACGATCATATTGTGGTTATCCAAGAGAATGTACTTGTTCTTAAGAGATGTATGCTGAAGGATTTAGGGGTGGAGAAAGAAAAAATGTGGCCACTGTTAACAATTGGTGCATCTAGGTGAAGAGCATATGGGTATTCATTCTTGCAACTTTTCAACTAAGTTGGGAAAAATCCACGGAGAAATCCCATCTAGTTCTCCCCCTCTGAGAACAGATTCCGAGGCCCTCGTCCCCCTTTGTGGGGAAAGCCACAGTGCCGGTGTGGGAAGCACTGCTGGTGATGCCAGGGCACTGGGAACAGTGGCCGTGGAGCAGGGCCCTGCCCCCACCTGAGCCGGGGGCTGTCCCCACCTGCGCCGGGGGCTGTCCCCACCTGGGTTTCCAGTTCAGTGACCTCCAGGTTCAGCTTATTCAGGTGCTTGTTGACGAAAGTGATGAGTGTCTGAAAGGGAAGCAAAGTGGGCGCTGAGATGGAGGCTCTCACCAGGGCCAGACCCTGCGGCTGCCCCCCGGCCTGGTCAGGGGGAGAGCTGGGGACCAGGCCTGGCCAGAGGTGCTGGGCCCAGACCGCCAGGCTGGCCTGGTGAGGACGAGCAGCCCAGGTCCCCCTGCAGAGGCTCTCGAGAGCACAAGGAGGGCCACTGGCTCCAGGCCTTGCACTCACACACAAGTCAGGACTGTGCAAGGAACGGGGAAGTCCCGAGAGGCAGAAGCACAGGTGGAGTGTCTGAGCCCAGGGTCAGGGGGCCAAAGGGAAATTAGGAAGGGGGCCCGAGATGAGATGACCCCACTGCGTCCCTCCTTTGGTGCAGGTGCCTGAGCCAGGGGACAGGGGATTCTGTGGGAGCAGCAGGGATAGCTGAGGTCAGTGCCGGTGTGAAGACAGGGTGCTCATGCCCACAGAGAGGAAAGAGACTGGATAGGCTTCCAGTGAGAAAGACAGGTGAGCGGACAGCTGGGGGACAGCTCCGTGTCTGCGGAGATCAGGTGATGACGCCAGTTTGGGCAGGGAGCTCACAAGCCGCACAGGTGGGTTTTGCTAATGCTCTGCTGTGGCTCAAGCCCCTCCCTCCCTCGCAGGCGTCCCCTTCCCACCTTTTTCACCACGTTGAGTTTGTCTGGGGCGTGGTCGAACAAGGTGTCAAAGGCATCACGCTCTGAAAAAGAGGAAAACAGAATGTGGAGTACAAGCTGATTCCTGGTGGGGAAGCCAGCCCAGGTCCCAGGGCCACAGCCTTTAAAGGTCTCTGTGGATGGGAAAACTTTGGGGTACTGATTGTGCTGGGAATCTGGGATTGGGGCCGAGGTTTGGGGTTGATTCTTACCCTAGGGTCCTTTCTCTCTCGTGCGTGCTCGTGTGTGTGTGTTAACGTATGTATCCATGCAAGTGTACACAAAGCAACCCTTTATTGGGCTGGGGCAGGCTGCAGGGCTCTGTCAGGCAGTTTGAACTGGGATTAGTCATTTCTCGTCACTATATTCCATTATATTGTGATTTAGTCATGTTTCTAAGGTGTTTTTGAAACTTTTTGGAGGTAGAATGTTACCCAAATATCAAATCATTTCACCCCTTAATTTTCAAAACCGGGACACCCAAGACAGACATGCTGCTGGAGGGTGCAGCTGAGAGGAGGGGGGGCTGGGGATTCGGGATAGATCGTGAGCTCTTCCTCCTGCGCGATCTCAGTCACTTCAACTCTTCACACCTCAGTTTCCTCTTCTGTAAGATGCCATCTTACAAATGACCCTCTCCCAGGTCTGTCGCAAGGATGAAAGGTGAGAGTGTGTGTGCATGTGCTCTGTAAACTGCACGTGCTCTAGTGTTGTGAATTGTTTTGAGCACAATTGAAATAGTTCAAAATATTACTCATAGTACCAGGATCACAGAAAATAGCAAAGTCACGCTCCCTGCGGGGAGTTCCTTGCTCCATGCTCTCAGAGCCAGGAGGTGACATAGCGAGGGCATCTGAGGCAGGGAAGGTCTCCAAGAAGAGCCTGGGGCTGGGCGGGTTTGTGACCCCAAGTCCTGCCTTCTCATACTCTTGCACCGGTGGACGAATGTGGGACTGCCAGAAAGGTGATGGTGATCTTTGACATTCACGGACCCTCCACACACCCAAAGTCCTAGGAAATGGGAGAGGGAGCTATGATGAAGGCAGAGCGCTGGACAGCATGGGGAGAGGGGACAGTCCCTTTGTTCATACATCTCTTCCTTTACTTCCACAACATGCTTACAGCAAAAGTGCCCTGCAAATGCCCAGGACCCATCCAGCAGCCCCGGCAAGGTCAACAGCCTGATTACTTTCAAGACGATTGTGCAGATCTTCTTCCCACCAGCAAGCTGGCCCTCCCTACCCAACCAGCCGCATCGCCAGGCTGGTGCAGACACGCATCCAGGCAGCCAGCTGAGAGCCTGTTTCTCCCAGCTGCTGTAGAATTAACGAGAGCCCCACCGCAGCCACCAGTGCCAGAGAACAATCTTACGCAACTCACCATGCCTCCCGGAAAGAGCCCTGTAGAAAAAGGAAAGAGAAAACAGTGTGACTCTTCTCTTGGCCTTTTATATTAGAGGCTGGTCTTCTGAGGACACTCTGTCACTGCTGGAAGCCCACCTGTACCCTGCCTGCCACCATCCTGTCTTTGGTTGAGGAGCTCGAAAAGTCTCCTCCTGTTGGCATTTTGTTCCACATCTCCAATTACCGAGACTTTACCACATTACCACCCATTTTTCCTCTGCTATGTAGATATACTGGTGTTAGTGCAAAGCCTGGTATAGTGGTGCTTAAAGGACCATTTCTTGCCTTAAATAAAATCACGTTATTGCTTGAAGTTAAGAAAGAATATTAGACTTGGGGGCTGAAGATGCCCAAACAGAGACTCTTAGGAGCAGAGCTGAAGTAGCTCCCGATGTGGAATTTCACTGCCCAGGTTGCTGTGGGCAACTGCCTGGGGAGGTCAGCGTTGCCTCTCTCCCGTCCCTCTGTGATACCCACTAAGATGCACCTGCCATTGAGCCAGGGTAGGCTCTCGCAAAGAGGGCAGGAACTGGAACCACACTTACAGCAGAGAAGCAGCAGAGCATTAGAGATCATTTAGGTTTAAATCCTACTGAGCATTTTTTTTTTTTTTTTTTGCTGTGTGACCTTGGGCAAGCTACTGAACCTTTCTGGGCTCTAGGTCTCTCATCTCTAAAATGAGGATAATGTAAATACCTCACTGAGCAATAAATGATTTACTATCTAGAAATATGTTGACATAATTCCTAGTATATAGGAGATGCTCAAAACATTTTCTTCTCAATACATTTTGGTTCTCATAATTCTTATTATGCCAGTTTACCCACCTGTATACCTGTCACCCACTAAATGACCACTTACAAAGAATAATGAACTTGGAGCGAACTGTTGGATAGACCAAGGATACAGTCTTGGGCTGTAGGGTTTTAGGGGTGTAATCTTGGCTTCATCTGATTATTATGAACATCAGTGGATATAAAATTGCTTCATAAATTGTACTGTGTTGTCATTATTAGGAGGCTGCATCCATGTTTATGTCTTTGTGGCAGAGACGGCAGAGACAGGGGGACCACAGAAACCATAACAGGCTGCTGAGAGATTGTTCTGCAATTTGAAACTTCATATTCCAATTTGGGAGTTTCTCCCAGGCCGTGCTCCTCTCTGGTCCGTCTTCCCCTTTTCCAGAAGGTGAAGTCGTGGGCACAGACAAGCCCAGCATGGGGTGGGGGCAGGACACTGGGGAACGCTGTTCCTCCCCCAGCAAGCCTGACCCAGGGCAGCTTTTCCTGCTACTCTTCCTAGAACCAAGGCCAAAAATTGGCGTGTCCTGTAGACCAGCTGACCCTTCGGCTCCTAATGCTGGCTCTTGGGGTGACATGAAGGCTGCTTGATGGGGGTGTCCATAGGCCATAAACTGAGCATTTTGAGAAGGGCCACTCTACATCTCTGTCCCACCCCCAGCCTGAAATGCCCACACCCCAACCCCTTTTTAAGGCACATGCACAATGTGGTATAGACAGGTGCCCTGGACACCTGTCAGCCAGGACTGGGAGAGGGAGGGGGCTTGCTAGAGACTGGACAAGGCTTGGAAGGTGGTGTGGGTCAGCCATAATGGAGAAAAGCCAGGAAGGACAGCTAGGAAGGACAGCTGTGCCCACACTGAATCCTCACTACTTCTCTGGGTGAGTTAAAGGCTCCCACTTCAGAGATGAAGAGACTGAGGTCAGAGGGGTTAAGGGACTGACCTGCTGAGTACATGGAAGAGCCTGGATTTGAACTCAAGTCGGGCTGGCTTAGTGGTCCCTGCTCCTTTCACTATGCTACTCTTGTCCGAGGGGGACAGAGAAGAGTCGGGGCAGCAGGGGACACTGAAAGCAAACTGCCCGGCTTTCCAGGGGGCCAGGGCCCAGGCCCGCTGGTGATCCTAAACCCGCCCCACGCTAGCCTGTTCTTTGTACTTACAAACAAAACTCGTGTTCTCCATGGCAAACCTTTGATAGGTTCTAATATCCCAGTTTCTAAAAGTAAATGGAAAAAAAAAAAAAAACAACAAACAAACCCAAAAGACAACTCTAATGTAGAGAAGGGCTTTCTGGGTCATGGCACGTGACCAAATCAGATTCAGAAAAGGAAGAAAAACGTCCTTTTGAAGGTTAACAATTTAAATTCAACCCAGTGTTTATGGCATGACGATTTCATGCTGGTTGGCTTTTTTGGGCACACTTTTTCCTGCAGTGCCACAAAATTAGAATTTTTCAATCACTGCTAATTCCCTCTCCCCACTCCCCACCCAAGTTTGTACCTTAAGCATCGAGAGGCATGTTTTGAATGCATGGAAAAGGCTAAACTATAATCATTGGCTGAAGTCTAATCCCTCCTGCAATCCCAATAAATGAAAACTAAATATCAGCAAATGGATGAATTTCGGAGAAACATCTGTGTTCCATTACAGAATCGCTGGCAACAATGGTGTTGACATACTCTGTGTTACCAGTTATTTCCTCTTGGATTTGCCGAGACTGGAGGATTCCTTCTCGTTTCTGAAATGGGGGTGGGGAGAGGGGTTGGGAGAAGAAGAGAAAAATATGCTTTAGAAAAATCCAGAAACACTGATGAGCATTCCTGACATTGAGAAAGTTACTGGTGTTTAAGAAATGTACCCAAGACAAGACAATGCTAGAAATGAAAAGAGCCCCTGATTTTCTGGGACTGGGCTGTACCATTAGGATGTAAGCACAATGAGTGTTTAGTCCAAACAAGTAGGCTGCTTCTTGGATGGTGAATCTTTCCTTTCTTTATTGGAAGACATTCTGCTGGAAGCAAACTGTTTGCCTCCTGGAGTAATCCACAGTAAACCACATGGAAAGGAAGGCCAGGGTGTGTCTGCCCTCCAGCTGGGGCCACAGAGGGAAGCTGAGAAACACATTTAACTGGGGAGCTGGGTGGAGGAACAGAGGCCAACTTGGAGAATTCAGACAGAGACAGAGGGTTTTTTTAATAACTGATAACTATGGGAGTTTTAAAGTAAGTGGTACAGTCGTCGCGCAGGTAACTGGCTCACTCTCTGAGAAAAGGTTAAGCACTTTGGAGACTTGCCCATCCAGCTGTGCGTCCATCATCTGTCCACCCCTCTCCCATCAACTCATCCTCTTTCTTCTGTATGTCATGAATCAGAGTCTTCTGTGTACGGGGCTCTGTGCGGGAGTCAGAACAAACGCTATGGAGACTATGACGTGGTTTCTGGCCTTGAGCAACTTAGGAGTCAATGGAGGGATGAAGCAGGCATGTGAGAATGGTTTCCCCAAAGCAGTCCTGGTTTATGCCTGATGTCCCAGCCTAATTATTAACAGGATCCCCTTTCACTCTCAAAAGTGCCGTGGATGACAAATTATGTGGCTGCCCTATGCCGAGAGGAAATGCTGACCGCAGGTCAGGGGCAAGCACCTTCAGCTGGGCTGGCCAGGGAGCCCTTGCAGGGGGTGGGGGTGCTGGAGCTGGCACTTCAAGGCCAGGTAGGATTTGGCTGGACGTCGAGGAGAGGTCACTCTGGTGGGAGCAATGGCCCCAGCCAAAAGGCAGAGTGAGGGCAGATGTGCTCAGGAGGGAGGGTGGCTGCCATTGGTTAGGGGACAGCTCTGAGTGCCAGCTTGGGGAGTTTCAACCACACTGTGTGGGTACAGAAGCTACTGGAGGAGGATTAGGGCTCAGGAAGACTTTGTGGTGGGCATGAGGAGGGTGCCTGCACCGGTCACTTTGAGGACGGTTTGCACGTGACACACGGTTGACAGAGGAATTCACCTTCCCAAAGGCTGAGATGAGTGTTATGAAGGAGCCTCCGAGTGCTGGTGGCTCAGCTGAAACCTGCCTTCTTGAGCCTCCTGCAAAAACTTCCAGAAATGTTCCTTCATATTCCCAATAGCCACAGAAACTAGCGTCCTTGCAAAACACTTTTCTATAAAGGAAAGGTAGAGCTGGGTAAGGCCAAGCGCCTATCTGGATTAGATGAAGAAGAATGGACTTATCAAAGCAAAAAGGAAGCAAAAGAAAAAAAACCAGATACCATTTAAAGGGGTGCCAGGTGAAGATAAATTAGGACTTTTTCCAAATTCAGCTTTGACATATGTAACATTTTCACATGAAGCTAATGGAATCTGTGTCCTTGTGAAGCCATTCACAGACATAAAACCTCATCTTCAACTTCATGTAGCATTAAATGCTTTCATATAGAATGAAAAAGAAATGTGGCTTAAGTAGCCCCTCACCCAGCACCCTGGTTCACCTCTATCCATTCTTTGTTCCCTAGAGAGTTTTCTCGGCGGCTCATTAGTGACTCACAGCCAGTTCTCAGTCCTGCCTCTGTGCCCGTTCAACTTGATAAAGTGAAACACCTCAGAAAACCTGGCATGCACTGATGCCATTTTATGTAATGTGTCCTCTTTTCTCCCTCATGCTAACACAACTGCCTACGGGAGAAATTAAACCAACAACCGCCTTCCGATGCCCTATAATTGAGCTCAAAATAAGGCAGGAGACGTGGGCCTGTTTCAAAATAGGAGCCCCTCTCCCCTGCTCAGATCTTCAGTTGCAGTTATTGTTTTTTGTCTGTAGTAATTCCAACAGGCATATCTCATTATTTCTGTTAGACAGCTATTTATTCAAGCTGATAAGAAAAATCCTAAGATGTTCAATAAATTAATACTCAAAGAATTGGAATGAACTGTCATAAAAGAGGAGATACAAAAGGGCAATTTATGTAAAAGTATTTATCTCCACTAGCAATAAAAAAGCTATAAATGAATATAATGATGGTATGCCTGCTCATGAAAAACATTTTAAAAAATTTCAGTGTCAGTGATATGTGGTCACTAAAGTACTCTTTCATGGACTGCTCCAGGAACCATCATTTTTTTTTTTTA
The DNA here is from genome assembly GCA_028533085.1 of Varecia variegata. NCBI lineage: Eukaryota > Metazoa > Chordata > Mammalia > Primates > Lemuridae > Varecia > Varecia variegata. The sequence continues at coordinate 145,334,866 of CM052438.1, read as the reverse complement.
ATTTTAAATTGGCTTTATTTTCTAGAGCAGTTTTAGGTTCGTAGCAAAATTAAGAAGAAGGCACACAGACTTGCCGTATACCTCCTGCCCCCACATACTCACAGCCTCACCCACCATCAGCATCGCACCAGAGTGGTGCACTTTTTACAACTGATGAACCTGCAGTTGATACTAACACGTCATGGTCACCCAGCTGACATCAGGGTTCACTCTTGGTGCTGTCCATACCATGGGTTTTGACAAATGTATAATGACATGTATCTAAAAATCCTCTGTGTTCCACCTCGTCCTCCCTTCCTTCCCACCTGTAGTTTTTACAAACAATGAAATTGATTCACACGCTATTGAATGGTAAACATCGAGGTGGCCTGGAAGATGCTTGTGCTAGGATGCTGTGGTTGGCCACATATCCATGGTATACATAAAATGCTCAGCACCATGCTTCACGCAAGTGCAGAGCCCAATACATGGGGACAATTAGTACCTTTCAGTCAGAGGCACTTAGTGTCTGAGCAACACACTTTTGCATTGTCTATGGGCTTCTGACAGCCCTTTCTGCTGCTAATTTGAGGTCTTGTCTCCTGGCAGGCAGGGCCAAAGCGTCATATACCTATTGTACCCTCTTGCTGTTTAGCAGAGTTAAGTACCCAGAAGGTGTGGAAGAAATACTTTTTCATTAGGAAACAACTGATCAATTGATCCTCCCCTCCGGTTAACATCTGATTCCTGAAAGCTCAACTCACATTTTATCCTGGAAACTGGCCTGGCCTGATCAGGCAAAATGCACCAGCCCTCAAGGCTTTTCCTCACCAAGGGATGGCAGAGCTGCCATCTGCATTCTCTATTCCAGAGCCCTGGTCCCCCCGGACAGCCAGGGAGCTGCTCATATGGTGAGTTCTCCCCTGCTGCATGTTTATTTGGAAAAGAACAGAAACAAGCAAACAAAATGATGACCTTTTGCTAAATGGGTATAAAGTTGGAAAATAAAATTGAATTTAAGTATTTAATGGGGTTAGGGAGCAGAGTGAGATAGTCACGGGGAGAGAGCACACCCTACCCTCACTGTGGAAATTACACAGCCATATGTGAATGGAAATTCCATCCAACAATCTGGAAAAGATGACTTGGGATCCCAGCTGTGCTTCTGTGGGAGGGTAAAAAGCGGCAGTGCCTTCAACACAGGCATGGCTAGTTGGGGTCTCTCTCACACGTACACACATGTACACACACTCTCTCACATGCTCAGATACCTAGCTTCCCCAATACCTGGACATCATTTGTTTAACCAAAAAAACTATGATTCTCCATGGCTTGCAGGGCACCCCATGCACTCCTGTACACAAATGCATGCACACACACACACACACACATATCATTCCCCCTCACTCCCCTACACACACCTCACATGCATGCCACACACCCTCAACTACACATTATACAGATAACCTCCTGACAAAAACATGTAAACCACAGTCATTGCACCCCACACAACGATATCCCGTACACAAGCGGTTTTCCATCCTTTGCACACCTATTAGGGAGAAGCCAACACGCGTTAGCTTGCTCACATGCCCCCCACATCCAGCACACCCAGGCTCACCCAGCATTCATTCAGCTGTCCTCCTAATGATCCACCTGACCTGTCTTAGCTCTCACAGGAACTCAGCCTCCACAATGCCTCAAAGGCACAGGTGTTTGTTGTGGTATCCGTCTTACCTGGACCACAACCACTTGGATGGAAACGTGGTCTGGGAGTCGGATTGGTGCCCGGAAATACTGAGAGAGAGCAACCAGCAGATGCAAGATGGCCACTAGGCTCTTGGCATGAACAGCTGAAATGAAAGAGGATTTAAAAATTAGATTATCTAGGGCCGGGCG
>CM052438.1:145209103-145332888 GCA_028533085.1 Varecia variegata | reverse complement strand
ATTATATGGACAGCTAAAAATATATATAGAAAAAATTAGCCGGGCATGGTGGCGCATGCCTGTAGTCCCAGCTACTCGGGAGGCTGAGGCAGAAGGATCGCTTGAGCCCAGGAGTTTGAGGTTGCTGTGAGCTAAGCTGACGCCACGGCACTCACTCTAGCCCGGGCAACGGAGTGAGACTCTGTCTCAAAAAAAAAAATTAGATTATCTTCCTCCGGGTTCCAGGCACTATAAGCAGATATTTGAAATGTAGCAGTCCCCTACCTGATGTCCCTTTATTGCTGGACTTCCAATGTAGCACCCCTCTAATCCTAGGTTCCCACTGGGGCTCTGACAACTTCTGAGTTCTGAGCTCAAATCAGCTCTCCCCCAACCCTATGTCTCCATCCACTGTTTTAATAACCAAGAGCATGTCTGCTGTACACCCGCTCCCTTCCCACTTGACTGAACTCTTTGGATCATCACCACTCCCCCGTCCCAAGACCGCACACAAAGCAGGCCCCTAATAACGGACACTGAGGCAGGAACACTGGTGTCCTTCCTTTGTTTAGGGCTTTTAGATCCCTGGAGGAAGGCATGAGAGACAGCCAAAGGGCTGTGTTGCTCTCTTGAGTGCCATGCACGGTCAAGTGTAGGCAGTGTCTGTAGGGAACAGCTGGGAGGGGATGTTAATGACCCAGCTGGCTTCCACAGTCGCTGCAGCATGATCTGCATGTTAAGCCATTTACGCTAGAAAAGGCTGGCCCTATTGGGTTGTAGTTTTCTCAGGGTGAGGAGAAAAAGACTGACTCAGTGAGGTGCCACAGGGTCCAGCAGACTGGAACTTGAATTCTGACTTTATAATCTACCATTTATTTACAGGCCACATGACCTTGGCTAGGTGGGCCACTCAAGACCTCTAAGCCATAATTTGCTCATCTGCACAAATGGAGATGACAGAACCTATGTGGACAGACAAGTTGTAAGGATTTCTAAAGAGAATGTAGGCGAAGCTCCTGGAACATAGCAGGTGCCCAGGAATGGCTGGTATCTTTAACTATAACTTACGTGAAAGTACCTGGCACCTAGGCAATTAAAACATATCAGCTTTCTTTCTCATAGAAGGGAAGATTCACCAGATAGTTAACCTGCCTTCACAGTCCTACCAGCTTCATGACTCTTCATTACAGGGGCATTTAGGGGAAGAACCAAAAATGCCCATTTCGTCTACTTAGCATGCACTGGGCACATTATTAGCGTGTCATTCTGTTTTCTTGGGACCAGCGAGTCTGCTTTAGCAAAAGCTTTGAGAAATCACTAAGGAAAGGAAATGATTCAGACATTCCTTTGGAACTCGTTAGAGTTTCTTGTTATCACCACTACTTCAAAGAAGGTTTTTCTACTGACTATGAATAGCGGCTCAACACCACAAACAGCAGCTGGACTGCTCTGAACTCCTAGCATTTCAGAAGGTTTCAGTTTTGGGCTTTCCAGCATTGTCAACTAACTTTTACCCACAGTTACAGCCTCCACAAAAGGCTCCAGACATGGGATGGACCCACTGACATGGCGTGGTCACTGAGGGTCAGGGCAAACCTTGGTTTGCTCTTCTGATCAGAACTGCCACCCACCACCCGCCTGACACTGAGGGCTGTAAGAACATTTGCTATCCCTCCTCTCTTTAATGGCAGAACATAATACTAGAAAAGTTGTGGTTAAACAGGTTGTTCTTATAGCCTGGTGACATTGTATACCATCTCTGCTCAATAGATGAACAACATAGAGCTGTACTGTAAGCATCATATGGATGTCAGCCTCTTTCAATGAATGCTTTGTCCTCCTGGGGATTTTTTCAAAAGAAATAATTTCAGACATACATACATACACACACACAATGTGCATAGAAATGTTAATTATTTTTGATTTCAGAATATTATGGGGGTACAAAGGTTTTGGTTATATACATTGCCTTTGTACCATTTGAGTCAAAGTGTTAAGTGTGCCCATCACCCATAAAGTGTGCACTGTACCTGTCAGGTGTGAATTTACCCATCCCTTCCTCCCACCTGCTTGATTGCCAATGAATGTTATTTCCGTATGTGCACATAAGTGTTGATCAATTAGTTCTAATTTAGTGTTGGGTACATGTGGTGTTTGTTTTTCCATTCTTGTGATACTTCACTTAGGATAATGGTCTCCAGTTCCATCCAGGTTAATGCAAGAAGTATTAGTTAACCATTCTTTTATGGCTGAGCAGTACTCCATAGTATACATATACCACATTTTATTAATCCACTCATGTATTGATGGGCACTTGAGTTGCTTCTACATCTTTGCAATTGTGAATTGTGCTGCTATAAACATTCTAGTGCAGGTATCTTTTTTATAGAATGTCTTTTTTTCATTTGGGTAGATGCCCAGTAGTGGGGATTGCTGAATCAAATGGTATTTCCACTTTTAGCTCTTTGAGGTATCCCCATACTACTTACCTTAAAGGTTGTACTAGTTTGCAGTCCCACCAGCAGTGTATGAGTGCTCCTATCTCTCCACATTCACACTAGCATTTGTTGTTTTGGGACATCTTGATAAAAGCCATTCTCACTGGAGTTAAGTGATATCTCATTGTGGTTTTGATTTGCATTTTCCTGATGATTAGAAATGTTGAGCATTTTTCCATATGTGTGTTGGCCATTAGTCTATCTTCTTTTGAAAAGTTTCTGTTCATGTCTTTTGCCCATTTTTTAATGGGGTTGTTTTTTTTCTTGCTGATTTTCCTTAGTTCTATATAGATTCTAGTTATCAGCCCTTTATCAGATGTATGATATGCAAATATTTTCTCCCATTCTGTAGGTTGTTTGTTCGCTCTAGTGATAGTTTCTCTGACTGTGTAGAAGCTTTTAATTTGATCAGGTCCCATTTATTTATTTTTGTGATGCTGTGATTGCTTTTGGGTTCATCTTCATAGATTTTTTTCCTAGGTTGATGCGTATAAGAGTTTTTCCAATGTTTTTTCTAGAATTCTTATGGTTTCATGCCTTAGGTTTAAGTCTGTTATCCATCCTGAGGTGATTTTTGTGAGAGGTGAGAGGTGCAGATCCTGTTTTATTCTTCTGCATGTGGCAATCCAATTTTCCCAGCACCATCTATTGAATAGGGATTCTTTTCCCCAGTATATGTTTCTGTCTGCTTTGTCAGTATGAGGATGGTTTCATATCTGGGTTCTCTGTTCTAATCCATAGCTCTATGTCTCTATTTTTTGTGCCAGTACCATGCTGTTTTGGTTACTATAGCCTCGTATTATAGCTTAAAGTCTGGTAAAGTGATGCCTCCTGATTTGCTCTTATTATGTAAGGTTGCATTGGCTATTTGGGGTCTTTTCTGGTTTGATAAAGAGTGTAGAACTATTTTTTCTAGATCTTCTAAAAATTAATGGGGATTGCATTGAATCTGTAAATCACTTTGGATAGTATAGACATTTTAACAATGCTGATTCTGTTGATCTATGAGCATGATATCTTTTCCCATCTGTTTATATCCTCTGCAATTTCTTTCCTCAGTGTTTCATAGTTCTTCCTATAGAGATCTTTCACCTCCTTAGTTAAATATATTCCTGGTTATTTTATTTTCTTTGTTGCTATTGTGAAAGGTATTGCATCTTTGATTTGATTCTCAGCATGACTGTTGTTGGTATGTATCAAAACTTCTGATTTATAGACATTGATTTTGTAATTTGAGACTTTGCTGAATTTATTTATCAATTACAGGAGTCTCTTGGTTGAATCCTTGGGGTTTTCTAGGTATAAGATTATATCATCAGCAAAGAGTGATAGTTTGACCTCTTCTTTCCCCATTTGGATACTCTTGATTTTCTTCTGTTGTCTGATTGCTCTGGCTAGGACTTCCAGCACTATGTTGAATAGAAGTGGTGACAGTGGGCAACCTTATCTGGGTCCCATTCTAAGTGGAAATGCTTTCAATTTTTTCCTGTTCAGTATGATGTTGGCTGTGGGTTCGTCGTATATGTCTTTTATCATTTTGAGGTATGTCCCATCTATGCCTATTTTGTTAAGTGTTCTTATCATAAAAGGGTGTTGAATTTTGTCACATGCTTTTTCAGTAGCTATTGAGAGGATCATATGGTCTTTCTTTTTGCTTCTATTTATGTGGTGAATTATATTTATAGATTTGCATATGTTGAACCATCCTTGCATCTCTGGGATGAAGCCCACTTGGTCATGATGAATTATTTTTTTGAAGTGCAGCTGAATTCGGTTCACTAAGATTTTATTGACAATTTTTGCATCTATATTTGTAAGGGATATTGGTCTGTAGTTTTCTTTTTTTGTTGTGTCCTTTCCTGGCTTTGGTATCAAAGTGATATTGGCTTTGTAGAATGAGCCAGGGAGGATTCCTTCCTTCTCAGTGTTATGGAATAATTTCTGCAGTATAGGTACCAGTTCTTCTTTGTAGGTTTGGTAAAATTTGGGTGTGAAATCATATGGTCCAGAATGTTTTTTTGTTGTTGTTGAAAGATTTTTTATTGCTGGTTCAATTTCAGTGCTTGATACTGGTCTGTTCATGAATTCTATTTCTTCCTGATTGAGTCTAGGGAGGTTGTGTGTTTCCAAGAATTTGTCCATTTCCTCCATGTTTTCAAGTTTATGAGTGTAGAGATTTCTGTAGTATTCAGAGATGATGTTTTGTATTTCCGTGAATCAATTGTGATTTCTCCTTTTTCATTTCTGAGTGAGCTTATTAGAGTCCTTTCTTTTCTGTTTCTGGTTAATCTGGCAAGAGGCCTGTCAATTTTGTTTATCTTTTCAAAGAACCAACTTTTTGTTTCATTAATCTTCTGTATAATTCTTTTATTCTCAATTTCATTTAGTTCTGCTCTGATCTTGGTATCTCTTTTCTTCTGCTGGGTTTGGGATTTGTTTGCTCTTCCTTTTCCAGTTCCTTGAGACGATTCATTAGATTGTTGATTTCTGATCTTTCTGTCTTTTGGATGTGCGGATTTAAGGCTATGAGTTTTCCTCTCAGGACTGCTTTTGCTGTATCCCACAGATTTTGATAACTTGCGTGCCTATTATCATTTGGTTCAAAGAATCTTCTGATTTCCATCTTTATCTCCTCCTTGACCCAAGTATCATTCAGCGGTAGGTTGTTTAGCTTCCATGACTTTCTGTAGAGATGAGTATTTCTGTTGCAGTTGATTTCTACTTTTATTCCACTGTGGTCTGAGAAGACACATAGTATAATTTCTGCTTTTTTAAATTTATTGAGACATGTTTTGTGGCCTAGGATGTGATCGATCTCTCTATGTCTCAATTTTCCCACCTAAAATGGGAATAATAGAATTTTTACTTCAGATGGTTGAGTGAGGATTATAAAGATTAAAATATGTAAAGTGTTTAGAAGAGTACAAGGTACACAGTAAACACCATAACTACAGTAGATGTTAATATTTAAATTTCTTTTATCTGTACTTTCTAAATTTTCATTAATAAAAATTACTGTTGTGAATTAGGAAAAAAAAAGGAAGAACTTAATAAGCCTCAGATCAAGGACCTTGGTAACTCAGCAGCCTGTCCCTGCTACCTTTATCCTGAGCAGAAAGATGATACAATGTCCTCAGATTTACATCCAGGGAAGACACCTGAGAGAGGAGGAGATAGAGCTTCCCCTCCAGGATTTGTGCTTGTCACACTCCTTAAGGCATCTCAGGGAGCTAGCCACCAAGATAATTATTCCCTCTAACCTAATAATCCATCTCAGTTCTGGAAATCTCTCTAGAGGGTAAAAAGAGGCACAAGTTACGACATTCAACTTGGTGCTATCTGATATTAGCAATAGGTTGGGACACATCCTAAAAGAATCAACATCAGCCTAGGGTTGAGGTTAACTACGGGATATCTAGCCCATGAAATAGAAGCAGCTATCAAAAATTATAGCTACAAAGAACACGAGGGAATACAGAAAATACGTGTGATAATATTAAGAGAAAATAACAAAACACAATAGTGTCTATGTCTTGACCAAGCAAAAAGATGCATTCATGTGACCAGTAATGGGCAAACAGATGAAAGCAGATTAGAGTGGTAATATGAATGATTATTTTTCTCATACACATTTCTCTATAAGGAATTAAAGTAAGCATGAACCAAACAAATCATTCAAAGTCACTAAAGACAATGTTCTTGATGTGGCTTGAAAAAATTCCATTCTTCTATCTCAGCCTTCTGCAAATTGGGTGCCCTAATAAGTTAAATGATGTTTGTTGTGGGTTTTTTTTTTATTTTTGGAGGGGTACAAGGAGTGGATCCATGTTCAAAGGGGTAGCAAATAGGATCAAACAAAACCAAGCAGGGGTCTTCATGAGAAGACTTCTCTATTGCTTGTAACTAGTGTGGATTTCTAAAATGCATGCACATTTCCCAAACTGGAGATCAAACCCCCTCTTTTTCTCCCTCACTGAACACAGCAGCATTCCGGGAACACGAGGCAGTATTAACAGAGCCCCTCTCCGAGACAGCGCCTGGGGCCCGGAGCCGTGGCCTCCCCTCCTCCCGCCATCAGGCGTCTCCCTCCGTGGGCAGAGAATGCCCTGGTCCCAGCGCCCTGCCGCTGTGCCAAGCAGCTGATCACGCCGTGCAGGCAAAGGTGTCATTATGTTGAAGGAGGTACCCGGTGTCTTGGCCCCAATGTCAGATGTTAAAAACCTGCTGAAGAGATTGTGACTGGCAGCTATCATGTTTCTAAGTTTAGAGGTGAAGATTCCTTTCTCTTTCCCAAGTTTGAAAGGTGTTTTTGCGTGGGGAGGTGTTCACTTTAAGTGTCTAAATTGGATGTGATAAAGTATAGTACATAACCTCTAAATACTTAAAGGCAAGACACAGCCTTATCAGTTTATGAATCTAAAATCGTATTTTTATCTATTACAAAGAACAAAACACCTTTGGGATCCAATTGTAGGATTCCCCTAATCCAGTGACTCGATATTGATTCTGATACGGACTCATTAAGTCCATATTAGACAACAGGCCCTTGAGGCAGCAAATAAACTAATGGTTTACATTTTCTGAGATCCTTGAGCTACACTAGCTGTGAAAAGCCAAATTTTAAAATTCTGTTGCAGTGCAAACGATCTCAGCCATGCCTTTACTCCTCTAGGAAGTGCAGGGGGTGTGGAAGGGAGGAGGCTTTGGAACAGACAGAGCTGAGTCCTTGCTCCCTGCTTCTTGGCTGCCTGAACATGGGGCCTCAGCTTCCCGAAGCCTCTATAAGCTGGAGACGATGGCTTTCTCAAAAGGAGTGGCTGAGTGAATATGAGTTTCCTTCCCCTCCCAATCCCACACGAGGTTTCTACGGAAAGCCTTTTTATAGAAAAGAGACACTGGATTTTGACACTTTGTTATTTTTCTCTAAGGGTATGTATGATAAGTTCTCTTTTTAAGGAAGGGAGGAGGCATCTCCCTCAAAGATAAATGAGTCTGAAACCCCCCAGAGCCTGCCAGCGTACGATGGCAGGGACCACAAGTGTGGTTTAATAGTGCCATTTTTCTTTGTACAACTCACAGTCCACATTCCACTTGATGCTCCTGGGAGGAAGTTTCAGGGTTTCGTTGATCTTCTCCAGGACAGTCTGCAGTTTCTGCTTCTGCGCAATCTCTGACTGGGTGACCTCAGCAACATTCAGCTTCTCACACTCAAGTTTCTCTGGGGTGACAAGGGAAAAGAGAACAGCTGTTATCTTGGGCCACAGACAGCCCTACTTCATGCACTTACTCACTTACTCATTCGCTCGTGTGCACGTGCATGCTCGTGCTCGACAGATGCATACTGAGCACCCACTACGGGAGGCACACTGCTGTCCCCTTCTCGCCTGACGCTGGCATGATTACTGTGAGAGCCTTGTGTTCCTGTCTTGAATCCCCAAATTATAAGATCCCAGGGGCATTTAAACTAGTCTGTCACATTTCAACTCCTTTCCATCACTCTGGGGTTTTCTCCCTTCTTTGCAATCCTGCCTTCTCCAAGGATGTCTCTGTGCCCCGACTGGAAAGCCTTCTCGGCAGAGTCAGTCAAGACCTTGTTTAAGGCAGTTGGTACATCCCTGTAGGACAAAACGAACACAGCAGCATTCCACGCTGGTAAATGTGACCACACCCAGGCATATTTATCTGCTTTAAGTACTTTCTTTCCTTTTAAACCCACTTGGAAAGTAACTTATTTAATGTGTCATATTTTATCAATTCTAAAGCACATATTTTCCACGTTTTAACGTCCTTAAAATCAGATTGTGTCTTATGGTAGTGGCTGCCAGAGAGGGGAAGAGTTGTCAGTCTCCACGTGCATGAACTTGGTCATAGCTCTCAGTAAGATGATCACGTCTATGTCTCAGCAAGCCTACAAGAGTACCTTCAAAAAGGACAAAATAAAAATTCTAAGCAATAGGAATTTTTAGGGGCTTTCCTCTAACCATTGAGTAATAGCTTAACTGAAATGATTTTTCTCTTTCTCAGTAGTGCTTATATATAATGGTGTGCTTTAAAATCAATCTCCACTATGGAGAAGATTAGCATGGCTCCTGTGTGAGAATGGCATGCAAATTTGAAAAGTGTTCCATATAAAAAAATAAATGAATGGTTCTTGTATGCAACGACATAACCTCTTAATACTTAAAAAAGGGCAAAACAGTATAATCATTTTATTAATCTACATTCATATTTTAATCTAATATTATAAAGAACAAAACAATTTTGGACCCCTTAACAGAAAATATATTGGCTGACACTGGAATTCACCTAAACTGTTCTCCCCAACTCATTCATGATTGATAGAACTGACACTCTGAACCATGTTTAAAATGTCTTTTCTCCTCGTTTTTAAGGACTGCCATACAAACAAATTAAATTTTACTATATGTCAATAGTTACCTTAGTGTTTACATTATTTATTTTAAGTAATAATATTCAGAGCTTATCTAGGTCAAATTCTCCTTGGGTAATTCTTTGAAGATGAGGTTACCCACTGGAGAATGTCTGCAGGTTCTGTGGATTTATAAATCCTTTTCAGCACCTTGGTAGGATGATCTCAAGCTATTCTTACCTGTGATGGCCTGAAATGCAATCTTTCTCTCGGGTTGCTTCAAGCCATCATTCTTTATTTCTAAAGTTCATGGCTTTAGCAAGAATATGTCTAAATGTCTTTCTCTTGAATATTGAAGAGACTTCCCTTGAAGCCTTGAAGAGACCTGTGTGCCTTTTCCATTTTTAGGCTGAATTCTTATATTGTATCCTTTTCTTACTGAAGAAATGACACATTGTTCCTCCCCACTCCCATTATTTCTGGATGATGTAATTATCTCTATAGAAGCAAGTAGTTTTCATCTTATACTGCAACTACAAGCACTGGGTAGAGGCTGTCCAAAATGCTAGGTTAAGAAACTTCTGGTCTTATCTTGGCTCAAAAGAAAAGACTGCAGAGATAGATTAATGATGAATGTCTTGGGGGAGTGGATTGGGTAGGTGGAGAGGAGCCACTTGTTTGCTAGCCCTGTAGTATTACATCATTGTCTGCAAATTTTCATATTTATAATCTGTTGGCATTGAACTTAGAATGAACAGCTTAGGTCTCTCAGTCTGTTTTCTAGGTCAATAATGTTTTTTTGCACTGTTGTCCATTTCGTTGTTTTTTAAAAATTGGTGTGACATCAGAAATACACATTTGGTCTCCCCTGCCCTCCCCGTTCCTGATACAGAGCTTCTAAAACCCTTGTAAGGATGATAGGAGCATCTTTTTTTTTTTACAATATTTGGTTTTTGTTCCCAGTTCCTGAAAGAGCTCTGGAGTGACAAAGGTGACAGGAGCATCTTTTGTTATTCATAAGAAGCCCCTTTCACCTACACCAGAATTTATGTTAATGAGACACCTTTGGGAAAGCCCCTAGGATGGGGGAGCTGGTTTCCAGGGGAACCAACCAAGTGATTAAAGGGTAGGAACTTTCAGTCCCTGACCCTCAACCTGTGGGGAGAGAAGAGAGGCTGGAGGTTGAGTGCCCATGGCCAATGACTTAATCAATAATGTTTACCTAACGATGGCTCCATAAAAGCTCTGACCACAGGGCTTCAGAGAGTTTCCTGGTTGATGCACACATTGCGGTGCTGGAGGTTGCACACCTGGAGAGGGCGGGGAAGCTCTGTGCCTCTTCCCCAAATCTTGCCCTATGCATCTCTTCCATTTGGCTGTTTCTGAGTTGTATCTTTTATAATAAACTAGTAAACATAAGTGCCTTCCTGAGTTCCATGTGCCATTCTGGCAAATGATTGAATCCAAGAAAGGAGTCGAGGAACCCTGATCTATAGCCAATTGGTCAGAAGTACAGGAGGCCTAGACTTGGGATCACCATCTGAAGTGGGGACAGCCTTGTGGCACTGAGCCCTTAACCTGTGGGGGCTGCACTAACTTTGCATAGTTAGTATCAGAATTAAATTGTAAGACTCCCGGTTGGTGTCTACAGAGAACTGGAGAATTCCTTGATGTGGAAGATCCACACATGTGGTCTCAGAATTGTTGGTAGTATAGAGAAACGTGGTTTTCCTTTATTGGATTTTATACCTTACCTGCTGGAGCACTCATCATTTTTCTGTTTTCACCAATATTTTTGATACATTCTTCCTAAAATTAAAATATTTTTTCCTACTTTTTAGCATCTAGCCTTTCCTATTTGGAAGAAGAGTTTTTATGGCATTTTTCTGCATTACAAAGTTTTTAGAAAATGTAATTCTGCTTTAGTCATTATGCTTTGGGTTTACCTTGTTGCTTTTAATTTTTGTTGTTAGATATTTTAGGTATTGATATTGGTATTAAGTAGATTTGCATAGAGAATATCTTGAAGTAATCCTTATTAACACACACACAGTATGTTCTTTCTCTTTCACTCCCTTTTAACAAAATGAGATTATAGTGTATACATTTTTTGCTACTGGTTTTTTGCCACTCAAACGTATGTCATAAGTATCTTTCTAGGTCAATACATATGGACATAACTCATTCTTTTTTAAAAAACTGCATAGTATATTATGGGACTTATAACTTATTCAACCATTTCCTTATAGATACATAGTCAGGTTATATCCCCCATTTTCCCTATTTGTAATGAAGTTGCAATAAACATTCTATGTGTTGTATGTGTGAGTATGTATTAATAACTGATTATTGTTGGTAAAAATAAAAGCTATTGCCATACAGATTTTCTTCTTGTATATAGTCATCTTACCAAATCCCCTTATTAGTTCTATTATTGTTTATTTGAGTCTTTGTCATTCTCTGGATATGCAAATAAGATAAAAGACTGTTATCTCTATTTTGCAAGCATATGTCACTTATTTCAATTTTGTGACATTTTTAAATAAAGTATTTGAGAACCTCTTCTATTCCTACTCCCTTCTTTATTTTTAAGGTATTCAACCCTCAAAATTTAAGAGGCCTACTCAAATATTTCTATAGTTAAATGGTAATTTTACTCAATGTTACCAAGATTTTTAAGATCATTTCTTTTTCAAGACTCCTGGTTTTTTTCTGTTGTTCTTTGTTGGGCTAGTTTCAGCTAGCTCTATGAAAATTTTCTATTGCTTAAGGTTTATTCTTCCAGTAAATTGTTTCTCTCGTTTCCAGTTATACAAATTGTTCATAATTAGTTTAACTTTTTATAAGTATTAGGCATGATTTTCAAATAGAATGTGATTTAGAAAATTTTCTCAGGTGGATTATTTTGTGAATCTTTCAGTTGTTTGTGCAGTTAGCAACCAAATATGCTTTTGGAGGAATCATTTTTAGAAAACAGTGAAAGAATATTCAAAAAATTCTGAAGTATAAACACAGGATAGAATAAACTCAATTACTCTGAATAGAGGGAGAATTGAGATGTTGTAACTAACACAGTTGTCATATATATCACCCTTCAAACAATTAGAATATGTAGAATACTCTTTCCAGTATAAGGTGACTCCTGAGTTATTTAAAAAATATTTTTGTTTCCAAATATATATGAGGAGAATTAGTGTAAAATATATATTTTTAAATTGCATCACAAAGAATTTGGTCTGTGTACTAATTCATTGATACTTGCTTTATGGACATAGTCAAATTTGTTAAGTGTTCCATCTGCTTGGCTGCGTGTGGTGGCTCACGCCTGTAATCCTAGCATACTGGGAGGCCAAGGCGGGAGGATCACTTGAGGTCAGGAGTTCGAGACCAACCTGAGTAAGAGTGAGACCCCGTCTCTAATAAAAATAGAAAGAAATTAGCCGGGCAAGGTGGCACATGCCTGTAGTGCCAGCTATTTGGGAGGCTGAGGCAGGAGGATCGCTTGAGCCCAGGAGTCTGAGGTTGCTGTGAGCTAGGCTGACGCCACGGCACTCTAGCCCGGGCAACAGAGTGAGACTCAGTCTCAAAAAAAAAAAAAAAAAAATGTTCTAGGTGCAGTTGAAAAGAATAATAATTCTTCAGTTTGGGGGTGTACTATATGTTATATGCAGATTAGTTAGAGCTGGTTAATTATATTATCCAAAGTTTCTCCATCTTTATTAACTTTTTTCTTAATATGTCATTAAGAGAAATATGTTATATTTCTACCACTCTGATAGTGGGTTTGTCAAGTTCTTCTTATACTAATGATTGCCATTTTTAATTTTGATATATTTGAAACACAAATGTACATATAAGTTTAAAATTTCTACATTTTAATTTATCAAAACGTAGTGATTCTGTATAATAATGCTTTTTGCTTTAAAGGCTAATTTTTGATGTAAAAATAGTTACCCTAGCTTTCTTTTAATTAGTATTAAGCTAATATATATAGTTATTTCTACTCCTTTCCTTTCAACCATTCTGTGTCTTCATTTATTAAAACTGTCTGTTATAAATAGTATTTAGCTAGATTTTGTTGTTAGTCTGATAATCTTTGTTTTTTAAATGAATAAAGTAAATTTACATTGACTGGGTTTACCAAAACACTTGGATTCACTTCTGTCAACTTCTTTTGAACTTTCTATTTATTCTGCTTTTCCGATTCTCCCCACCCCTCTTTCATCTTTGCCTCCTTTTGGATTAAGGTTTTTATTCTTTCTCATTCCATTTTCTCCCCTTTATTAGTAGGGATGTTATATGCTCTGTTTCTGTTAATATTATGTTTCTCTTATTTTCTATTCACTGTAGGAAGTTTATCATGCATATGTAACTTAATAAAGTCTTAGTTAGTATCTTTACCCATGTACTAAGGAATACAAAGACCTCAGCACACTTTGACTCTAATCACATACTTCCCGACTTATGTGCTATTATTGTATGAGATTCTGATTCTATCTTAATTTTTTAAATTAACAAATTACACATTACTGTGATTGTTTTATATTCATGTAACTATGGCTTTGATCTGCCCACTATGATCTTTGCTCACTATTGTTTACTATATTTCAGATCTTTCTTTTGGGTTTGTTTGCCTTCTTACTATTGTATAATTTTTAGAAATTACTGAGGGTCAGTTGGTACTAAAACCTCTTGGTTTATGTGTGTTGAAATGTCTTTATTTTTTCCTTGCTTTTTAAAGCTTAGTTTTTTTGCTGGGTATAAATTTAAAGTTGACAATTTTTTTTAACACTTTGAATATATCCTTTCAATATCTTTTGGCTTTTATTGTTCCTTGTGAACAGTATCTTTCTTCTCTGCTTTTAATCATTTGTTTGTCCTCAGTGTTCTTAAGTTCCACTGCCAAATTGTGTAGGTATAGATCTCTCTCTATTTATCCTGTTCGGGATTCACTGAGCTTCCTGAATCTGAGGATTCATGTCTTTCATCAGTTCTAGAAAATTCTCATTCATTATGTCTTTAAATATTTACTATACTCTATTCTCTTTTCTTTTCCTTCTAGAATTTCAATTAACCATATGTTGGATCTACTTAGAATAACCTCTATGTTTTTAAATTTTCCTTCTCATTTTCTACCCTCGTCTTTCTGTACTGCATTTTGCATAATTTCTTCAGTGCTGCCTTCTAGTTTGTTAATTCCTTCTTCAGCTGTGTCTAATCTATTGAGGTTTCTAATTTCATTATTACCTATTTTTTCATTTATGGAAGTTTTATTTGGTTCTTTTTCACATCTACATGTCCAGTTTGGATCATTTCTTAACCTTTTATCATCTTTTAAGTAGTCTTTTAAAAAATTTATTTTGGCATATAAACAGTTATTTTATAATCTATAACTGAATAATTTCTAATATTTATAGTATTTGTGGGATACATTTATAGGGTATCGTTTCTGTTGACAATGCTTAGGGTGGTTTGCTACTCATGTCTTTGGTTTCTGATTTTTGAGCTCAGATTTCTTGGAACTTTAACTCTGGGAGTTCTTTGTGGCCTGGGTTTAGAGTTCATTCTTCTTTAAAGGAAGGATATATGTGTGCTTCTGCCTTGGGGGCACCATTAACTGGGACAATTTTTAACTAAACTTTCAGCTTGGAGTTTTTAAAGCCACATTAAGTAGTATGAATCCTAGCCTTAAATCTGTGTGAGTACAGACTTTTGATAAGGAATTATCAGGGGCAGACTTTTTTTTGTTCCATTCACATCCAAGGCTGAGATAATTTATCCTTACTGCCTCTCTCTGTGGGACAAGATTTTCTAGTTTACTCACTGAAAGTGTTGCCCTTCTGAGACCGTGGCTTTATTCAGGGGTCTCTGATCCAACCCCTCTTTTTTGCTCAGACTTCACCCAGGCTTTGTCTCCTGACCGAGTACGTGTGACCCCTTAAGCCTCAGGCTATCGGTCACTGGGAATTATAGGCTATTAGGAATTAGCACTTATCTCCCTGGATTTATACTTCCTTGTTTTTGAAATCAGAAGAATTTCCTTCTTTGTCACACCAATTTAGCCAAGCCATACCAAAGTATGTTTTTAAAGGTTTATCCAGATTCTTAGTGTTCTGCACCAAGATCTGTCTGTACATCTAGTCAGCCTTAATGCTGAAAATGAAAACCTATTATTAACTAGAATCTCTAACACACTTCTAGTAGTGGTAACAGTCATTATTTGTGACTTGTCTCTAATATCACATCTTTGATATTTCACTACTTAATATGTTTTTTATTATATTTAGGTAGATTTTCTTCCTATTTTACTTGGAATGGCTGTGGAAATGTTTCAAATATTATTTAACATCTACTGATACATTAATTTCTGTATTGCTCCTGAAATACACATATGCACTCACTGTGGAAATTGTCTCCCCCTTTCCACTGCAGTCCCAAGTTCCCTAGTCCCATTCCATGAGACAGTTTATTGTGACTATTACCAGAAATATTAGATGTATCCCTTCACAGAGACACACACATACACACAGTGGCATACTATATGCATGGTTCTGCACCATGCTTTTTTCTACTTAGCAAAGATATTTTAGAGAGCTTTTCTACTATTTATAGATAAAAGAAAAATAACAAAAAACTTCTAAGTTTTGAGTTTTTCAGAGATAGAAGACACCTCTTTCAGTTTAAGAATAGCAGTATGTATCATTTTTGACAATCCTAAAATCAATGACTATTCCAGCAGGAAGACATAGAGCAGCGCTGTCCAACAGAATTTTCTCTGATGGAAATGTTCATTTTTTTAATTGTCCAATATGGCAGCCACTAGCCACATTTGGCTATTGGGTGCTTGAAATGTAACTAGTGAGACTGAGGAAATGAATTTTTAATTTCAATCATTTTTAACAGCTGCATGTGGCTAGTGGTTACTGAATTGGACAGCTCAGCCACACAGGTTTTATATAAGCCATATTCCTGGTTTACAGAAGAATGATCTGAGTGACAGATATGTTTTAGTGGTAGAACCAAGACTGGAATTCGGATCTGTCTCTTCATTCCTGCTCCAATTTTAGCATAGTTGCTAGTTCAGCTCAAGCACTTTGGGGCATGGACAAGTGACCCTCAAAGCCAATATGATGCTGCTGCTCCTCGTGGGGTTCATGGCGTCACCCCCATTCAACATCCACCAGGTAGAGCCAGCCTGCTTTACTCCAGCTGCTCATCCCCTACGTTGCTAGGTCCTTTCAAGCTTTTCCCACCCATACTGTCACTCCGCTAGTTTGACACCATCATTACCGCATGAGGAAGTGCTCTGCTGGCATTTCCTCCTCTGTCCCTAAGCACCCTGCCTACTGCTCCTGTTATCTTCCCAAAGCTTCATTTCTGATCATGTTGCTTTGCTCATAAGCCATCCCTAGTTACGATGGGATGGGATTAGTCCAACTAATATAGCCTAAAACTTAGTTCATGGTCCTCTATAATGTGGGTCTCATCTTTCTTTATTCTAAACAAACTTTTCATTTTAGAATGGCTTTTAGATTTATAAAAAAGTTACAAACATAGCATAGACAGTGCCTACATGCCCTGAATCCATTTTCCCCCATTATTAACATCTTACATTACTATGGTACATTTGTCACAGCTAATTATGTATGACACTGGCACACAGCTGTTAACTAAACTCCATCCTTTATTCGGATTTCATGAGTTTTTCCCAGTTGTCCAGGATATCACTTCTATTCATGTCTCCTTAGTTTCTTCTGTTTTTCATACTTTTTGTTTTTTTCCATGACCTTGACAGTTTTGAGGAGTGCTGGTCAGTGTTTGCTATGTTTTTCTCAGGGGTAGACTGGGGTTATGGGTTTGGGGAAGGAAGATCACAGAGGTGAAGAGCCCTTTCGTCACCAACCCCACCCCCGGCACCCCCTCCTCACTTGCAAACCCTAATCGTGGGAAGCCCATCACTAAGCTCAGTCCACTCCAGGGGTGGGGAGTGAACTCCCACCTCCTTGAAGGGGTTGTATCTACATCAAGTCTTTGGAATTCTTTTGTAAGGAGCAGTTGTCTTTTCACTCCCAGTTATTTGTTTATTTATTCAGTTATCTACATCAGTATCAATTTAACTATATTTCTTTTAGGCTTTGGGTTATAATCCAATACTATTGTTATTCTTTTCATTTTTCCTTGAATAATTCCAACTTTGGCCATTGGGAACTCTTTCAGGTTGGTCCTGGACACTTTCAATGTGGCCCCATATATATCTATATCTATCTATCTATCTATATATATATATATATGTGTATATATATATATATATTTTTTTTTTTTTTTTCCTCTTAGCACTTCTTTTTGGCTGATTCTATTCCCTGCCCCAGGCCCAAAATCAGTCATTTCTCCAAGAAGGCCTGGCTTCACTGGTTGGAGATTGGTGTTAGACACTAAGACCTGGGAGCTGGGTCTTGTCATCTTTGTCAGCCACAGGTCCCACTCAGCCAACCCTGATGGTCACCTGGCACTTACTCCTGTCTCTACACCATTCTCCCTCCACTAACACCGAAATCAATGGAGGCTTCCCGGCAACCTTCTGTCATGCTGGCTAGAATGTTCTTTTCCTTCCTGCTCCTTCCTTACGGCCCCGTTCAAAATGCCCCCTCTCTCCTGAAACCGTCCCCAAACTCCTACTTGATCTCTCACAGCACTTTGTACTTCTAGGCTGTGAGTCACCTAAGATAGCTATTAATATACACCTAAACTCAGTGGTTAGCATATAGCAAACCAAATGGTTTTTGCTTAGGGGATACTATTTGACTAGATTAAGATGAGAGTGAGATGCACCCTTTAGGGTTTATCAGGGAAAAGGAAAATTACACACACATACACACAAAACCAAACCACCCTCCTATAGAACCTTTATGCCCAAGGGACCCTTCTTGTTCTTAGGCTTGAAGAAGATATCTTGTTTCAGTCACATGTTCTTATGAAAACCAGAAGATAGAGCCCTGTAACCTTATGACTCTCATCCCTGAAAACAGGTCTGTTCTGTTCTCAGTATATGCACATGTTCAAAAATAAGGATCAGTTGACTAAAACATACCATAAGGAAACTCATATAGACATCCCAAGTCAGGAAACCTAAATAAGAAACAGGCGGTGGAGAGGGAAAAAAAAGCAGCGGCTCATGTTCACATGAAATGATGAATTATGTTGAACAGGCATCTTCCTGGAATTACTTATCTCCTGTCTCTCTGACTCAGTCGTGTCTATTGCCTAAGTGTCAGGGATGCAAATAGTACAGGGTGACCATGAACACACCTGTATAACTGAGATGTTGGGAAATGTGTTCTAACTTTGGATGACGTTGTTTGTGACTTTCTTGTTGGTGCCATGGGGTTAGAGTATGCTTTGGGGGAACTGAGCACGTTGCCTCCCTCGATCGCCCTGGAAGTGGGTCATCCTGGGCAGGAAATGGATCTTTTGCCTGGGTTGGGGAGGAACATCCTCCCCATTCTGGGGCTGGGAAACTTTTGCTCTGAGGTGTGAAAGGGGCCAGAGCGGGCTGCATCTGATGTTTCCACAACAGTGACACTAATAGCACAGAGAAAGGGCCAGCGTCAGGAGGAAAAGCCCCCCAGCAGAGGTGGCTGTACCTTCTGGTCTCTCTGGATGGTGCTCACACCCCTTCCCTGAGCTCCTGGCCCACCTGCAGCGGCAGGCGGCCCCCAGCACGGTGACAGCCCTCTCCGTCCCGAGGATCTCTCCTCTGACTCCACAGGAGAACAGCCTGAAGTTTTTTATTTCCTGCACAGGCAAATCTCAACCACAGGGCAATACAAGCCATGGCATAAATGCCCTTGCCTCCCTGTCTTGGGAAGGTGATTTTGAGATGTGTCGTCACCTGGTTTCTCAGCCCAGCTACAGGCCCTGGTTGAAACAGAGCTGCTGTTCTTATTAACATACTCAATCGGCATTTCTCTGTTCCCCTCTTACTTTCCCCACTTGGTGATTTGTACTTTCTAAGATCACCTCCCATAAGCTTCCTCCACCCAAGTCCTTGTCTCAGCATCTGCTTTTAGGAAAACCTAAACTAAGATCTGCCAGGGCAGGTGGAATGATCCAGAAAACAGGCAGCAATAGGGCAGCTGCATTAGGCAGCTAAGAAAGGAGGACTGGGGCGAGGCTATCCCGAGAGAACGTACCAGAAATGCCTGGGGACTCTGAGAAGGGCTATGCTCCTGCCAGCAGAGCAGACACTGCTGTGAGCAAGAAGCATGTGGCCACACAGAGGTGAGCCAGGTGCGCTGCTGCCCCCGACAGAGCTCAGGATCTGAGAACACCCAGCCAGTCCCTGTCAGCCAAGGCCACCTGGCATCTCAAGGACGCTCACCTATTCAGGCTTTCACCACAACTATGAAACACACACAACCCTCTGCCAAGAGATGCCTGCCTCAGCATCTTGCTCCCTTCTGCTTCTAGGTTCTGAGTCTTTGCTCTATAGTGTCGTGAGCATGGCTTCCTGGGTTCCATATCCTTACCTGTGCTCTTGGACTACTGGAGGCCCCTATGCCATCTCCATCATCTTCTAAGTGCCGATGTTTCATAGTTTACTAATGTCAAGCTCAGCCACCTCCACTCTCCTTGCCCAACCAACTCGGTATGAAGGAGGCCTGAGCCTTAGCGCAGTTGGATGCTGAACTTCTGGACATGACCATGCCTGATTCATCTTAGTACCACCAGGTGAGAGCGCTCTGTCTAGCGACAGAGGTGTGATTATTTATGCTGCAGAGAACAAGTTAAAAACACTCACTAATATGCCCACATTTTGATATCTAAATACCTTTCTCTCATAAAAGAAACCAGGTCTCCCTGGAGAAGTGGTTGATTCCAGGACTGGCATAACGGAAATACAAGATGGTCCTGGAGTATCTTATGGTGTGAGAAGGTAAAGAAGTGCCGAGAAAGGAAATATGGGGCAGAAAAAAAGCAACTGTCCAGGAGCCAACCTAACAATGGCCAAAGTAGATGAGCAAAAATGTGAACAGTTATACTACTGGGTTGAAACCTAGAGTATAAAATAAATATCCTTACGTCCATAGTGATCTAATTAAATAAGTGAATGAATAAATACATGGGAATGACAACATAACTCCTCCTTTTAGCAGAATTCCAATTAATAAATGCAGAAGGAATAAAGAGATAATCACCATTGAACACTACCATAGCAATTGGGGCAGACGTGTTCCACCAGTGGATGCTAAAACCAGTGGGGGAAGTTTAAGGAGAAACAGGATATTTGTATGGTCTCGAAGTATCTCCCCTCAAATAAATTAATTACAAAGAGAAAAAAACAGTAACTTTACAGTGAAGAAATCTGGTAGATACTACTTTAACCACGTGATTGAGATTAACATGATCAGAGATAAGAAAACTGGTCTAGGGGAACTCAAGGTCAGAGGGGTCACTCAAAACTCTGCCTCCAGACTGATCCCTCCCAGGAGCTCCTGATACATATTTTTACTGCAAACTGGTTCTGTCCACCTGGGTGTCCTGCCTATAGGTTTTGAATGTATATGTCCAGCCTTCGACCTTTAAGTTTAGGCTCTAAACTTAACTTTACAAAAGAAGCACCACCTCTGTAGTGAATCACCTTTTCAACGTGAAGGTTGAGACTGGAAATAATCTAATCTGATTGTGCGTGATGCCTGACTTGGCATCACATGCAACATGACACTGGACTGTTTTGTAACCGTTCCCAGAGGCAAGATTACTCCATGACCATGTTCCATTACCCCATGGCCACGTGTTCCACCTTTGCTTTGAAAGATTAAAATAGACCATTTCAACAGTTCCAGATCCTAACTAGAAATCTGCTGGAGAAGTGAAACGCTGTAGTCACCCGGCTTATCCATATCTACTGTGTGCCAAACCTTTTTCATTTTCTCTCTGTGTTCAGTTGGAGTTTACAAACCTTCAAATATCAACTCTCATTAATATTGATGTCTGAGTACCAAATCAGTTTAGCTTCCTAGAAATTACCAGAATTTATACTAGCCCTTCATTAAGTGCTAGGCAACATGTGCTAGACAACCTGACAGTGCTAGTGAAACCTGGGAAAATCAATAAGACGTGGTTCTTGCCCTTGAGAAGCCCACATGCATATATGTAAACAGCTAGAAGCAACATGGAAAGTCTTTGTGGCATGTAAATATATATATTCCCTCATATGTACAGAGATGGGGAGAAACACAGAGAAGTATATGACTGAGACTAGCATGGGCAAAGGTACAGGGGTGTTGATACGCATGGCCTGTGCAATAATGCAGCAATGGTACACATAAAAATAGTAAAGCCAACAACAATGATGACAGACAGTTACTGGGCATTTACTATGTGTCAGGCGCTATTCTGAGCACTTTACACGTGTTACCACACTGCGTGAGCCACATGTGTGGGAGAGGCCGGAGGTGAGGCTGAAAAGGCAGCTGGGGGTCGGATGATGAAATGTTCGGAATGCTGTGCCAAGGGGCCTGGACTTTGTCCGGCAGGAGAGAGCCGCTGAGCGTTAGCAGGAAGTGCTGGCAAGATGGGACTTGTGGTTTAGAATGATTCCTCGGCTAGCTGTGTAGGGAATATGGTGGTGAGTTTGGAAGGTTTTCAATAGTTCAGGTAAGTGACAATGGCAGAGAATATGGATTCGGAAGAGGTTTTTGAGCAAGAAGAAATGGGCCTAGGTGACTCCCCCATATACATGGGGGCAGGTGGCAAGGAGGAGGGGAGGGGATTCTATTAACTCAGAGGGGAGGAAAGAGCTTTCTCTTCCCTTTGGCCTTACATTTTCACATGAACAGCTGTGAAGTGACCCAGGGAGGAACACACACACACACAGGTCCATAGATTACAGAGGTCTAAAAGTGCATGCTCGCACCCCCACATATAGATACACCAACAAAGGCCACAAGTGCACAATTTTCTGGAGAGGACGAGATGTGTTTTCCAGCTGTACAGCAGGGTCTTTTCATTTACCCAACTGATGACCCTTGGCTGCTAGAAGGACAGCCCATCAAATCATCAGGATTCCCTCTGCAATTCATTCATGTGAAACAACAGATTCTAAGAGGACATCTAAAGCCTTCGTTGATCTGTTATCTCATACTCTACACATTCATAGTCCCTTCCCAGGTAAGCTGCTATGAACTGAGAGTAACTCTACAGCTAGGAGTAGGTGATCCATCCAGCTGCAGGTCAAAGACATCCACTGCAACACTCAATTCTCCTCCTACCGAAAAGCTTCTGCAGGACTTGTCCATCATATAAATCTTCAGCCAGGTCTTTCACGATGATTCTTTCCCCAACCAACACATCATTAATCCAGTCAATTAAAACCTAGACAGAGAGCAAGAGTAAGAGTTATGGGATATTCTTTTATAGACCAATTTTCTTATCCTGAACAATTAAAATCTAAATGAACTTCAGATTTTAAAAGTAGCAGAACTATCCACATGACCCAGGAGTGTGAGCGCCAGTAGCCCTGTTAATTTTCAAGTGTATGCCTTCTAGTGCTGGTGGCACCAGTGTCCCTGCTAATCTCTTCTGGCCCCTACCATTCCTTACCATAATGCAAGTGACATTCACAGTGTGTGGTTGTGTGGCTTTGTGCCAGGCAAAGGGATGGGCTTTGGAGCTATACAAACTGGTTGAAACCCAGCTCTACCCACTAACTGGTTGTATGCGTGTGCTCTTCTGTGACCTATGGACTTGTGTGGGTGGGTGGGTGCGTGCACTCCCCTGTGATCTGTCAATCAAAGGCAAGCGAGTTATCTTCTCTGATTCCCATCTCTAAAATTGAGCGTGACAGTGTCTCCTATATTAGGTGGTGAAAAAGTATTAATATTACCAATGAGAAAGGCCAAATATTCAATGAAATGCAGATCTTATTAATAAATAAAGCAGTCTCCCATTATGACATCTGACAAGGTGGTTATTGTCACCCCCATGTTCTGGAGGGTTAATCAGCACGGAAGTAAACAGGTTTACCCAAGGTCACAGAGCTAACAAGGGGTGGAGACAGGAGCAGAACCTTCATCCACCTTGCTCTAAAGCGACATCCTCCTCTCCAAGCCAAGACGCTTCTCATGTGGTAGGTGCAGTCCCCTTTCTCTCTTAGCAGCTGTCACGACCTGAAGCCTACTGTGCGCCTGGCATTGAGTGGCGGCACTGCACGAATACCATACCACACCCCTGAGAGGACGGATCATTATCTTCATTTTTCAGGTAAGAAAACTAAAACTTGTATACAGTTGTCCCTCGGCATCCAGGGAGACAGGCTTCAGGACCCCTCATGGATACCAAAATCCGTGGATGCTCAGGTCCCTTACGTAAAATGGTGTAGTATTTGCACAGAACCTATGCATATCCTTCATGGACTTAAAATCATTTCTAGATTACTTATAATACCTAATACAGTGTAAATGCAGTGTAAATAGTTTTTATACTGTATTTTTGTTTTTATTTGTATTATTTTTTGTTGTGTTATTTATTTTTTCTGAATATTTTTTGTCTGGTTGGTTGAATGCACAGATGTGGAACCCATGGATACGGAGGGCCGACTGTACTGCCTTTTAAATTTTTTTCTGTTTATTAAGGTATTATATATACACAATCGAAATTAGTTAATGTACTATAGATTTGATTTTTAAGTATACAGTGACAAGTTGTGGTCATTATACACAGTTCTACAACCCCCACTGCAATGAAGATACAGATCAGTCCCCTCACCCTAAGATGCCGGTTTAGGTCCCTGTGCCCTCAATCCCTTCCCCTGACCACAGGCCTCAGGGAGCCACTACAGTTTTGCCCTGTCTCTAGTTTCCTACAAACGGAATCATATAGAACATCATCTTTTGTATTTAACTTATTTGCCTTAGCATAAATGCATTGCTTTTATAACACAGGCAGTGTTTCCATCCCGGGGTGGGCTGACCATGGAACGTGGGGGCTTCGCAGCACATCATTCCACTGTCCCAAGGCAGGGTGCTGGCATACCAGGCACTGCCTCGTATCCAATATGGTAAGACCCAGTCTCCATCCTGGAGAGGCTCCCCCGCAAGCTGGGAGTGGGCAGGAATGAGGAGAGCTTCCAGAAAGGCTTGTTTTTTGAGCCGGGGTCCTGCTATGTCACCCAGGCTGGAATGCTACTTACAGGTGCGATCACAGCTCACTGCAAGCCTTGAACTCCTGGGCTCAAGCAATCCTCCCGCCCCCAGCGTTCTGAGTAGCTGGGACTACAGGTACGTGCTACCAAGCCCAGCTCCTGAGGAGACTCTTCAAAAAAAGACTTGGAGTTGACCAGGAAGGGCAGGATTTCACGGTGGTCAGAGTAGCCTAGATGTGGAAGTGCGGAGGTGGCCCACGCGATGATGCTGTGCCTTTGGACTGCACCGCGGGGCTCAGGCCTGTGTGCAGCAGTTCACGTCTCCCATCTTCCACTCCCTGAAACCGGGCCTGAGTGCAGGTCTGCGTCTGGGAGATCAGTGCTGACGCCTGAACTGTTTGGAGCCTGCCCTGACCTTGTCTTCACCCTCGGAGGTCTCCTGGGCAAGTAGTGGCATGCCCGTTCCAGCACGGTGAGTGCCTCTGACAGGGACAAGCAGGGGGCCAGCCCCTTTCCCAGCACCCTCAGAGAGGTACAATGGTAGGCAGAGCCCCGACCTGCAGCTGTCCCACCTTCTCCTGGCACAGCAACACGAGGGCTCAGGGGCACACTGGGCTGGGGGGCAGCACAGACTGTAGCAGGAAAGGGTCAGATACTCACATGCGCAACCCAGCCCACCTTCTTTCTCTAGTTCCTTGGACTCTGGGGTAAGGGCACAGACTCAGGCAGGGAACAGACAGAAGCGGCATTTATACATCTGAAAAGACCGCCCTCAGTCCCTAGTGAGGTGGCCCAACTCTCAAGTGGGTTTTGCTCCACTGAGTGAACCCTTGACCATGGTGGCAATACTGCTGAATAGCCTGGCTGCTTTTGAGATTCCTACCCATCCACATACCCTGCATCTTCCTCCCCTCCTCCCTCCGGTGTTTGTTAAATACCTGCTATAGGTGACATCCTGTGCTGAATTCTGGGGGTACAATGAAACAATAGATGGTCTCTGGGACCACAGCAGCAGGGAGGGCCTGAGTGACGGCAGTGGAGCGGAGAGCAGGCAGAGGCATGCTGGTCAGAGGGCTCTGCATGAGCAAGGCGTGGTGGTGGGGCGTGCTGGGAGCAAGCACAGGCTGGTGGGCTGAGCAGGTCTGGTGTCCCTGTGTTGCCAGGTGAGGGCTGATCTGAGGTTGAAGAGGCAGCTAGAGCATGGACCCCAAACACCACCCTAGGAGTGTGGGCTGTGACCCGCAGGGGACGGGAGACTACAGACAAGCCTTGAGCAGGAAAATGACACACCAGATTTGCGTTGGCAACGAATCACTCTGACATCCAGTGCCTTTTTGTCTTAAGTGCAGCTTGGTGAGGTTGAAGAGGAAGAAGACAGGACTAGGAATACAGAGGAAGACAGGAACAGTTTGGAGGGGTGACTGCATGCCTGCCAGCGTGCAGGTGCATTATGCACACTATTTCAGCTAATCTCTTTTATTTCTGTTTGAATTCTCTCTCTTCCCCTCAGCTATGACCATAAACAAACCCCTTTGGCTATTCTGAGACTCAGTTTCCTCATCTGTAAAATGGGGGTGATACTGATTCCTACCCCACAGGGTGATTCTGAGGGGCCTTGAGAAAGGCAGTGGGAGAACTCGGTGCGCTCTGAGATCTGCCCCGTGAGCCTCCCTGCGCTGCCCTCTCCGGTGTTTATGACCAACGCCCTGGGCTGGGCATTCACCGCGTGCTACGCTCACACAACCTGTTAAATTTTAGATGGCTGTCTACTGGACCACGAGCTGCCTGAGGGCAGGGGCCACTGGGACATTTCATTCTCTCGGAGTGGCCCACGGGGCACCTGCACAGAGCAGGTGGTCTGTGAGGCACCTGCAGCCCGTCCTAATTTCTTCTTACCTTCATCAGTTCCTGTAGTTTGGGGTCACTGCGTGAGTTTGGATCCACCATCGTTCGTACTTCATTCTCCTCTTTAAAAAGAAAAGGAATTCAGTGGGGGTGGTTACACTCGAGAGTGCGAAGCAAATGCAAAGAGACAAGAGGCACAGTTACCCAGCATCGTGTCCTCGGGGTCCAGCTCGAAGGGGATCGGGCTGAGGGGCAGGTTGATGGCATTCATTCCCTCCTCCTGAAGCTCGGAGACTGAAAGAAAAGAGAGAGCTGGGTCATGTGCCGCCGACCGATGGCAGGGGCTGGATCACTGTAACAAGCGTGTTCGATATTGATACGGAGGAAGAAACTCACTATGGTTAGATTACAGCCGTTACTCAGCCTGCAATCAATTTGTGGCCTCGCCTTGCTGGAAGGACCTAATTGTCCCCTTAATCTCACCTCTTCCAACTGTCACCCCACTCGATTTCCTTGGAGAAACTGGGAGGTCTTGACAGCACAGAAATCTGCATCCTCTCAGAAAAGATTTTGGAATAAACAGGAACAAGGTGGGAGACCGACTTCTTTCTGAAGTCTAGCCTTCTGCCTGCCTCTCGGCCTCCTGTCTGGGGCCCAGGGGTACCCAGTGACTGTTGACGGGATGGGAGAGGTCACCAGTTTGAGGCTCTGTGTGCGTTGTAAGTCGTTTCCATCCTCCATTCAACCCTCCTCTGACTTCTCTCCTGGTTTGGTTTCCTGAGGTCCTTTTCCAATTATCCAACCTTCCTCCTTTCTCTACCCAACCGCAGCTGCTGCTCAGAAACGCCTCTGTCCCCCAGCCTCTTGGGATCCAAGGAGCTGTGGGCCCTGCAGCCAGGCACCTCACCTCTCTAGGCCTGTTTCCTCAGCTGGAAATGAGGAGCTGGACTGCATGACCAGAAAGTTCTTGTACAGTGTTCGAATCCTAGAAATCTATATTCCACCTTCCTCAAGAAAAACAAAAAAAGGTCATTGACCCCTGAAGACCACCAGCCCACTCTGTTCCAAGTACCCAGCCCCCACAAAGAGCCTTAGCACAAAAGAATTCCTGCCACAAAACCAGTTGTACAGACATACTTGATGAGTGCTGACCTTGGATTACCCCTCCTAAAAGCAGTGACTTAAATCCCCTTACTTTTTGCCAATTAAGCACAGAAAGGCCATTTTCCCAGAAGGCGTTGGTCACCAAGAGGTTCTTAAAGAGCTGATATGGCAGCTGCAATCAACCTGAACGAAAGCAACATCCCATCTTTCCATTTTATTTTTTATTGACTTTGGCCTCACCAGTTGCCAGCATAGACTTATAAGAACTCTTGAGCACAAGGCAGCCCCTTACAAAGAGTTCTTTCATATCAGCAGACTCACTGATAGTTGCAGTTGGACAGGGCGGAGACTGCCAAACAAAGACAGTGAAACACACGCTACCCTAAAGAGACAAATCTCACATGGTGAGGCTGGTATTTAGTCCTTTTGCAGTGGGCCTTTGACATTCACATAGGACATTAGCCAGTCACCATCCTGAATCTCCAAATTCACAGACACCTACCATTCCATAGAATTCTCCTGCATAAAACATAACCAAAAATCATTTAAGCTTTGAAGGTATCACTCATATTTTTCTAAGTATGGGATTGTATTTGTTTTCCAGCTAAGAACAACTGCTTCCTTAGACTTCTATAATTTCTTCTAATGTCTCTCCTAGAACTACCAGTTTGCTTTCTTTTCCAGGCTATTTCTCACAAAGAAGCACAATTTTTATTACTTTGTTAACAAGCACTGCTATATGTGCAATGGGCAGTGGAAATAGAGTCATGCTTAAATGTGGATGCGAGGCCAGTGAAGACACTTGCTCCTGCTCAGGAGTTTCTCCCCTCTAGCTATAGTCTTCCCCTTGGGTCTACATTATCCAATACAGTAGCCACTAGCCATGTGAGCTATTTAAATTTCTGTAAATTAAAAATTCAGTTCCTCAGTTGCACCAATCACATTTTACATTTCTATCACAGGAAGTTCAAGTGGACAGTGGTGTCCTAAGTGATCCCATTCATTGAAATGCTGACAATGTCCACATTTAAATCTCCAGCGCAGGCCTGACCCTGACCCCCAAGCTTATGAATCTGTGTACTCAGTGTCTCCTCTTAAATCTATTGATAGCGATCTCAAATTTACACATCCAAAACAGAACTTGTGATTTTCAACACCCTCACATCCACTGTAACAGCACAAAAACCTGTTCTTCCCATTCTTATCCTCCTCAGTAGATGGCACCACTGTTTACACAATGGTTCAAGCCAAAATTTGAGGAAATCACCTTAAGTTCTCCTTTTCCCTCACCTTTTGCATACATCTAATACATTGGCAAGTTTCATTGGTTCCACCTCCATACCAGGAAGTGATTGCAACCACTTCTCACCATCTCCCCGCTCCACCATCTGGCCCATGCCACTGTTACCTTTTACCTGGACCACCAGATCCACCCTCTGACTGGTCTACTGTTTCCTCTTGCCTCTCTCTTACCCCACCTACTTCCCACAGCACAGCCAGATGTTCTATAAAAATGTAAATAGGCTCATACGTTCTCCTGCTTTAAACTTTCCTGTGGCTTCCCATCATATTCAGAATAAAACCCAACTCCTAACCATGAGCTACAAGACCCTCTGACGATGCCTACATTCAAATCCAGGATCTACCCCTTACTAGCTCTGTGACTTTGGGCAAGTTCATCAAGCTGTTATGCCTCAGAGTCTTCATCTGCAAAATGGGAGTGATCATAATATTGCCTACCTCCTAGGGGTATTGAGAAGAATAAATGAGTTCACGTAAGCAAAATACTCAGAAAAGTGTCTGGCACCTGGTAAGAGCTATCTACATATATGCTGCTATTATTATTACTTAAAACAATACCTCAAACATAATAAGCACTCAAGAAATATTTGTTAAATAATCCAAACTGTTAAGACCACCCTTCAACTGCACGGGTTATGAGTTGAGCGTAATTTGCCAAAGCAGTGTATGGGGTGCAAGGATTTCACCGTGTGTGTGTGTCGGGGGCGGGAGGGGTGGGGGGAAGATGTATTTATGTTTCAGCCCAATCCTGTGTGCACGTGCACATTTCTGGGGCAGCATTTCCACCTTACATTTTGTAAGGGAAGAAAAGCCGTATCTGTTCCCAAGACTGTTGTATAGCAAGAGGCAATTTGTAAATATGGAGGTATTTAAACATCTTTAAAGTGTGACTAGAAGCACTATTTGCAGCCAGAACTCCTAAAGGTGGCTCTGAACTGGATCTCTTTTTACGGGTAGATCATTGTTAAAACTGTTTTCAGATGAAAACACCCCAGTCAGAAACACGCCCCTCAGCCCTGCCTCTTTAATTCACTCACAGAGACATAACAAACTTAAGAAAGGCTGAGACATGTTTGCAATTGGAAATTTTTTTTCAGGAAATGATTTGGTACAGGAACATCATTCCCATTCCATTAACCGCTGACTCTGTGCCAACTGTTTGTAAAACTGAATATGCAAACTGCCCGGTTCAGGCCTGACCCCACCCCCGCGGGGCCCCATTAGTGGCCACTTTCCCAAAACAGCCCTCCTGCTTTGGAGGTTTCATTTCCATCAAACCACAGAAGGACCCAGCAGAAGCCCCTTGCCAATCCTCGCGCTCTGAAAGAGAGAAAGAGCTGCAGTTGAGTTTTCTCGGTGCAGGATGTGGATATGATGTTTATCCCCTGAACCTCCTCTCTCACGATCTAAGCTAGGTCCGAATGTGCAGCCCTCCGTGTCTCGCAGCACCATTAGTCCTAACTTAATAAACAGATTAAATGCCCGGCTGATGGTCGGGCTCGGGAAAGCAGCGAGATTGCCTCAACTCCCGAAGCGCTCGTCACGAGAAAGGGGGCTTTTATGCTCTGGGAAACACAGTCTGACTCCTGGTCTAGCTGCGCAGCAGGAAGTACATGGATGAGCTTTGGAGTTTGAAAGAGCTGGATTTGAATCCAGCTTCTATTTTTATCAGCTGTGGGACCTTATGTAAGTGGCTTAACCTCCCTGAAATCCCGTATGGAACAATTCTCTCTAAAACAAGGGTGTAGCTGACACTGCTGGTTTCCTCCCCAGTGTGTACCCTTTTTCTCAGCTGAAAGAGCCTTCGTTTTGTGCCAGTATACACCCCTCCCGCCAATGCCTCAAGGTAAGGTCCTGATTGGTTTAAAGGAATCATGATGATCTCAATCCCTGTGGTAGCAGTTGGCTCAAGCACTGCCATGTTAATTCTGGTCAATGAGCTGTGAGAAATTTCCAGAAGCTTCTAAAAATAGTTTTCCTCCATTTTAAAGAGAGGCCCAAGGTAGGGAAGGCATCTTTCTCCTTCTAATTGTTGTTGTATCAGGAGGTCATGCCCAGATTTGTTGCAGCCATTTTGTAGCCATGAGGTGAGTAAGCCCAGGGAAGAAGCGAATATGCTAAGGTTGGCAGAGAAGAAAGGTAGAAAGAGGGGATTCATGTTGATACTTTTAAGCCACCACACCTGGAACCACGCTAGCTCTATATGTTTTGTTATAGGAGATAAAATAAATGCCCTTATTGTTTAACCCAGTAGAGTAAGTGTTTTTTGGGCCTTGGAGACCAAACTACCTGATACATGGGAACACCCAGGATTCTGAAGTGAGTGAATACAGTAGGTCTACAATGGATGGCAATTTTCCCTCCTTTTTTCCCATGAGAAACAGAATAGTTACAGGCATCTCTTATACCCAAGATACGTGTAGGGACTCAACACCAAGGAGAAAACGAATTTGGAGAAAAGAATGGACAGGTCTCTAAAAGGCCAGTAATTCCATTCATTCAACCAATAATCATTACTGGGCACCTCCTCTGAAGCAGACCCCATGCCAGCACCAGGGACACAAGTTTGGGAATCTGAGATGGGCCCAAGTCAATTGGCTCATAGGTGGTGGGAGAGGTATGCCCATGGACACAATGTGCAGTGTGCTGCCCTCAGAGGTGATAGATATGTAACTAGAGGGCTGCAGGGGCTCAGGTGGAATGAAGCTAACTTTGGATGGGAAAGATTGGGAAGGATTCCCAAAAGAGAGAAAATTTGAGCTGGATCTTGAAAAATGTAAATTTTCATCCAACAGGGTATACCACAAAAGGCATGTGTTGAGTAAAAACAGCAAGATGTGGAAGAAAGTGCAGGTATTGAGAGAGTGGTGAATGTGTCTGAGCATAGGGAATGTGGGGGGTGCACAGGTGAAAGAGGAGGAAGGGACAGGTAAATAGGTGGGGTCCAGAGTGTTAAGGGTCTTGAATTCGTCTGTTCTCCAGCACTTCCTGAACCATGCTCACTGCATCTGTAGTTGCAAAAAACCATATTGAGAAAATGCAAGAAAAATTTAGGATATTCTTCCTCCTTCAGTGCCAGTGGGTCCTACTAAGATGTTCAGACTGCTCTAGATTCTTACCAGGACTCTGATGATTAATTTCTAATCCACCTGAAAGGTACCAAAGCTCTTAATTTCTAAATGGTTCAAGGGCCCCCACAGAAGTTCTTGACAGCTACAGACAACAACATTATCTGGTGAGTCCCAGCAATTGTTCTCTATGTGAAAAATCAAGGTGAAGGAACAACTACCAAAAAAAGAAAAAAAAGGAAAGAAACTACAGCTAACATCATACTTAATGGTGAAAAACTGGATGCTTTTCCTCTAAGACTAGGATATCTCCCCTCACCATGCCTATTCAAAATTACACTAGATGTTCTAGCTGGGACAATAACACATGAGAAAGAAGTAAAAGATTTACAGATTGAGAAGCAAGAAATCAAACTGCCTTTGTTTGTGGATGATATGATTTTCTATGTAGAAAATCCCAAAGAATCAACCATAAAAAGAAAACAAAACGAAAAGTAAAAAAAACCCCCCAAATTCCTAGAACTAATGAGCTATTATAGGAAGGTTGCAGGATACCAGGTGAATATACAAAAGTCAATTGCTTTCCTATATACTAGCAATGAATGACTGGAATTTAAATTTAAAAACACACTATCATTTATAGTAGCACAAAATGCCATACTTAAGTATAAATCTAAAAAAAAGTACAAGACTGATATGCACATTATAAAACCCTGATGAAAGAAATCAAAGATCTAGATAAAGAGATATTCAATGTTCATAGATTAGAAGACTTAAGATGTCAAATCTTTCCAACTTCATCTATAGATTTAATGCAGTATCAGTTAAATCATAGCAAGATCTTTTGTGAATACTGACAAACTGTTTCTAAAGTTTACATGGAAAGGCAAGAGACCCAGAGTAGCCAACACAATACTGAACAAGAGTAGCAAAGTTGAAGACTGACACTACCAGACTTAAAGACTACTATAAAGCTACAGTAATCAAGACAGCATGTTATTGGTGAAAGAATAGATATATAGATCAATGAAACAAAACAGAGAACCCAGAAATAGATCCATACAAATACAGTCAACTGATCTTTGACAAAGGAACAAAGGAAATTCAATGCAGAAAAGAAAGTATTTTCAACAAATGGTGCTAGAACAATTGGGTATTCATATGCAGAAAAATGAATCTAGATACAGATCATACATCTTTCACAAAACTTAAAATGATTGCAGACGTAAGTTAAAACCCAATACTATATAAGTTCTAGGAAAAAAATAGAAAATCTATAACCTAGGGTTTGACAATGAGTTTTTGGATACAACCCCAAAAGGACAATCCACGAAAAAAATTGATGAGTTGTATTTTATTAATATTTATACTCCATGAAAGACACTTAAGAGAATGAAACGAGCCATATACTGAGAGAAAATATTTGCAAAATACACATCTGATCAGACTTGCATGCAAAATACACAAAGAACTCTTAAAACTGAATAACAAGAAAACAAATGACTCAACTACAAAATGGGCAAAAGATCTGAACAGACATGTCACTAAAGAAGACATATAGATAGCAAATAAGCATATGAGAAAATGTTCATCATCATTTATGATCATGGAATGACAGATTAAGACAAGCAGGTATCACTATCTACCTATTAGAATGGCTAAAATCCAAAAAACTAAATGCTGGGAATGCAAAATGATAGAGCCACTTTGGAAGACAGTTTGGTATTTTCTTACAAAACTACAGTTTTACCTTATAATCCAGGAATAGTGTTCCTAGGTATTTACCCATCTGATTTATTAATAAAAACATTAACACAAAACCTTGAATGTGAATATTTATAGCAGCCTTATTCATAATTGCCAAAAACTGGAAACTACCAACATATCTTCCAATAGGTGAATGGATAAATAAACTGTAATACATCCATATGATCAAATATTATTCAGTAATAAAAAGAAATGAACTATAAAGCCATAAAGAGACATGGAAGAACCTTAAATGCATAATATTCCTAAGTCAAAGAGGTTAGTCTGAAAAGGCTACATACTATATGATTCCAACTATATGACATTCTGGAAAAAGTGAATGCAGAGAGGGTAAAAAGATCAGTGGTTTCCAGGGGATTGGGGGAAATGTTGAATAGTCACAGAAGATTTTTAAGGTGGTGAAACTGTTCTGCATGATACTGTAATGGTGGATATATGATGTTATGCATTTGTCAAACCCACAGAATTTTACAGCACTAGGAATGTCTTAGTCCATTTTCTGTTGCTTAGAATATCTGGAACTGAGTAATTTATAAAAGACAATGAATTTATTTGTTACAGTTATAGAGACTAAAAAGTCCAAGGTCAAGGGGCTGTATCTGGTGATGGCCTTCTTGCTGGTGGGAACTATACAGAGTTCTGAGGAAGCACAGGGCATCACAAGGTGAGGGGGCAGAGCATGCCAGCCCCCTCACCTCTTAAAGGCCCCACCTCTCAATACTGCCACATTGAAGATTAAGTTTCAACATGAGTTTCAGAGGAGACAAACATTCAAACCATACCAAGGACTAAATGTTAATGTAAGCAAATTAAAAAATCATTTAGGAGGTCAGGACCCCAGGCTGGAATCCAGATTGTGACATATTGTGACAATAGAATCTGACTGTATTACAAATGTATGAGACAACCTAACTGAAGCAGGAGAGGGGAATGGTACTGACCTAAGTATCTTTGGAAATGAGTGGAGTCTGTAAGACCAAAGGCAAAAGGAACTATACCCAAGTATAGTTCCCAAGTATACTTTGTACTCTAAAGTTGTTTCCCATGGGGCTATGGGTTAACAATTCTGATACTGCCACACATGTAAACTGCAATTGAACAGTTAAATAAATGGATGGTGGGAACCAGGTTTCTCACTGTTGGAGTGGGAGGTTACAGATGAGCAAGGGGAAGAGGCTAGGATGATCCACGTGGTAATGGATTAAGGTTGGAGACATCAGTAAGAACACATGTTTAGCTTACTATAGGTACAGATCGTGCATATACATGGGTTAGTGCACACACACATATTTCCTTGCTGTGTTAGCTGAGAGGACATAAAAGAAATGACACCCCAGTAGCAATGAACAAACCTAGAGCCCAGATCTTAGTTTCTAGTCCCATTCTCCAACAAAAAGGAAGCAAGGCTCCTTGGAAAAATGGCTGATTCTAGGACTGGAGAGGAAATATACAAGATGAGCCTGGAGGCAGGAGTAAGGAAGTACTCAGAAAAACAAAATGGGGGGATGTTACAGGCACACAGGAGCTGACTGAAGGAGCTGGCCCAGACTGGAACAATCCGTGTAACAAAATGAAGTGCTATTGAATTATAACCCAAATTGCAAAACAAATATCCATGAATCTACACTGACATAAATGATTGAATAAATTAATAATTAGAAGAGATCAATCTTCCATATAGAATTCTAAATAATTTATACAGTTCCTCTGCTCTCAAAGAAGGGAGCATAACTCCCCACCCCTTGTGTGTGGGCAGCACCTGATGACATTCTCCCAAAGAGTACTGTACGGAAAGGAGGAAAAGCACGTGACTTTCCAGTGGAGAAACATGACAAACACTACCTCAGCCAGGTCATCTAGACCAACATCAATAGTCACAAATCATGTTGCTATTATGCACTCTTGATGTGATGTGATGAAAATGGCATTTTTACCCATGATCTTCCTTCCCCAAACCCATAATCCTAGCCTAATGATGAGAAAAACATCAGACAAATTCTAACAGGAGGACATCCTAAAAATATTTGACCTGTACTCCTCCAAACTGTCATCAAAAGCAAAAGTAAGCCTGAGAGACTGTCACAGCCAAGAGAAGCCTAAGGGGACATCATGATGAAATGTAATGCGGACAGAAAGAGTACATTAGGTAAAAAGTAAAGAAATCCAAATACACTGAACTTCGTACTAACATAGTAATATTATATTAATGATAATATCAGTATTAGTAATATAGCAAAAATAATATATCAGTAATGACTATAATATATCACTACTGGCCATTCACTGTAACAAATGTACCATACTAATATAAGATGGTAATAAGAGGGGAAACTTGGTGTGGCTCATATGGAAACTCTGTACTATCTTTGCAATTTTTCTATAAATCTAAAACTATTTTTAAAAGAGAATTTTTAAAAAAATCAACCTGAATTTATTATGTCAAAAAAAAATCCGTGATTTTATGGGACACAAATGTTTCCACCCATCAGCAAGAAGACAGTGGTAATTTATTTGACTCTAGAGGAGCTCTGCAGAAGTATCTGTACAGGAAGCAAAGCACAAAGATCATTTTGAAGCCCTACAGCGCAATCTGTACTCATTCCCAACTGAGAACCCAAGGTTCCAGGAAGAAAGTAGACAGTTGTTTTGTTGTTATTTCCAGGGCTGAGATGAGAAAACAGAACTTCCTTCTAACTTAAGGGTGCCTGGCAGGACCACTTCTACTGTCTCAAGTAAGGGTCTGTCTCTCTCTGGAAATTTTATCGCCTATAGTTCCTGATTGGGATCTTTATGCCATAGGCTTTTGTACTCATTTTCCATTGCTAAAGTAGCAAATCAAAAACTTGGTGGCTTGAAAGAATACAAATTTATTGTCCTTACAGATCTGTAGGTTAGAAGTCAATATGGGTCTCACTGGGCTAAAGTCAAGGTGTCAGCAGGGCTGTGCTCCTTTCTGCGGGCTCCAGGGGGCAATCCCTTTTCTCTCCTTTAGCTTCTAGAGGCTGCCCACATTCCTTGGCTTATAGTCCCCTTCCTCCTTCTTCAGAGCCAGCAATGGTGGGTGGTGGTGTTGAATCCTCACATTGCAGACTCTGACCTCCTCTTTCGTTTTTAAGCACCCTGTGATTCTACTGGGCCCACTTGGATAATCTAGGACGATCTCCCTATGTTAGGCTCAGCTGATTAGTAACTAGAATTCCACCTGCAATCTCAATTTCCCTTTGCCACATAAGGTAACGTATTCATAGATTCCAGGGATTAGGGCACGACACCTTTGGGAGGGGCCATTATTCTGCC
This sequence comes from Varecia variegata, assembly GCA_028533085.1. NCBI lineage: Eukaryota > Metazoa > Chordata > Mammalia > Primates > Lemuridae > Varecia > Varecia variegata. The sequence goes on along the minus strand of CM052438.1, from coordinate 145,296,516 downwards.
TACAACAGCTTCTTCAGTTAAGGGGACAGGTTCTGTTCTTAATACTCATGCTTCCCCACAACATGTGGGTTCATTTTTCTTCCATGTGAGATTGCCAAAAGAAAATGCAAAATCCCTGCCCCCTCCCCAACTCAGTCCCTTAAACAAGAGGGATTTTATGACTTGTAACGAAAAGGATACTTGTTTCAGCAGTCCTAATATATGGCTTCAGGTAAACATGGGAGCCAGCTGTCAGTGGCCGCAGCAGACTGTTGGGGTCTCACCACACTCTACTTGACACAGCTGCTTAGTCACCAGGGTCTGACAGACAGCCCATGGAGCACAGCCAAAAAAGCGAACTTAAGAGGCTGGTGTTGTGATGAGAGCTGACAGCAGGATCTATAGTCCTGAGTCTCACAGTTTCCACCAGTCTTTGTTTTGATCGGTTTTATAGTCTCTGCAGAGTTGGAAGGCTGCCAAGCAAATGGCCCCTGGGCACTTATTCACTGCTCAGCCAAGCACGTGATACAGCTGGCCTCCAATTGCCGGTGAGCACGGACGAAGATGTGAGCACCATTGGCTGGCTTTGGGCAGTCAAAACAATCAGAATTGAAACATTGGTTGAGGTCTCAAGCAAGCCAAGGGAGTTAAATTTAAACACTGCACAGGCACAGAGGGTCCAGGGGAACAGTACATCACTGTTCTTTGTCTTGTGCCATGCCATGCCCTGTTATCTCTTTAGACTGAGAACAAGAACTGTTTCCTTGGTTTGAAGGTCTGTTTCTACTTAAGCAGAAGGTGGTGAGGATGTGCCATGCTGGGAGTTTATTACAGAAAACGCCATGCTGTTGTGCATGGGTGTGTAAGTGTGTGTGTCCACACACCCTAGGCATTTGTGACAGCCTTGGGGAGAACACAGAACTTGACCCCACATGAAGTGGTACAGTAAGTGACCTAACCAAGGACAGCTAGGTGGAACTGGTTCTTCTTAGCTCACTGACTCATGAGTAGGTATGGGTATCTCCCAGGCCAGGGGCTAGCCCAGGAACTATGAAAACAGAGACAAGTACCTGCCTTTCGGGGTTGCTTCGTTCCTGAAGGCCAGCTACCTTAGAGGCCCTTAGAGCCCAGCACAGGGTCAGGCACCCAATTACCCCTTATCAAGAGCCTGGAGGATGCTTTGAGAGAGAGGGAAAACTGCATCACACAAGCAGCAATGCACTGTGATAAGGGCCCCCACACAGTTCTGACCAAGTGCAGAGTGCAGAGTGCTCTTCCAAGATGGAGGGAGCAACCGCGGAGTGTGTTGGAGGCCACGGGCTGCCACCAGGGCCCTGGGCACAAGAGGCACCGGGTTCAGCCTGTCCACCTCACTGGCCTTTATCTTTGTGCAGCCACCTGAGTCAAGTTTCCTGTCTTCATCTCAATCTCTGTGGCTCTTTGACCTTCACGTGTATATCCTTCTTATTTATTAATCCTGAACAGAATAAATAAATCATTAATATTTTTAAATAGTCATAATACTATTTAAAATACTCAATAGTATGTGTAATATTAAGTACTGTTAGTGCATAATAGTACTGTTAATACATATATTAGTACATAACAGTACTATTATGTACTAATACTCATAGTATTAAGATTACTTAAAAATATCAATTTTTAATTAAAAATATATGTATTTAAATGGTCATAATAAATGACTATTAATAGTCATTTATTTTTACAGTGGCTCAATGCTGCTTAAAAAGGGCCACATTAACTGGGCACAGTGGCTCATGTTTGTAATCTCAGCACCTTGGGAGGCTGAGGTGGGAGGATCACTTGAGGCCAGGAGTTGAAGACCAGTTTGGGCAACATAATGAGACCCCATCTCTACAAAAAATACAAAAATTAGCCAGGTGTGGTGGTGTGTACCTGTCATCCTAGCTTCTCAGGAGGTTGAGGCAGGAGGATCACTTGAGCCCAGAAGTTTGAGGCTACAGTGAGGTATGACATTGCCACTGCATTCCAGCCTAAGTGACAGAGCGTGACCTGGTCTCAAAAAAAAAAAAAGCCACATCAACTACTGGTCCACTTGAATTCCCAAGAGGTAACGTTACTTCTGTGGAAACAAGCTGGTGGGGCGGGGGAGGCAAGGTCAGCAAATAGACATGTTGCGTGCTGTCTGATTGGATCAATTTGCTGGTGGGCTTATTCCAGATTTGTCTGGAGTCAGCCAGTGGTTTATCATGAAGAAGCATTGCTTAGGAGAACTCTTTCCAAGAACGATGATGGTGATAGAGCACACACACTGCACTTCCCTTGTATTAGGCTCATGGATATGACGCGTTCATTTAATCTTTTTTTTTTTTTTTTTTGAGACAGAGTCTCGCTTTTGTCGCCCGTGCTAGAGTGAGTGCCGTGGCGTCAGCCTAGCTTACAGCAACCTCAAACTCCTGGGCTTAAGCGATCCTCCTGCCTCAGCCTCCCGAGTAGCTGGGACTACAGGCATGCGCCACCATGCCCGGCTAAATTTTTTCTATATATATTTTTAGTTGGCCAGATAATTTCTTTCCATTTTTAGTAGAGATGGGGGTCTCGCTCTTGCTCAGGCTGGTCTTGAACTCCTGACCTCAAGTGATCCACCCGCCTCGGCCTCCCAAGTGCTCATTTAATCTTCATTAACAATCCAGTGGTACTATTACTATCCCCTTTTTACAGATGAGGAAATGAGGCGCATTGAGGTTATATAACCTGGCCAAGGCCACACAGCTGGAAAATGGAGCCTAGATTTGATCCAGGGCCAGCTGGCTCTAAAGTACACATCCTTAACACTACGCTATATGTTGTCCCAGTTTTATGTAGCAGTTTTTGTTTTTTTATATGAAAATGTTTAGTTTATTAGGTTAGGCAGAGGAAATGCTCCCCAAACACGATGTACATCTCTAAAAAAGGCCTGAAGATACATATCACACCATTTTTCCAAGCCACATTTGTAGGGAAGGCGTGGGAACGTGGTCACTTCTACATCCCCACGTCATGCCAGGAGAAAACTTTAATGGCGAATAACCTTGCATAAGCCGAGCCCCAGGGGTTGCCTGAGTCATTCTATGGAGGCTCAGCCTCTGTGAGGACATTAAAAAGGGGATGATATTTGAGCAGCATTTTTGTTTAAATAATTGCTATTTTTTGGGCTATAAAAGAAAAACCATGCTCATTTATGAGAACTTTGAACATATAATAGAGAAAATAATCCTGCTTAGAGATAAAGTGTTAACATGTTATATTTTCTCAAAAGCTTTTCTATATTTTATACACATACTTTTTTTTTTTTTTTTGAGACAGTCTCACTCTGTTGCCCGGGCTAGAGTGCCATGGCGTCAGCCTAGCTCACAGCAACCTCAAACTTCTGGGCTCAAGCAATCCTCCTGCCTCAGCCTCCCGAGTAGCTGGGACTACAGGCATGTGCCACCATGCCCGGCTAATTTTTTCTATATATATATATTTTTTAGCTGTCCAAATCATTTCTTTCTATTTTTAGTAGAGATGGGGTCTTGCTCTTGCTGGTCTCGAACTCCTGACCTCGAGCGATCCTCCCACCTCAGCCTCCCAGAGTGCTAGGATTACAGGCGTGAGCCACCGCGCCTGGCCTACACATATATATATTTTTTTAACGTACTAGGTACACATAGTTCTATAGACTTTTTCATGTCATATAATCTTGTTATATTTCCATACGTCATCAAAAATATCACTTTAAGTGGCTTCCTCAATCTCTATTGAAGGTACACAGTATACATTACTTAACCATTCCGTAACTCCTGGACATTTAGGTAGTTTCCAGTGTTGGGGGCGAGACAGCTGAGTCACTTGTCAGCGACGGGGGGCAGTGGGCGCTGAGGCGGGCAGCCCGGCAAGGGCAGGAGTGTGGGGCTTCTGGGGGACTATGCACAGCCCTATGTGTAAGTGTCAGGGCACACGCCACCTTCTTTCTCTTTCATGGATAAGGGCGCCAACATTCAGAAAATTTCAGTGACTTCCCTGAAAAGATCCCTAGAGGATGACAGCAACAGTGAGCCGTCTCATTTTTCCAGTGTCTTAGTCTGGAGTTGCTTGAAAGCAGGGAAGCAATCTCAGGAAAGGGATGAGGGGCAAAGAGTATGATCGAGACCCAGGAAGAGACAGTAACGGTGGCTTACTGAGCTGGTCACCTGTGGGTGACTGGGGCTTAATCCCTGCGGGGCTCTCCGAGGAATTGTGCAGAAAGTGTCTTGAGGAGACTTCCTCATTGGTTGAGGTTGCTGCCAGGGAGCTGCCCCTCCACACTCCCAGGCTGTGCTGGGTACAGGCTGAGGGGCTGCAGAAGCTAGAGTCCCGGGACAGAAAAGTGGAGCTGTGAGAATAAAAGTGGCACCCCACTGTGTGCCCTGTGCTGTCCACCCCAGCTGGGCTGACAGGTGGCTGAGGGTGTGATGTGGGGTGCAAAAGCATCTGCCATGCCCGCCCAGGGGTTTAGGGGCCAGGGTCCTCTACCCCTTTCCCCTGGAGGGAAATCACAGGAGACTGGGTAGGAGTTAAGAGAGTATATTTTTAGGAGCAAATCTGGGAAGGAAACAGGTTCTTTTTCTCCAAGGAAGAAGCAACCAAGAATGACCAGGCTGCAGAATCCTGTTCTTTGTATCATGACAATAGGCCAGTACCATGCAAAAGTAAACATTTCCTTAGTCCCTGCTCTATGACACGCCCATGCTGGAGATGATCAGAACCTAGGTCCTGTCCCTGGCCTGGCTCAGATCTAGTCAGAGAGGATGCAGTTCATGCTGGCTGGGCGGCTCGCTCTCAGCAGGGCATGACACTGCTCTGGGGAAACTTCTGGCTACTTGTAAAACGTACTCATTCCTTCCTCCCATCCTCAAACAATGATTGAACACCTGCTGTATGCCACATACTATTCTAGGAAAGAATAGACCCTTGCCCCAGAAAGGGTCCGTGCATGCCCGAAGTGCTGGACCGACCCTGGCCTAGCTCCAGGTGATGAAGGAGCATCTCCAGGTAAGCCTAGCACCACTGTGATGGATCGGGGAGGGCTTCATGGCAAAGGTGGTGCCAGACCTTCTTGCAGACAGATCTCTGCCCTTCTTTCTGTGTCACTCACCACAGTATGATTATACATCTGTGTGCATATCTGAAGAACACCTGTCTCCCCCATTATTTTGAGCAGCAGCCCCCAACCTTCTTGGTACCCCCAACCTACTTGGTTTCATGAAAGACAATTTTTCCGCGGTGGGAGTGTCAGAGCTCAGGCAGTGATGCAAGTGACAGGGTGTGGCTGTAAATACAGATAAAGCTTCGCTGGCTTGCCCACCACTCACCTCCTGCTGTGCACACACCACCCCCCACCGAGTTTCATGGAAGACAATTTTTCCATGGACGGGGGCGGGGGGTGCAGAGAGCTCTGTGTCCTGGTCCCTAACAGGCCACGGACCGGTACCAGTACTGCAGATTTTGAGTGCTCTGAGAGGACCAAGGCCTTGCCCACTACTGTACTGTCACAGCACCTGACACGGTAAGTAAGGGCTTAACACATATTTACTGAACGAGTGAGTAGCATGGCAATGCTGGCCTCTGAGTGATCTCCCCCGTCCAGTAGAGTCCCACAGCCAAATAAACAGCTCCACCTTCTACACCGCAGCCAGGACATTAATCGTCAGTGGGTCTGGACTTTAAGAAGAGAAGCTGGGATGGGGAAGGATGAGAGACTGAGGCAGCAATACAAGGAGCAATGTGTGCTGCTTCTGAGAGCAGGGGTTTAAGACATTTAGTTTGAGGCATTTTGCTTATAATTTAGACCTCCTTAACATTAATACTAAGTCCTGTCCAAAACTAGAGATCAGTGGACTATTGCGTTGGAAATGGCGAAATGTGGTCAGTCGTGCAGCATGCGAGTTATTGCAGCACTCGCCTTTTTTCCCCCTAAGCCAACAATCCTTGTTGACAGCAAATCTGTACAGAGAACCTATTAAAAGAAATTGTAGTAAATTGAAGATGCTTTAACTGTCTATCTGGCATTCTGATTGCATGCCCAACACTTCCACTATAGCTTCCCTTTGTACAACCTTCCATTTGATTCAATTCAATGGATAATTATGGAGTCTTGACTATGTGCAAGGCAATGTGATGGGAGCCTCATTCCAGGTGCATCTTCCAGGCCCAGGGCATAATTGAACTTGTAGACAAAAATAAACACACATAATAGAAGCATAGGGTGGCAAAGGCCACAAGAAGCTCTAAAGACCATTTCAAAGAAGATGACATTTTTACCCATGTGTGCAAGTGTGGGGTAGCTGGTACCACACGTTCATTCATTCAAATATGCATTTAACAGGATTGTTGAGCAACGTTCCTCCATCAGGTGCCGTGCTGGGTCCTGGGGTCAAAGGGATGAATGAGAACCAGCCCCACAGTATAACATAGCACTCTATGGGAGTCCAGGGGTATCACTTAACTCATCTGAAAGTGGAAATCAGGGAGGGCTTTTCAAAGGAGGAGATGCGTCAGTTGCTTCTTAAAGGGGATTAGGAATTCACCAGGTGAAGAAGGGGCAAGACATACAAAAGGGCTGGAGACAAGAGAACAGAGCACATTTTGGAGAGGATGAGCTGGAGGGTAATGCAACTGTGGGGTGTTGTTAGATAGTTAAGTCAAGGCCATACAAGCCAGAACATACCAAGTATGGGCTTAATCCTGAAAGCAGTGGGTAGCCACAGGATAAAAGCAGAGTACTGCAGGTTTGTGGGATGGCTGGAAAGAGATCCCCTAGTGGATCCATCCAAGTAGAAGTCTTCACGGGATATAGACTACCATGATAAGGCAGTCTAAGTTATCCTGGGCTCCGGAGAAAGGCAGACCTTGGATTAATCCCAGCTCTGCTCTTCCTTTTTTGCCCCTCTAAAATGGGAATCATAATATTTAGCTCACAGATTTGTAATGAAGCTTAGATGACATAACACATATAAAATGCCCAGTAGAGTAGTGCTTGCCTTAGTAAGCATTCCATACGTGTTAGTTTCCCCTGTCTCCACCTTTTCTCAACGTATGCCTAGCAACACATACGAGCTCTGGGAGATATGAAGAGACTGCTCAGAGATGATCTAGTGGAATAAGAATGACTTGGCAAGACAACAGAATGCAAGCACAAAGTTGGAGGAGCCTTTAAGAAATTATCATCTATCCCCTTGGGTTTCAAACGGATGAAAAGAGACAGGATGATGCAAGGGGGAATAAAAAAAGGCCCACAGAACACTTTATGACACTAAAGGACATTTTGGAGCAAGTGGCACGGTGAAAGTACTCCAGCTAGCTAGAGAAGGACTATTTCAGAGGTGTTACAGAGTCTGGGAGGTGGATGCTTGAGGAAAGGTGAGGGTGTGTGGTGATGGCCTTGGTTCTAATGGGTGGTGGCACTGCTCACAGTGGTGACTGTGGTTGGATGAATGTTCAGGGTAGACATTGGTGCTCTATACCCACAGCACCTGGACTGTGGTATCTAAATATTAATGCCATTACCCACTGAAAGGAATCAGGGCTCCCTGGAGAAATGGCTGACTCTAGATCTCAAAATACACAGAGCAGAAAGTGTATCAGAAGAGCCTGGGACATCTCATTGCCAGAAACTAATAAGCTATGGATTTCTACTAGGTAGGGTTGTAACAAAGAGGCTGCCGCTGGCCAAAGGCAGAAAAATCAGAGCATCAATAAGGATAATCACAGCAATGGACTGAAACACATCAAATATATTTAAATCCATGCATTAATCATGTTACTAGAAAAACAATACACAACACCTCTCTGGTCACCTCTAGAGGATGCTAGGAAATCCACTCATTTTGAAAACTGGTAAATAAAGGGAAAGAATCTAACATTTATCCTATCTTCCTAAATCAAACTATACCTCTGGCTTAATCAAATACCTAATGAGAGAAAGTTTATAAATGTTTCAGCTAATGATGATGAAACAAACAAATGAGAATATCACCACTTGCAAACGCCTAATGAACTAATTATCTAGGCAGTGATCAGCAATGACTCCTAATATCACAAAAAGAGACCAACAGAAGTAATGCTCCCCACCCTGCCTGAAGAGACATACCACCCTCGGTCCTAGATTTACCCACCAGTTTTTGAGAAATGCAGGAACATGTTGAATGACACCATCAAGGGACAATTAGCAAAATCTAGACTCTGGGAAACCCTACAGGTTTCTTCCATAAATATATTTCAAGGAATAAAAGAGACAAGAGAGGATGTCCACCAGTTGCAATGCATGGGCCTTATTTCAATCTTGATTCCAACAAACTAAAAATAATAAATAAACGAAACAATCAAAATGGAGACTGAATAGCTGAAAATGTTAAGGAATTGTTAATTTTTTATACATGTAATATAGTTGTGTTTTTAAAAAAGAATCCTTATTTTTAAGAGCTATAACTGAAATCAATATACTGAAATGATATATCAGATTTACCTCCGAGGGTCAGATGGGAGGAATAAATGAAACAAGATTGGCCAAGGATTGATCATTACTGAAGTGGCTGATGGGCTCATTTGGGGTGTATTACACTATTCTTTCTACCTTTTATATGTCAGAAGTTTTCCATAGTCAGAAGTTCTTGTTTTTGTTTTTTTAATGGTACTTTAGAGTTGGATTCTGGGTGAGGGGAGCAGAAGTGAACCACAGGCTTGTTTTGTAACACAAGGAGGCAGATGGGGGTAAGCAACTTTTCAGATCAAGAATAATGTCCGAAAAAAAAATTCTACAAATGTAGCAAGCACAGATTACTATTCGTAAAATGTAATGATTTCATAATGAAAACTCCTAAGGAAAGTTAACAACATACATTAAGTGGCAGTTTCTATAAAGAAAAAAATAACTAGTAAATATTGGGGGAAAGATTGGTCTCCAGTGGTCTGCACTGAAATGTAAGACAATGGAAGGGCATTTTTCTATCAGCAGTGGCCAGGGTCCTCCCTTACCACCTTCCTTCCCTTCCCATATGCTCCACCCTCACCCCACCTAAGGCAAATGCCAACTCTGCTGGGCGTCTCCAGGACTTACTTGTGACCTCGGCATCCCTCAGGGTCCCCTGCTTTCCCCGAGTTGCTATCCTCTCTGGCTGCGACCTTCGACACAAATGCCTTCTGGATGGGGCAAATGAGTGAATTCGGGGTTTACACATTTGTCAGTTGGGAGGGGGCTGCTAATCTGTGATGAAAGCACAACGGACCCCAGGGAGGAGCCAGGTCTCCCCTACACATCTTCGGGGCAGGAAGACTCACTCCCCATGGCCGTCCCTTGGGCTTCCACATGGCTGAAGGTTGCTCATGGCCATCCTTTTTACTTCTTTATTAATTGTGGTCTTTTCAGAACCCGACCAAGGAGCCCAAACCAATGTAATCTTTAACCTGTCAAAATTCACAGGGAGGCCGGGCGCGGTGGCTCACGCCTATAATCCTAGCACTCTGGGAGGCTGAAGCGGGTGGATTGCTCGAGGTCAGGAGTTCGAGACTAGCCTGAGCAAGAGCGAGACCCCATCTCTACTAAAAACAGAAAGAAATTATCTGGCCAACTAAAAATATATATAGAAAAAATTAGCTGGGCATGGTGGCACATGCCTGTCTGTAGTCCCAGCTACTCGGGAGGCTGAGGCAGAAGGATCGCTTAAGCCCAGAAGTTTGAGGTTGCTGTGAGCTAGGCTGACGCCAGGGCACTCACTCTAGCCTGGGCAACAAAGCGAGACTCGGTCTCAAAAAAAAAAAAGAAAAAAAAAAAATCCACAGGAAGGCATTTGAGCCCAGACATAAACCCAAACATGTGACTTTTCAAACTACGTTTAACCTATGGGTGGAAACTGAATGGAAAATCTCGCCAAGCACTTGCATGCACATCAACCAAACACGTTTTAGTTCCTGTTTTAATCTATTTATTCCAAACTATGTGAGAGAGAAGGAAGGGCCCATTAGGCATTACTGATTATGAGCTCTTAAAGTAAGATATTTGTCCTTTTCCTATTACTGTCACTAATAAGAATTACAACACCCTGTCTCCTCCAGCTATGGAGTAGAGCGAGCTGTCAGGTCTTAGGAAGAGCATTTAGGCGAACCGCTCAGAGGCCCAGAGCTGCTGTGTGCAGGTTCAGCATCCACACTTATATTTACCACCAGGCAGGAGCAGAGGACAGCAAGCAGTGAAAGGAGGTAGGGCTTCTCTCTCAAGTCCTTTGTTCCTTTATTTCTTTGTTTATCTTCATTCCCCCCCCCCCCAACCCCAGACATCTTACACATACACACATGCACACATCCCTCCATAGCTATCTCTAACAAGAGAGCCACACTAAGACAGGTCAGCATGATACAAAAACCTTCAGGAGGCAAGAGGAGGGGGGTACCCAGCACCTCAGAAACCCAATCCCCAGAGATGAGCCGGATGCAGCCAGGGCGCCTCCAGCCGAGAACTGCTCCCACCACAGCATGTTCAACTTTGCCCAGGCTCTGACCTACCTTTAGGGCAAAGTGCCCCGCAGCCCATGGTCTGGGGTTTCAGCCACGATCATGGTATCTTCTGCCTGGATCTGGCCTCTCCCTGTGCTATCCCACACCCCTCTGCTTTCAGGCAGTTTGCACAGGTCTGGAGGTCTGCAAAGCTATAGTATCTTTTCAGCTGCGACCCGAGGAGAATGCCGCCTGATCGGCACAACTCTCAGCTCAGAGCGTTGGTTGAGAACAAGTGGCTGCCTATATAATTTAATATGATGCCACTTGAGACTCACAGACCTGCTGCCAAGCAAGCAGGATTCTGCCTCTTGCCTCTTGGCAACCCGAAATCTGAAGTGCCTGCTTGTTTCTGCCCAGCTGGGGTGTACACCTCAGGTTACCACCAGGGCAGGGCAGGGTGGAGGCTGGGCTGGGTACCTCCGGGGCATCACGTGCTGGGGGCCACATCTGGGAGATCTGAGATGTCTTAGCCCACCCAAAGCCTCAAGGTCATGAACATCTACTTAGGCAGAGGCAAGCTGTGGGTCCAGCTGGGTGCCCCCATGCAGCCTTGGGCACACAGTGGCCGTGCCAGTACCCTCAAAGCTTTTTCTCACCTTTTGTAGGGGGAACCTGTCCTATCAGCTGAGATAATCTACATTTGTGATTAGATAATGAAGAGGTGAGGGCATCTATGCACACATTTCTAGGCGCAAGTATGCGATCTTAGGCATGTGTTAAGAAAACGAAGAAAACATTCTTGTTTTTGAATATTTGTCATTCTGGCCCTTTGGGTTTGTTATGGTTGATTTAATGTGAGTCCTGTCTGAGGAGGCAGGCCCTGGTGCTGTACGCCTGTTTCCACTTGCAGATGAAGCAGGGAGATGGCCCAGCACTGGCACTGGGCTAAGTGGATTACTCAGATGCTGGGGCCAGGTTGTCTGTACTCTGGTGGGGTAACCCTGTGGGAACTCAGGACTGGTTCCCAAGATGCTGGATCCCGGGGGGGCTCAGTAAGGATACTGACCACTAAGGTTTGTCCTCCAGGCCCCTGTGACAAAGTCACCCTGCCCTAGGGGTGGGAGAGACTGAGCAAGAGGACAAAAGTGGTCTTACTGAGAGTCAGTCCTAGGGAAAATCTCATTTGGAAGGAGGCAGCTTGGTTAGAATGAAGCAGGGGACTCTTACTGCCTGCTCCATCTGACCCTAAAGACTAAGGTGTGGATTGTTCTGCAGAGGTGCTCGAGAGCCCTGCAGCTACAGGTGCATTTTCCAAGGCAAGATGCTTTGTGCACCCAAAGGTAGGGAGGGGATTAGACCTAAAGGAATTGACACCTAGACCTCCCTTTTTAGTCTCTCTAGCAGGTTGATTGCTCCAAATGATGGATGGGGGGGTTGTTTTGTCGGGGTGGGGTGGGGCGGGAAGGTGGTGGTGGCAGGAGGTTATCTGGGGTACTTCTCCCTTTTGGAAAAGGATAAAACTCTAAGCCTGCACAGATCCTCTAAACAGCAGTCCCCAACCTTTTTGGCATGAGAGACTGTTTTCATGGAAGATAATTTTTCCATGGACCGGGGGTGAGGGTGGGGGATGGTTTCAGGATGACTCAAGCGCATTACATTTATTGTGTACTTTATTTCTATTATATATTACATTGTAATATATACTGAAATAATTATACAACTCACCATAGGTTGGGGACTCCTGCCCTAAAAGCCCTAGAAGGAGAAATCCTGGGATGTAATTATTAATACTATGCTACCCATGATCATTTGAAAAAGGGGCTCTTTTCATAACTTTATAATCATCATCTAAAAAGCACAATATTCTTCAAACAGACAATAGCAAAAAGGTATAGAGCATGCAAATTCAGCTAACATTTTGGATTCATAATTATTATGTAACTGGCATTAAGTTGAGCCCCTGTACACACTATCTCATTTAATCTATGGGACGCAGAATTTATAAAAATGAATTTATGTCATACCTACTGCCTAATGCATTAGAGTATGTAAAGGAGAAATCTATCATAGAAATAGCACTGTAGGACTGAACTAAAAGGTTTTGATTCACAGCAAAGGAAATTTAATTAAAGCATGTAATGTCAATTACTGTCATTCATAATCATATTATACCTCCCCAGAAATAATACAGATATAAAAGGCTAGAGTTACCTGCATGTTTGATGCAAATAGGATAAAATTATCTGGGTTCTGAAAATATCCAGATATCAGACAGAAAAAAAAGTATCTCTACCTAGCCTCATGTGTCATCAGATTTCATTAGGAAGGGACATGAGCATCCAGCCACAAGAAACTCCATCCCTCCTCCGACTTTCGAAGGTGCCTGAAAATCTGGGGTTTAACATGGTCATGAGTTTTTAGCTGCTAGAGATCAGATGTCTCTGGTTGTTTTGACAAGTCCCAGGAGAGGCCACAGAGCTCTCAACGAGCTCCCACCAGTTTTTGGGCTCTTTACGCTGATAAGAACCAGATCCTCTCATGGGGCAGCTTCGAGGTCTGGTGGAAAGAAGGAACCACAGGAAAGCATCAGGGCAAAGAAAACACGGCACACTGACCAAACCACAGCTAGGGCTCAACCGGTCCATCCATGGGCATGCAACACCCTGACACTTCATTGCCATTTTCCTTAATCACTTACACAGTGTGTACTATTGCCGGACCAGGAGCTGACTAGCAGGGTCACTACAGGATGCAAGAGAGCAGCAAGGTCCTTGCATTCTTGGGATTACAGTGCAGTGTGGGAGATAGACATTCATTTAAGAAATATACAAACTCATGAATACAAGCCAAGCACCACTAGTCCTAGTTTCTGCGTATCTGTAATGGGTGTTAGAGAATAATTATTCCATGGAGTCGTGGCAAAGATTAAATCAGTCAATATGTACGAAGCTCTTAAAAAAAATTAATAAAAATTCTACTTCTCCTACTATTACTATTCTTATTACTAATGAGTGCTTCAGCAGTTACTAGTTGGTTGTGTGACCTTGGACAAGTGACTTAACTTTCTCTTATGTCTCAGTTTTCCCACACTGATTGGTTTTAATAAAACAGGATAACAATGATTCCTCATGAAAAAGATTAAATGAGTAAATATGCAGAAAGGGTTTGGAACAATGCCTGGCACCTAGTAGGAGTTTGATAAATGTTAGTTGCTAATGGTGATTATTATTTTGCAAGACTCTGGGGAGTAGAATCTTAAGGCATCATGTCAGCTCATGATGTGCTTACAATCTAGCTCAGAGTCTCTCAAGAGAGGCATGATTGATCTTTAGACTGGATAATTCCTTGTTGTAGAGGGCTGTCCTGTGCATTGTAGAGTACTTAGTAGCATCTCTGGCCTCTAGCCACTAAATGCCACCAGCACTCCCACAGTCGTGACAACCAAAAATGTCTTCAGACATTGCCTAATGTCCCGGGGGCGGGGGCAAAAATCACGCCCATAGAGAACTACTGATATAGCTGGAAAGTACCACGCACTGAGAGGGAGGAAGAACAATGCAGAGCTAAGTCTGTGCTCCTCGGTAAAAGAGCAACAGTAAGGCAATGAGGGGAGCCCGTCCACAGAAAGCCGGGGGAGGCTGCTTGGAAGAGAGGGCCTTCAGTGGTGCCTCACGACCATTCTAAATCTATGTCCCTTTTGATAAACATAAAAATCTCTTTATTGAGAGTTGAAATTTCAAAACAAATTAGACATCATGACTAAACCCAAATTAAAGCAACTATAATATATTGAATATAATTTTCTATTACAAACAGTTCCTTCCTCTTACCAAAATTCTGATAAAGCTTCTTAGCTAAATGTCAACTCATGCTGATTTAGATATGTTGGGACAACACAGAGGGGCAGAGACGGAGAGGGAGAGGGGGAGGGGGAGGGAGGGAGGGAAGAGAGAAACATCCACTGACATCTGTGAAGATGAGTCCAAATTTTACCCAAGTGGCAGCAAGTCTGCTTTCAGGACAATGTCTGGCCCACCCTGGCTTCCGGCTGCTGCATCCACTCCATCCCCTCCCCGTGACAGGGACCATGTGGCCCTCATCTCTAACTCAGTCCTGCCTCAGTTTCCAGGACCCATCTTGACCTGAGGCTCTCTTGGGCTCAACAGCATCATCATCATCTGACCCCAGTATAGTGCCTCATTCCAATAACAGAGTCCCAGTCTGTCACCCAGGTTCTTACTGTTGAGCTTCTGCCTTGGTCCCTGTTGAGGAATCCCTGTCCAAGAATCTTCTTGGCACCCCATTTCCCAGAGCCCCGCCCGAGCACCCCTGCCTCCTGTGTGGGGCTAAAACTGCAGAATGTCCTGAGGCAGCCACCTGCCTTTCTGGACATCTGAGCACTATCCCACACAGAGTTCCTGCTGCTGCACTCGGCCTACCCATTGGGATCTCCTACTACTTTGTCTTCGACCTTGGTGATCAGACACTGCCGCACCCGTGCTGTCCAGACTGCATCTTTGGCACTAGCACGTGGGCCGGCAACCTTAGTGCAGTCCCATCCTGGAGGAAGAGTGAGATCCAAGTTCCATCCCTCCCTGCCTTCCTCTTTCCATTGTAGATAACTGGCTATACCACAATATGGCCAACCATAAATCCCACTCTCTGAGTTTTGGTTAATCAGATGGCAGCCCTGCACGTATGATTCAATTATAATGTATATACCTTATAAACTGAGCCCTTCCCATATGCAAGATACCCTGGCAGGTGAGGGAAAGAGAGGAGAACTAAGGCATATTGAAGGTTTTTTGTGCACCAGACATCAATTTCTGTGCTTTATACAATTATTTAATTTTATCTCACAACAACCCCAAGAGGTAGATATTATCATTAACATTTTCTGTATAAGGAGACCAAGTCCTAAGGCCAGCAAGCCATCAGACAGGGTCCTCAACAGTGGTCTGGCTGACTTCAAAACTTGTGCTCATTCCCTGACACTGGGAGTGGTCTTTTCAATGAGTAACTAACTGGAACCCTACAGGGTTTTTGTCTTTTTTTTTTCCTTTCTTTAAAAAAAATTTCCTTTGATAAATTTTGATAATACACAGAGCATCTACTTTCAGAGCTAGTGACTGAACTCAGAGCACTCATACAAACCGTCCTCAGCCTCCTCTCCCTGTTTCTTCTACTATGAAAATTCGGGTCATACAGAAGATGAAATGTGGAATTCTACAGACTCTCTCAAGGAATCTGAGTGCAAATAATCATTATAACTTTATGGCCACTGTCCCAGTCAGCAAGTCACTACTGGGACTTGGATTTCCCGGAAGGAAGTCAATGCACTCAGACAGATTAGGGCTCAGGGGTGAGGAACCTGTGGCCTTCTAGGTCCTTAGGTGCAGCCTTTGGACTGAATTCAAATTTTACAGAACAAATCATTTTATTAAAACAGCAGAGAAAGATAAAGCTTTTCTTGCCTCCTTTAGTGCTTAAAAAAGAACAATCTTGAACTTAGAAGGCTGCAGGCAGGTTCCCCAGACTCTAGAAGTTCGGCAATGTGCCCTGGGCCCCGTCTCTCCCTGCTGAGGATGTGAGGTGTGCCAGAGATTGCCCAGAGTGGGCTACACACCAGCCCCTACAGGCTGTGTGTTTATGAAAAGGATGTGGGGTAAGGTATTTGCAAGTTTCACTCCTATCCCCCACCCCATTTTTATTTTTAGCAGATTAGCATTTAAGGCTTTAAAAATAACACAAAAAATATACACTGGAGATTGTATTGGCTTTTCCCTGCAGTGTGTGTGTCAGGGTGGGGGGTGGGGGCATTAGACTGATCCTTATGTGGATGGACCTGAAGTAATTTTGCAGTCAAATATAAACAGCTACATTACAGGGTTTGGGTAACACATAGAAGAAAGCTCATCACCTATTACAGCCAGGTGCCTGGGTATTCATCAGTCACATGTAGGACAGAGAGAAGAGACAGAGAGCCAATGCATCTAACAACACAGTGCTGGAAACAGCTGCTCATCCCGTGTGGGAATCTGTCTAAAGAAGCAACCAGCATTCACCCCTGAGACTTAACTCTACCAACTTACAGGACTCATAGCCATGTTTTTATTTTTCTCTATCTTTATGGAAAACTTGGCTACGTTTAGAGTGCCTGAAACCAACAATAATGAAACAATGGGCCAGAAACCACAGAATACAGTTTTCACCATAGGAAACCAATGAAGTGAAAAATTTAGACTCTTATCTGATCCTTATAATTGGACAAGATTAGCTTTCACATGACCACAGTCATTATTGCTACAGAGTTTTATTGTATTTTTGTCACTTAACATTTAAAATATATCTCTCCACATATTTACAAAGTGAACCTATTTGATAATTTAAAGACAATATAATATTTATTTTATCCCAACCTAAGCTATTATAATATATTTAAGTCATCACACAATTATTGGTTATTTGGGTTGTTTCAGTGTAGATAAAACTAAATATGTGAGTGTCTGTGTGTATTTTTTAATGTTATTTCCTTAAGATATATTTCTAAAAGTAGAATTGTTGGAGTGGAGGCTTGATTTTGTGATCTTTTTTGCATATCATCACTGTTCTCTAGAAGGAAAAAAAAAAGACAATTTATAATACTTTCTTCAATGTGTGAGTGTATCTGTTTCCACAAAGCTCTTCTCATCTTAGGTTTCATAGCTTTTCTTTATTTCTGATAATGTAATAGGTACAATATGGTAACTCATAATTGTTTTAACTTGAACTTTACTAACTTACCTCCCTAGGATTTGTTTACAGTGAACGCTTCTCTTGTGTGAATCGTCTCCTCATATCCTTCAACCATCTGTCCAATGAACAGATGTGAACTTGATTGTGCCCTTTCAGATTTTTATAAAACTCCCCCAAAGTGTTTTGATATTAAGTTTTTAGCTGTCATATTTATTGCAACTATTTCCCCAATCTGTTGCTTCTTTTTTTTACCTTTTTGTTTTGTTGATTTTCTTTGTACCCAAAAAAAGGTGTTTTGAAAAAAATGTAATTGAACCCATCAAACTTGTCACTGATAATTTCTTCAATTGCTTCAATAGTCAGAAAATTGTCTTTCCTCAACAATTGGGATAAGTATACCATTAAAAAAATTAGCTCTTTAAACCATCTGGCATTTGTTGTGGTATAGGGATACAGTGACCATATTTTCTGAATCAAAAATTGGAACATGTGATCTGACAAATGCCAGTGTTCTTATGGGTAAAATGGGACAGAATATTTGAAATTGAGACTGTCCTGGAAAATTGAGGACATATGGCCCCCATATGTATGAAGCAAGCTGTTATTTTAAAGGTACAATGCCAGGCCCTGCTTTTTTCAGCTGCTGTCAACTCTAAGCAACAGAAATTTTTGGCCTAAGGCTCAGTCTCACCCAAGTCCTGAGCCCAACCTTGCTAGGGCAAGCAGGATGTCAGCAGAGCCAGTCCCACCAGAAGGTAGGCTGCAGAATTAGTTTATGTTTCAAAAAGCCCAGTGTCTGCCCCCGTAGATACCCACTTCTGCCTTCCCCACATGTGTCAATGGGCACACTTGCCCTCTGCCCTTAGCTTATATGGGAAGTACCCCTAAAAATCCAGGAGAGAGAGGATAGGTGGTTGGGGTATTTATTTTCTGATACTCTTACTGTGGAGTCACCATGACGAAAGGTCACAGGCCCTGCCTGTTGGTGGCCTGCCTATCCTTGCCCTTCAGGTCTAGGAGTGGTAACAGCTCCCCACAGTTACCAGACCCAGGATGGAGTATACTGTGCCCACGTCTTTGTAAACAAACCGTTTATTAAACTTTACTGAGGTCACACAATTTGAGTGTGTCATCATTTCCAGTGACTAATACACCCAGTATCTAGGCTGCCTTGGTGAGTAAGTATATACGCAATCACAGAGTCAGTTTTCCCAACTCCATCACTAAGTTGGCTCCATGCATACAATGGTTAAAAGTCTAGTTCTTCCTAGAAGTAAAACCCTTCCCTAGACCACAGGCTTCTTGACACCTTTGCTAGCTCCTTCTTTGTAGGACAGGACCTCTCAGTTCCACCTGCTGACTGCAGAATTGCTACACCCTCGATAGACCACAGGCACTGCAACCCAAATGCTCATACTGTCTTGAACTCCTGACATTCCTGTCCTGGTTGTACCCTATCCCAGCTGCTTTCTTTTCCCCCAGGACAGGGCTGAGATCCCAGCCTGCCTCAGGGTTCATCTATATGGCAACAGCCAGTGGCTTCTTTCTTCAGAGGCAACCAGAACGCCAGAGACTATATCATGCCTTTAAGATGCACTGGGCTGAGTGTCACTATATATGAAAACTGTCACTCATCACAATGAACGAGTGGGTGATAATTGTTGGAGCTGCCTGTTCTAGTCCTCCACACCCATTTCTTCGTGGCCCTTGAACTTTAGCTTATGGTGCTCTTTGGAACACCTTGTAGTGACCCACCCCTTACCCACATCACTGCCAGATGCCTTCCTGCATGTTCCCATTAACAAACTGGATTCCACTTCTGCCAAGACCTTATCACGTGGGGAGCAACCCCGCCATGCCCCCCTCTATGGGGAAACCATGAGCAAGGAGATGCTGGGGAGCAGGAAGTCCACACAGCACCTGAAGGGAGGACCTCAAGACTCAGCTCAACAAGCATTCACCAAGCCAGGCTCAGTGCTACAAAACCATGCTGAAGAGGACACGAGGCAAACAGGAAGGAGATAATAAGGCAGTGAAATTGGATTGCAGGCAACAAGCAAGTGCTGAGAGCATTGGTAAGGCTTTGGAGAAGAAGCAGGGCTCAACCTAGAACTTGAAAGTGGAGAGAGGAAGCAAGCCCGGAGCAAAGTCTTGGGGACACGAGTCAGCAATGGTAACCATTTGAAATCACTGTTGGCTGAGGGCACAAGCAAGGGAAAACAAAAATTATGCTATACTTGCTTCCATCCGGGCACCTATGTGTTCCTACCTGACGTCTACTACGCTGCAGCTCTGAATCCTCACGGCTACAGCACAGTTGAGCAAGCATCAATAAATGCATATCGAATAAAAAAATGAATATACTTAACCCTGTTGTCACCAAAAGCCAAGGGTTCAATTTTCCATCTTTGAATCCTACACCTGCAGGGGAAAAGGGTCATCCAAGAGAAGAAGCACTTTGTGATGGATGCTTTTAAGTCAAGCCGATAAGCATTATTCAATACCTCAATACAGACTCCCAAGTTGCCCTGTGGCTTTCAGAAACTGCCTTTATTTCTACTAGGAGCTGCGGCTCCTGAAACCTCAGGGGAAGGCTCGTTCGCTCTCAGCCTCACGGTACCTGGTTTCTCAGTGAACCTGGTGAGTAGCTCATAAGGACTCTGCTCTCGGGCTGTGCTCCTGTGGGCTTAGCTGGTGTCCCTGTGTACATCTAAGCAGTATGGGCTTTCCACCTTGGGCCTAGGCTTCTGTCCTACACGGTGGCTGCCCCCTCCTCCCTTTCTAAAGCAGCTTTAAGCTCCTACTGTTACCTTTATTGACCTTGAAAACGTAGTGTATTTCCCTGCATTTCTCATACGTTTCGAGTTCCATGTACCTCTTCTTTAGGCACTGACCATCCATCATCCGAGGTTAGAGTCTCACTTTCTTCCTATTATTAGTACAAATACAATACAATAATTTACATTTGCTTAATGGTTCCCGAAGTTTGCACATGCATCTTATTTAATTCCATAACAACTCTGCTAAGGAGCGATTGTGACCTACATCTGACACTGAGGCTCAGAAGAGTTGAGAAGCTTGTCTGTTTCTACAGCTACAGCGGCAGCAGCCGGCACTACCTGAAGTCCAGGACTCCTGATCTTCAGTCATTGTTGCTGCTTCCTTATTTCTTTACATTTGTTCACGTACAGCTGATGGGCTCCTGTCTTGGTGCTACTGGGTTGGTCTCTGGGTCTGGTAAGGTTTGGACTGGTAGGCTACAAGAGGTAAAACCCCTTCCAACTCTAGGTCTCTCTGCATCTATAATCTTACGATGCAACCTGTCGGCAATTTTCCACAAAGTAAGTTTCTCCCTTCAACTCCCCCCAACTTACCACATGCTATTTTTTGACACTTAACTATTACTACACATTTTGTGGAGCTGGGCAGTGAACTGGATAGCAATTCCCTATCTCCGATTTCCTACAGCGTTGTGGAAAATTGTGTTACATAGGGCAAATGAAAGAGCTAACAGCAGCAGGGGGAAAAGTCATTAAAATGTAGTCGGTTTTGTTTAATCCTGCCTCCCTCAGCAGATTTGGTCAGTGACCTCTCTCTGAGTCATGAAAAGGCTTTAAAACTTGCTCTGATATGCATCTGTAGGAAACAGTTTACATCTTGCATTTTTCTTTTAATTTTTCTCATTCCCAAACCATATTTTATTCCCCTCTATATGGAATTTCTTGATAATACCTCAAGACGAAAATATACACACATAATAGCTTTTCAGCTTCACGGTGTGGATTAACCAAAACCACTCATTTCAACAAGAGCCTGGAGGCTTTAAGCCAATTACCTCTGAATGTGTTCTGTGAGATGTAGCTAGGCGGTCCTCTCCTGGTCAATTAAGTCATGGGAAAAGGCTCAGGATCACCAATGATCTCACTTGGACAGTGATCCGCAAGGAAAAGCATTTAAAAAAAGAAAAAGTTTTCTACTGGAGTGTAGAGGCAAGGGGCTATTTTCATTATTTTTGGCATATGAAGCATGGCAGATGGTCTAATCTTTCACATCTCTATGTTCTGAACTCTATTCCAGAGGAAAAATAAAGAACCACAATTTAGCAGAGGTCAGGAAGGCAAAGTTTTTAACTTCAGCCCACCTCCACCCCCCAAGGCTGTGGCTCTGTGATTACGGCCATTACTCTTTAGTTGTAAGCAACAGAATCCCCCTCCCCCAAGCTAATGAATTAAAGGAGATTTAAAAAAAATACTTTGGTAAGCAAATTCCTAAAATAGCCCCTTAAGATTTCCCGCTATAATCCGAGGATTGTGAATATGATGAGGCCCTGACTATGTTAGGTTACCTGGTAAATTTTGCAGATGTACTTAAGGTTACTAGTTTTGATTTGAGTTACTCAAAAGATTATCTGGGTAAGCCTAACCTCATCACCTCACCCTTTAAAAGCAAGAGTTTTCTTCTGCAGGTAGCAGAAGAAGAAGTGAGAGAGACATGGATGTGGGAGGTTGTGCTGTGTGGGAGATTTTCCGTTGCTGACATGGAGGGGGCCACGTGGCAAAGAGCTGGGTGGCCTCTGGAAGGTATGAGCAGTCTCTGGCCGAAGCCAGCAAGGATCTGAATCTTGCCAACCACCTGAATGAGCTTAGAAGTAGATTCTCCCCCAGGGACTCCAAAAAAGAGCCCAGCCTGGCCAACACCTTGATGTCAAACTTGTGAAACCCTAAGCAGAGAACCCAGCTAAACCCCTGTGGACTTCTGACCTACAGAACTGGGTTATAATAAATGGATGCCATTTTAAGCTAATTTGTTACACAGCTAATTTTTTATGCAGCAATAGAAAGCTAATAAAGATTCCCAGACAAATTCATGGGCACAGGAACCCAAATATGGTGAGGCCCAGTGGGAAGGAGAGAAGCCCCTAGGAAACAAAATCTCCCCTTCATCTCTCAGGGGACACCTGGGATTTCTCCTCTCAGCTTCTCTTTTGATCTTGACCATCGTCCTACACTTACATGTGACCACATGTGGCTGCTGGCCCCAAGCCTAACTGAACTCACGGGGCCAGCACCAACCATCACCCAAAGAAGTTCCTGTGTCCTTAGTTCAAATTTCTGAGAGAGAAGCTGGTTTTTGGCCACTCATTCATCCAACAAATGTTAACTGAGTGTATATGTGTTAAGAATTGTTCTGGGTGCTGGGGATTCAGCAATGAACAAGATGAAGCCCTGCTCACAGGGAGTTTATAGTCTAGTGAAGGAGAGGCAATGGAAATGCAAACAAAGAAATAAATACGATACCCCAGCAGTGGCAGGTTATAAAATAAAACAGAACAGGGCAATGAAATCAAGGGAAATAGGAAGTGCTACTTTTAAATAGGAGGTCACAACCCTCTCTGGGAAGGGCAGTACAGGGGAGAAAGATTTGAACAGAGATTTGAGTGAAGGACCAGTTATGCAAATGCACTGGGGAAGGAACATTCAGGAAGAGGAAACAGCAAGTGCAAAGGCTTTGGAATGGGAATGTACTTGGCCTGTGTAGGGACCACAAGGAGGCCAGGGGAGCTGGAGCAGAGAAGGCAAGAGGCGAATGACAGGAAATGAGGTGGGACAGGCAGTGTGGGGCCTACAGACCACAATATGGACCTTGGAACACCACAGGGAGCTATAAGGTAGTGAAATGGATTCACTGGTCTTTGGTCAGAGATCCAAACAAGGTCTAAAACACGGCCTCCCAGGCCTGCCCCTTCTGCCAGTCCTCTGGGTACAGTTGTTCCCAAAGAAAGTGTGATAGGTGAGTCAGGCCAGGCATCTACTTCATGCTCCCATCATTGCTCAGACCAACTTTGGTTAATTTAATAATGTCTGAACCACCTCTGAGCCAGGCCGTAATGGAAAGTCACTGGTAACCAAAGTGATAGTACCTATACCAAATGCTCCTTCCTAGAGAGAAAGCTCTTTCCATCTCTCCTCCCATGTAGTTTTGGGGAAGGATCAGCAGAACCACTGGCCAAGGGGTGGTTCCCTTCCCCATTCATCCTTGCACCCCTAGAGAGATGCATTCATTACATCACACTCAGCTCAGAAACCATGATAAGGACTTCAAAAGAGTTATTGTTCCCGAAGTGCCCCTGGGATCAGAATGAGTGATCTCCTCTGACATACGCCCAAGCCAGTCCACTCCTCCATCCTAAAAACAGTGCTAGTCACACATCCTCTCTTTCCAGGGTCAGCAGGCCCCCTGGAGACATGAGCCTAACCCCAGTCTTCCTCAGTCTTCCTCTAAACTGGCTGGGCCAATCCCCAAGCCCAAACTGCCTCTTCTCATCCTGGTGTCCAAATTTTCCTGGAATTGATCCAACAAACATTTATTGAGCACCAGCCTCGTGGCATTGTGCAAGGCAAGAGGGATTCAAGCCCTGGGTTCAAAACTTAACTCTGCCACTGACTAGTTGTCTTAATTTGGGTAAGTAACTCAACCTCCCTAAGCCTCAACTATGAAATGGGCACATTAATACCTACTCTGAGAGGGTGTTTAGGGGTTAGGGACAATGTAAATAAAGTCTCTAGCATGAAGTTGGAGACAAAGTAGGCCATTAGTGGATATTTGTTGAATAAATGAATAAATGAATGAATGGTATGGTTTGAATGTTCCCTCCAAAACTCACGTTGAAATGTCATTGTAATAGCATTAAGAGGTGGGTCTTTTAAGAGGTAATCAGGCCACGAGAGCTGAGCCCTCTTGAAGCAGTTAACGCTGTCATTGCAGGAGTGGATGAGTTATCCTGATGAAATGGATGAGCTGGGCCCGATTTCTTCTATCTGGCGTGCTCACTCGCCCTTGCGCCACAGGAAAAGCAGCAAGAAGGCCCTTACCAGGTGAGGCCCTTGATCTTGGACCTCCCAGCCTCTAGAACTGTGAGCCAAATAAACTTCTATTGTTTATAAACTACCCAGTCTATGATATTGTTACAGTAGCAGAAAACAAATTAAGACAACCAATGACAAGGTTGGAAGTATAGCTGATGATTAGATAATTCAGTTCAATGCATGTGAACAAACCTTCACCGAGCACCCAGTGTGTGCAAGGCAATGTGGAGAGAGAGATGAAAAGGCCCTGGTCCCCACTCACAGAGCCCATACTGTAGTGGGGAGACCACCACGATGGCCAGCTTATACGTGGTGATGATGACAGCAACGGAAATACATCCATGGTACCGCAGCACCGCAAAGGCCGATTAACCTCTGTTGAGGCTTAGGAGGCTGGGGGTGAGGTAGGCAAGAGAAGGCTTCTTGGAAGGAGGGACCCATGAGCTGAGCTTTGCAGAATGAAAGGGAACTTGTCCGGCAGAGGCAGGGAGAGGATATCCTTCCTATACTCCCTCTTTTCGTTCTCCGAGATGCTGTGCTCTTTTTATTCTTCTAGGAGAATGTTCCTTAAGCTCTCTGAAGTAAAGAACCAGTTTCTTTTCCTTTTCTTATTTCCAAATCATTGAAGACTGATACTTTGCAAAAGGTAATAAACCACTAGAAAATATTGAAATAGCAAAGCATACAAAATACAGGCACGCCCAATCACATGCTCAGACACTGCAGCAATGTCAAATTGCCATGAACGTTTCTCCTCTGCTGGTGATGGTACCCCACACAATTATGAATGTACCTAAAGCACTGAACTATCCACTTAAAGATGGGTAAAAGGGTTAATTTTATGTATATTTTACCACACAAAAAAGTTTCTCTTTCATTTTCATAGTATCCCCAGTGGAAACTGTGGAGTCACTTTTAAGTTATTTTTTACTTTCATCTCCAATACCAAACTCATCACCAATACCTTTAATAATCTTTAATTATATTTAATAATCTTTTTCTTTTGAAACAGTTTGCATTTTTATCCTTTCCTTCCCAATCTAACCCTGCACTTCTTCAGATCAGGGTCTGGTTCCTGCAACAGTCTGCTGAGTGCTCTCTCTGCCACCATCTTCTCAATCAAAAATATTTTATATATACAAGGAAGCTAAAGTGATCTTCCTAAAATACTGTTCCATCATGGCCTCACTCAATTATATGCAATGGCTCCCTGTGGCCTCTTATATCAACTTTAGTTTCCCCATCTAACTTTCACAGAAGCTTATATCACTCATTACTCACTTTATACAACATGACATTTCTATTTTAGGCAGCCAAAGGTCCTTCCAGGCCACTTGTCACTTGTCCCACCTACTCTGGCCCACAATGATCTTTCCAGCTCCAGAACTCTTACTTCTCAATGTCACTGAGCCCTTGATGAGAGACTGTTGCTGAATGGCGCTAATTGTGTTGTGTATCGTTTCCATAGTCTGAGACCAGGGACCAGTTCCACTAATTATCTCCCTTGACTCTGACACTAGTGCACATAAGAGTTTAACAAGTAGTTTTCGGTGAGTTGTCAGGTTTGTACGGTTCATAGTTAGCCTGAGAGAATTTCACTACATCAGCTCAGTCATGCTGCTGCATTAAGTCTAACAAATAATATCTCCCTAATGTGGACCCTAATCCTCAGAAGAGGGAAATATTATGTATTTTGCAAAAAAAAAAAAAAAATAGAGGTACAGCCAGAAGTCAGTTGCTCAAAGTCACACAAGTGATAAGAAGAGAGTGGGATCTGAAATATAATATAATGTGTAACTCCAAACCACATACTGTTTCCACTGCACAACCCAATGCTTTGCTAGGGTTTAGGAGCCACCCATTCGTCATCCCTGATGTCCTCTGAGAATCTGAACACCCAACATGGCAGCTCAAACCTTCCTCTAATTCCAGGGGCTTGCCCGTCCACAGCCACGGACACCAACGCTTGCTGTCACCACCAAAACAAATACTCTTCAGTCCTGGGACTCACGCCCATCATCTCAGGAGCAGACTGTAAGTGGCATCAGTCATCTGGTGTTTTGCACCCCACCTGTGTTGGAGGAGAAGGACGTTTCCAGAGGTGGCTTTTGGAATGGTCAACCCTCTGCACTTTTCCCATGTTACAGGATCAGGATTTTGGCTGGGGTGAGGAGAAGGTGCAGAGAATGGGAACTAAGGGAGTAATAACTTTTAAGCAGAAAGAAAAGGGAGAGTCAGGGAAAATGGAACAAGTGGTGATGGGTGGACCTTGAGGAACACTGTCACAGCTGAGGAAGAGGAGCACTTCAAGAAGCAGACAGCTGAAGCAAAATCAAGTAAGATGAAGAAAGAACATCTGGAAATTGGGAGGTCATGGGTAAGCTTTGCCAGAGCACTTCAATGGCAGAACAAGCCAGACTACAGTTTGATGCATGAGCAGAAGCAAAAGAAAAAAAAAAAAAGAAGGCGGCAGTTAATCTACAGATGAGTTTTCAAGACATTGGGTGAATAGGGGAAGGAAAGGGAGCTGCCTGAGAAGGGACTGGCTTGGGAGGTGGCAGTGCTGAGGATAGGGTGATGTTAGGAGCCAGGGGTTTGCAACCAAGTCATTTAGGCAGATTAATGTGATTATCTCCAGACCTGGAGCAGGCTCAGGAAAAACGCCTTCCGAGGTGGTTCAGGCTGGGGACTGCTCAATTTGAGCAGTGAAAGAACAAAAAGGGTTGGCAGTGGGAGTGGGGGGAACTAAGGATGTTGTGAGCGGCTGGCTGGGAGGGTGCCACAGGGTCTGGGAGAGTAGAGGCCCAGGAGCTGGAGCTGGGGAATCACAGCAGAGGTGAGGGGTGGGGGTGGGAGGCGGGTCAGGAGGGCAGTTCAGAGGGCACATGTGCAGAGGTGGCTGACCCTAGACACGAACCGTGAGAGCAGAGTCACAGAGTCACATGGCGGGGGTGACAGCCAGAACGGCCGAGACGACAGAGGCATCCCACATTGGTGGACAGGTCAGCAGGGAGATAAGAGAAGTGTTCTACAGAGGCCAAGTGCCTGACTCCTCAGTGAGTGCCAAGAGCATCCAGGCGGTTGCTGAGAGAGGGGCGTGGGTCAGTGAGGACCAGGCACTGCAGCTTCAGAGGAGGGTCAGAGGGGGCATAGGGAGCAGTGACCTCAAGTGCGTACGGAAAGCCAGGGACGCTTGGGAAGAAAGCAGTGTCCTGGAGACAGGCCCGGGTTTGCAGGACAGTGTGAGAACAACGGGTTAAGGATGTGGGATGTTGGGTAGTTTCTTGGCAGTAGAGCCAGGACTCCAGAGAGCACGCCTGGTGGAAGGGATTAGCAGGGGGCCTGGCAGGAGGAAGGGGGGCTGAACTGGATGCGAATGAGAAGAGAGAAAATGCATGTGACCAGAGGAGAAGGCCCAACTCCTGCTGGGCCCCCATGAAGGGGAGGTACCCCAGTAGTCCCCTCTGAGAAAAGGCATCCAGTTTCCAGAGGTGGGAGCCACCCCCTGTGGCCCTGGCTGCCTCCAGCAGACCTGCAAGCAGGAGCTGGTCACCTGATCGTGGTTACAGCCACAGGCAAAGGCAGCAAGTGCCACAGAGAAGCACAAGAGGCGAAAGAAAGTCAGCGTGGGCTGGGTGGACAGAGCTGAGGAAAGAGAAGAGGAAGTCAGTGAGAACAAAGGGACTTCATAAAGCCTAGTTTATTACTTTGGTTGGAGACTATCCCTGTAAGGGTTTAAAAAGGCATTTATGCCTTCGTAATCCCGAGAAACACGCTGGAAGGAAAGCACAGGCCTGCCTCGACAAGCTCCTTTCTGCACTGGCCCATTCTGGGCAGTCAACTCTTTTGCAAAGCCCAGAAATACATTCTCAGGAGCCAGGACCTAGTTCTAACGAATCCAGCCCATCCATAGCTGTGACAGCAATCAACCCAACGGGCGTGCAGAATGTATCCATGCTCTTCAGGCTGCAAAATACCACTCACTTCTCTCCTTCAGGGGACGTAGGGCTGCAAAATCGCTCCATGTCAGTATGTGGGTCTTGCCCCTCTGCTTTTCAAAACAGGATGGAAAGACTGCTTACGTGGTACGAGACTTCAACTGGAGGGCACTTAGAAAATCAGAATTTTCGAGTAGCCTGCACACAAGTCTCGAGGCCAACCGTGGATTTATGCAAGGGTAGAAAACAGCAATCTCAGTGCTCAGACCTGAGCTACCGAGGTAATAAGGCAAAGCTATTTCTCAGCCGGCCTCACATTTTTCTCTTTATTTTTATCTGTGGGATCAGGCGTGTTGGAGAGAAACGGAGAGGCCTGGTAACAACAGCTTCCCCATCATTCTTGGTTACTTACATCTGTGGTCAATTTTCCACACTTTATTCCATAAAAGGTAAACGAGGCGCGGTACTTGCAACAGGATAATCTAAACAATATGAACCATGTTACTGTTAAAGACCATCTGGCTGATCACGCCAAGGCCTGGACTTTTAACTCCTTGAGGTAAGAAAGATGCCCATCCCAGAGAGGCCGGGCCTTGCTCGGAGCCCTTACTGCAGGGTCTCCTCCTCCCGTCTTCAAGTCACTTGAAACAACGGCCTCTAAGGTCTCTGTCAACTCTAATATTCCCTCTGATTCTAGGCTGGCTGCCGGGGAAACTCTGCAAGCTTTGTGAATGAGCAACTTGCAAAATGCTTCTATAACAAATGCCTCTTTTCTTTCTCTTTAAAAGGAAACATTAAAAGCTTAAAAAAAAAAAAAAAAAAAAAAGGCCTTACACACAACCCAAACTAAAATATTCTCAAGTGCTAGGTTGTTTCCTTTATTGCTGATTCTCTCACTTAAAACCAAGAGATCATTTACATAATTTTAATTTTAAAAAGCAACTGACACCAGGGAAGAAACAGTGAGGCCCATGCTTTGCTTTTATTTGGGCTTACACATTTTCCGGCCATCTGTTATCCAAGAAAGTTGCAAACTCAAATAAGAGATGGGAAAACTGTGAATCAGATGGTGTTTTTCATCCTTTGGGTGGGGAGCTAATGATAAGAGATTCCAGGAAAGTTCAGATGGGTAAGGTCATCACAAAAATGAAACTTGGCCGCCTCTGCGAGGTGCAGCATTTCCACCTGCAGAAGGAATTCGGCATCTGACCTAGAGGTTCAAGTGCATTTTATTCTTCATCGGTCATTAAGAACTCTAGCTTTCCCCAGCTCCCTCTACAAATATTTAAACCATTAAAACAATTCAATTTATTATACCCTTTAATTCCTTAAACCATGCCTTGCAATATTCCATCAAGGAAGCGTCTTTCAGTATCGCAGCTACAAGCGAGCCGTTATTTCTAGCCACGATCTCCTTTGTGTGTAACCCCAGGGCCTAAGCAATCAGTTTTCTGGGAATGGCTTTTCGGAGGTCGTGGTAGAAAACATTCAAATACAATGGCTATTTCTAGCTTCAACAATGCTGTCTAAAGCAAACTGTGCTAGAACAGTTCCCCCCTTTTTAAAACGTTTTGGAAAATCTCGGTGATATAAACAGAAAAAGATGACATGAGAGCCTAAAGGAAAACCAGTTGGCATAATACACACATGATAGAATGTGGCTCTTACTTTGTCAAACTACTTTAAATTCCACAGGCCCAGATAAGCAGTTGTTTTTTGGTTTTGTTTTGTTGACTTGCCCAACAAACTTCAACATCCTTCCTTCTTCCCCTATCTACCTTGCAGGTTGCCTCTTATGGATGCACAGAGTACGGAGTTGAAAGGGTTAATGGCCACCAAGAGAGCCCTTGGGAGACAAAGCATCATATCTCATGATCATAAATCTCTTTCAAGGCAAGTTGGACTCAATTCTACTACAGCTCCAAAAATTCAGCATTCATCTTCAATTAGATGAAATGACATTCACATCTATTTATACTTTCCTCATTTCCCAACATATTTATCTCATGAAATGAAAACTGGAACAAACTCCTGTCCTAAACATGCACATTATTTTTTAAAAAGAATTAACGAACAAGGCTAAATAACTGAATTAATAGGCCTTTTATTGGAATTCACTTTTAATATAAATTCTTAAACATCTGTGAGCAATATTTTTAAAGAGACAGGCAAGAAAGAAAATGAGAGAAAAAAATGACTTAATCCTTACTCAACTGTAGTAGTAATTTCACAACCCAAAACGGAGTAGGAAAAATGTTATGTGAATTGAAAAGTGATTGTGTTATGATTCTGTGATTGGATATTTGGTCACACTGCAGCTCCTTTGTAGAGCCCTTCCCCTTTGGAGAAAGGGGTTTCATCTCTCTTATGATATGGGGCCAATGGAAAGCTGACCCCAACGTAGTGTCTTCACCTCTATAAGGACCAAGGATGTAGCCAGAACAGGGAAAGTTGGGAATTTCCAACTGCTGGGTTTAAATGATTGCTTACACTGGAAGCCACAGCAGATGAGAAAAAGTCCCAAAGGGCAAGTGAGGCAGTGTGGCTAAGTGCTGATGGCAGCAAAGAGTAACAGGCGTCCGGGAAGTCGGCAGGGAGTGAGGAGGGGCCTGCAGTGGCATCAGCCTCAGGCTCATCTGGACACAGGCATAAGGCCCAGCCGGGCAGAGGGTCAGCATTTGGGAGGTCTAATGGATGGTAAGGCCCTCGCATGGGACAGGTGGCCTGCCGGGGAGGGTGAGAGCACACAGGGACCCGTTTAAAGGAGCTGGGATGTGGGGATGAATGAGTAAAGCCATCTGGGAACAGGGCAGTACTGGAAAGGTAAGGCAGACACTTCAGAGAAGGGGCTTCAGATTCTGCAGACCCTTGCCCGATTCTAAACTGCTCCGTTCTTCTCTATTAGATGAACTTAGATAAACAAGATGGGTCCTACAGCCACGAGGTGGGCCTGAGGCTTCTGGTTTGGTTTGGGGGGTGGAGGCTGAGGGCAAAGGGTATTAAATGGCTCGAGCCTGTGATTGGGGGGACGGAGGCAGGGGTGACGGTCTGAATATTTACATGGGTAACAGTCAGATGTCAGAGCAGGGTCTGGAAGCACCTGCTGTTGCCGGGCTGCAGGAGGGTCCAGCAGGGCCCTGGCGGGGGCAAGGCTGCCTGCAAAAGTAAACGCTGTGAGTCAGCCCTGGGAGCAGGGGCAGACAGGTTGCTCCTGCCTCCCAGTTGGCAGTTTTTCCACATCTGTGTGAAAGGGATATTGCTTAAGAAAGGAAAATAAGGCTGAGGGTGGAGCCAGGAGGAGCTTGTTTTCCTCAAATTTCTCAATAAACATTTGCTTTGCTGATAAAAGTTTGAGCTTTTGTGTCTCTTTGTTCTTGTTGCATGACTGAGGGAAAAGAAGGTTGCAGACTTCTCCAACCTGTCAGGCAGGTTTGGATTTCTTTTAGATGGTGAGATCAGGAGAGAGCTTTTGAAGAACACTTTAGGGTAACTTTTTTTTTTTTTTTTCCTGGAGACAAGGCTTGCTCTGTCGCCTGGGCTAGAGTGTAGTGTTGTCATCATCCTAGTTCACTGCAACCTCAAACTCCTGGGTTCAAGTGATCCTCCTGCCTCAGCCTCCCAAGTAGCTGGGACTACAGGTGCACAACACAATGCCCAGCTAATTTTTCTAAGTTTAGTAGAGCGGGGTCTCACTGTTGCTCAGGCTGGTCTTGAACTGCTGAGCTCAAGTGATCCTCCTGCCTGGGCCTCCCAGAGTGCTAGGATTACAGGCGTGAGGCATGGTGCCTGGCCAGGGTAACTAATTTGACATCTGCCCAAGTGATCTGTCTATACCCATCCTTTGTTATAGCGAGACATGATCCTTTCTTTCTCGTTTTTTTTTTTTTTTTCAAATAAGGGAAATAAGTGTGAGAAGTAAAGTTATTAGGGAATACATTAAACATGATTAGTGGGAGTAATGAGGTTTAGGCAAGATCCACATCAAACCCCCTAAAGCATGCTTGGTATCAGATTCAGGAAAGAAATGAGCCTCCGTGTGTGGGTTTTTCTGCTGGAGGCAGCATGAGTAACTAAGACCTGTGTGCACAGGAGGGGCAAGGTGAGGAAAGGTGCAGAGCTCTTCACCCAGAGGGAGACTTGTACCCTCATTAGGAATGAGGGCATTGGGTGTGTTGGAGCCGGCTCCTACCAGCTCTCCAATATTAAATTTTCAGGAATTCAGTGAGCTAGTTGTTAAATACAGCTGTTACTAAAATTTAAAATATAAACTTGAAATTATACTTGAAAAGGTAATAAATACTCAAAACTCATCACTGAAATGGCTTTATTATTACCTATGCTCTTGAGATTACTGACTTTACAGTATCCACACGGTAGAAGCACTGTCACACAATGCTGTGCTACTGTATCACTCTTCCCAACTCCACATCTAGGGATGCCACAAAACTGGCCATGGTGGGGGTATTTACACCTTGGAAGTGAGCAAACGCTGCAAATCAAGGCTTGATTTCTTGTCTTGTTGATTATTTAGACTTAAGAACGTGATGGAGGAATGTCAATAATGCAGATTAAATTTAAAAGTGAGTCATGTCTATAGTCATTATATTGTGAATAACATACAAGAGAGGAAAATACCCTTCTAGCATTTAAACTATTACATGATTCAGTAAAGGTGCTCAGGCCATTGGCGAATGAATGCAGTGCTAACATACTTAGTGCTAAAGCTGAACGAGGTGTCAGTTTAAGGAATATAATAGGTGCAAAGGTGGAAAAGTTTAGTGGATCACACATCAGATTTAATGACAATAAATTTATTGGTAAAGAGTTAGTGAACTGGGATGAAATTCCACTTGTCAAACTGTGGCTAACCACAGGTTAGCCACGGCTACAAGAGCCTAACAAAAATCAACGAAAGCCCTCTGTGAGACTCAATCAGTGATATGGAATTTATCATAAATAGTATTGGATATTTTATTATTATTCATAAATTATGTGCTACACATCCTTTATCTCAGTGAAAGTTATAATTAATTTACATATGTATTTATGCACACAGTTTTTCTGGAAAGCTGCTTGTTAAATATTCACCAGCCTATGACTGGGGGTCTGCAAATGCATGCCTTGAGGAGGGGCTTATTCTCCCCATTCTCACTGCTAAAGCGTTAGTACTTCTTTTAAAACTCTGAACCTATCAGATTCTAGATTAACACACATTGCACCCCTACCACCCCACAGATTTTACCCCTCCCCAAAATTCCTGAAGCTCCTTCTGTTTTTATTCACTTAGCAAATGATACCCCTGTACTGGCTTTTTAAGTAACAACGTTTATTATTTATGCCCCATTTTGTTTCACACAAAGGTCTCAGAAGCTTTCTCCGAGCCTTTTAAAGGTGACTACATGGAGTAGGCGTTCAAAAATGTATTCAAAGAGAGAGAGAAAGAAAAGAGAGAGAGAAAGAAAAGAAATAAAGAAAAGAAACAAAAATGTATTCATTCAGTCAATTGGTCAGCTTATATTCGTGGAGTCTGACTTCTGTACCAGCCCCTGAGCCAACTCAGGGATTTGAAGATGAACATCTCACAATGATGATGGTGATGGTAATGTGATGATGGCCAGGGTTTATTGAGCAGGTGCCAGATGCTATGCCAAGGACTTTGTGTATAATACCTAGATACGGCAGTGTATGTGAACATGTGGCAACTAGCCAAAGATGGTGCCTTGACACTGGGCCTTGGTCATCTCAGTCCTCAGGACCCAGCTCCGTCCTGGCTTAGTAATGGTGCATGCATGCATCAATGAACGATTGGTTGGTAGGCCTAGTATTACATTTAGTTATCTATCCTGTCTCTTCCCTTCTTTTCTCTTCCCTTCCTTCTTTCCTTCCTTTCATATGGGGGAGTCTGTATGGAAAAGGAAACTGAGTGGCCTGCATGTGATATATAATGTAAAAACAAGGCTGCTTTCCTAAGACTCGTCATAATCTGGCATACCTAATGCAGCACGTGGCTGAAGACTGCACCTTTGCCCATCTGCTCTGCTTACCTTTGTGACAGCTCTGCAAACTTCCCAATCTCCTCATAGAGAGCACTTGGCACCATTTAAAACAGCTGCTCCCTCTCTAAGGGAGGTCCCACAGGCTGGTAGTGAGTCCTGTCCCAATTGTTACGTTTTCCACAAGTGGGGAGACTTCTCCCAGGATGAGGGAGGCTTGGAGGTGGGCCAGCGGTGGGAAGTGGCAGCTGACCTTCCAGTTCTGCTTCCCTCTTCTGTCCTCATCAAATACAAGCTCCTGGGTGAATACCTGGACCAGGCACAGCTGGGCTACCCAGAAACCAGCAACAGGTCCCCACCTCCCTCAGTCTGACAACCTGATGGCAATTCACTTCTCACCAGTGCCATTTACCTTTACTCAAGAGAGTCCAAGTCAGTAACATGGCAGCTATATTTGAAGTTTTTACCTAAAAGCTTAAAACTTAAATTTGCCAACAGACTCTTCATTCTAACTTTATTCAGCCCAGCTGATGATCCCCATGACAGAAGTTTTCAGATAACTGGTTTTTATGCCTTCAAGAGCCAAAACTTGCTTTTTAAAAGCATGTCTGCAGTGGTAGAAAACATTTCTGAAGCAGAGTAAGCCCATTTCTGCTCTCATCAACAGAGAAGCCTGAACATAGTTTAACCTTTGGCTCCACTAATGCAAGGCCGTCCTTACTGCTGGTAACTGTTGATTTGGGCTAAAAGAACCATGTGTTCATATGGATGGTTTTATTGTCCTGTCTGAGGGAGGACTGGAACAGGGTCATGCAGACTGGTCAGACTTCAACAGGCAGAGAAGGGAGAGGGAAGAGAGTGAAAGGGCAGGCCACACAGAGGGCAGTAGATCGCATCTCAGATTTAATAACAATAAATTGTTGACCCATTTCATTATCTCATGCTAAGTATCTGTTTCAGCTGGGTTAGCTAATTCAGCAAGAGTTATAAATAATATTCCATACAAATGAAAAATTTTTTATAATAATCATAGCTCCCTTCTCATTTAGTGTTTTTTTCTTGTATTAATTAGAGGCAATAAGCTTTCTTATTAAGCCAGTTTTTACTTCATTTCTAATGTATTTCTATTTCCTTTTTCATGCTTTGTGTGTTGGTTTAGTAGTTTATTTTCTAAATTCTAAACTCTTTAAAATGAGACTTCAAAGCGTTCTTTTCATCTAAATAAATCATTTACAGATTCCCTTTTCTCTCCCGCTGCCCTCATTCTGCCCCCAGAATATCTGCTTCTCTCCATCACACAGCACGCCCTGGTCCAAGCTCTGACTTCTCACCTAGACTCCTGAAAGAGTCTCCTAATTCACGTGCCCCACTGCACCGGGCACACAGTGGCCAAGTGATCTTGTAGTAAAGTCAGGCAGGGGTCAGAACTTGGGCTCTGGAGGCTGAAGACAATCTGATGATATCCAGCCCAGCCCCTTCAAGAACATACTATGTGACCCTAGGCTAGGTGCTTAACATCTCTGGGCCTTCCTCAATTGGAAATGGGCACGTTATAAAAGCCCCTATGTCATCTGGATGCTCTCAGTATTGAGATAAGATATGTATATTTCTTGGAGCAATAAACTGACTTTAGGCATTTAGAAAAAAATCTCTGAAAATGTGTATCAGATTGCTTAAAACCCTCTTAAAACCCAAATACTCCACCAGGACCACGAGGGCCCTCAGGATCAGGACCTGCCTCATCCCATCCCACTGCTCCCCCAACTCACCATGCTCCAGCCACACGCTGGCTCCTGGTTGCTTCTCAAGTTCACTAACCTCTTTCACACTTAAGAGCCTTTGCACATGCTGTTCCCTTTGACTGGCTTCTTCATTGGGCCTCACTTAGCTAATGACCCGTCCTTCAGCTCTCAGTTTAAACATCACTTGCTAATCTGACAGGGGCCCTGCTCAACCACCCAGGCTGACTTTAATGGTCCATGTCACTGTTTTTCCTTTACAGCACTGAGCACGATATGTAATTGCACATATATGTGTGGGTTGAGAATCAGAAAGGGACTTTGGGTGGGTCCTTGGGATGAGTGAGAGGCGAAGAGGAAAAAGACAAGAGAACCTTGGTGTAGGGAAAAGGCAACAACAAGGCCAGGGTATTTTGTGGGTGGAGGGACAATTACAAGGCTGACTGTTAAGATTCAGTGTTGGGGAGTGTCGTTGGGGGACACTGAGGAGTGAGGGAGAGCCTGGAAGAATCCAATGAAGAGGGGATATGACCATCCTTACTTCCTTCTGATAGCCAAAATCACATTCATCTTATCCTCCAGCACCTTGCTTGGCGTTTTACAGGTGGTTTACATTCAACAGTGCTTGTTGAACTAATTATGTTGAATAAAATATTAAAAACATGAACAGACTCATGCCAGGGGAACTATTAGGGAAAGTTCTGTCCCCTGAAAACACTTCTAAAGGAATCCCCAATAGATTCTCAGAACATATCAAAATTTTCAAATGCCAGTTACACAAACGCTTTCAAAATACAGGCAAGATTGTATATTATATAACTCATATCAGGAAGTAAATGAGATCTTCACTTAAAACGCCTAATGAGGACAACATCAAAAGACAGAGAGAGTGGGAGAGAGAGTGAGTGCATGTCAATTATGGGCCATTTTCATTCACAAATATAGTTTAATAAATCATAAATAATATCCTACAAACAGAAAGGGGAAATGTTACAATAACAAACAAGTGTCCAAAGACAGAGCTAGTACTAAGTGGGGAAATTATTAGGGTAATTCAAAACTTTGATAGAAAATAATATTTTTAAATATAAGAATTATTCTTATATAATAAGAAATATTTATATAAATATAAAATTATATAATTTTATAATTATAAAATTATAATTTAAATTTAAATTATATTATTTAAATATAAGACCAGCCTGAGCAAGAGTGAGATCCCGTCTCTACTAAAAAAAAAAAAAATAGAAAGCAATTAGCTGGACATCTAAAAATATATATATAGAAAAAATTAGCCGGGCATGGTGGCGTGTGCCTGTAGTCCCAGCTACTCAGGAGACTGAAGCAGTAGGATCGCTTGAGCCCAGGAGTTTGAGGTTGCTGTGAGCTACGCTGATGCCACGGCACTCTAGCCCCAGCAACAGAGTGAGACTCTGTCTCAAAAAAAAAAAAAAAGAAAAAAAAAACAGAATTAGTCTGGTGGACGCTGAGAAGGACATTATAACACTTGAAATTAATACTTTATAAGAACTCTTTAAAATCAGAAATGGAGATCTAGTCCTTAAGATTAAAAGGATTATAGATTTAAATCTGAGCTTCAGTATTACTTTTAACGTGGAAATCCTACAGCAGTCCCACCCATTAGGACTTTCTACAATGATGGAAAAATGTATTTCTGTGCCGTCCAGTACAACCAGACAACTAGTAGTACTCTAGTTGGTAGCAACTAGTCACATGTGGCTATTGAGACTTAAATGTGGCTAATGTAACTGAGGAACTGAATTTTTAAATTTAATTTTTAATTTCTTTAAATTTAAATAGCTACAAATGGCTATTAACTACTGCAGGATAGCATCGCCTCACTCTGCACACACAGAAGCATAAGATGCCCCCCTCAGCACTCCTATTGGAGGCAGTAAAAAATATCGCAGGACAAGATGAAAAGGAAATAGGGAATAAACATAGGAAAGACAGAAATAGAAATATCCCTTTTTTGCAGACGATACAATAGTGTAAATAGAAACTGCAAGATGAACCAAATGCATAAAAAAATGCTATAAAAAGTTAGAAAAGGCAATAGAAAACATTGCTACTCCCAATACTGAAAAAATAAAATATTGGAGCATTTATATATCTAGATAAATAACACATCAAGTGAAATAAAAGTTATAAAATTATAATGGGAAAAATAAAAGATTATCTAAATAAGCAAAGTTATATCCATTGCTCCTGATTCAGAAAATTTAGGGTAATATCAGTAACATTAGTCCACAAAACAAAAAATAGATTAACATCATAACAATTATGTTTCTGCTAGAATACTCTAGAATGTGATAAATCACTGGCAAAATTAATAAGGGAAAATAAATACCCAATAATACCAAAGAAGATTGGAGGAGGATGTAATAATCAAATTTTAAGACATATTATAAAGTGATCTTCATCAAAACTGAATTTTGCTGGATCAAAGCCAGGACAAAGACTCTAATAAAATAGTGATTCCAGAGATAGATTTAAGCACTTATAAGTCCTCAGGATATAGTGAACAAAACAAAACAAAGAATCACAATAATGGATGAAAGAATCATCATTTAATAAATGCTGATGGAACAACCTGGTATCAATATGAAGGAAAGTATATTATATCCATAACTCACCACATATGATGCTACTTTCCAAATCAGACAATGAACTAATTAAACACAGAGAGCCTTAAAAAGGATAAAAAGGAGAATGTATTTATCCCAGCTGTGGCAGAGAGATAAATACATGATTAAAAAAACTAAATAGTATTATAAAGCTGAAGTAGGTGGATTCAAATATTTTAAAGTCTAATTAAAGTCTCCTCAATAAAAATTAACAAAACAAATACAAAGGGGCAAAAGAACGTTTTAAATTATGATAAATACAATGGAAAATTATTTACAATGCAAAATAGTAATAAAATCTCATATTGTGCTATAAACATGTATCGTCATCAGTAATGAGACCTCATTTGACAAATGGCTGAAGAGTGAAGACGCAAAGGAGGAAAGAGAAGAACACTAGCAGGTGGCAGCCCCATGCCAGGCGCTTTAGAGATGCTTTGCGCACACTGGGGGGTGGATCCAATCAGTCGACACAGGAAGGGTGTTCCGTCTCACAATTTAAGAAACACGAATCAAAATACTTGTTTACCTATTTAAAAACAGTAAGAGATACAATGATAAAATAATCCTGGGCAGAGCTGGGGGGAGCAAGCCCACTCAAACATTGCTGGGGCACCGTCCGTTACTTCAGTGCTTCTATCTGCCATCTGACAACATGCAACAAGAGCCATAAAACCATCCCTGTCTTTTGATCCTTAATTCCTCTTTGGAGTCTATATCCCAAGGAAATGCTCAAAAGAGACAGAAAAAAAGAGAAGTAAGCAATGTGAACAAAATTTCTAACAGCATATTATTAAGAACTAAAACTGAATCAATCTAAATGTCCAACCACAGGAGAACGGGTTAAGTAAATTTGATATAGCAATTAAGTGGGAATCTATGACATTATTAAAAACTATTAAAGTGATCATGTGATCTATAGACAGAAATGTAAATATCAAGCTATTTTAAGTTTAAAAAAAAGCAAGCATAAGAACCCTAAATGTAAAACATTTCAAATTAGACACAGAATATGATAAATTGGGGACAAAGCTCTTTCCTGGATAAGATACCCTCCAAACGTGGGGAGAAGTCACGCAGAAGCTACTGGCTTAGACAGCCACCTGGTAAGGCTTTGAATTCTACCAAGAGATCTTGAACCATTCAATTAAGAATGTTCTGGGCCTGACCTGATTCAATATTTCTAGAACTTAGATATTTTAACTCCAAAAGAACATAATCAGAAAAAGATCTGATCAGCCCTTATATTATTTTAATGCGTCCTTTTGGATTTTCCTTTTATTATGTGGATTAAGGAATGGAGTGTACAAACTATATCTGCACAATTGAAATCCAAGAATTTAAGCCATTGCTTCCCACTGAAACACACAAATGACTAAAAGCACTACAACTAGAGTATTGCCACTGAGAGGCGGGGTTGTGACAGCCCTTGCCATCATCGCCAATCTGTCCACAGAGTGTGGCCTGGGCAGTTGTGACACCAACAAGTGGGCAGTTGATAGAGGCCCTGCTGGATATGCCAAGACCGTGTGAAGTCCACATCAGCAAAACTGTTTTCTGCAATTACTTCAAAGGTGGGAGATTTTAAAAACCAGATTAAAGAAAAAAATCTTTGCTGAGATTTTTATGGAATTTAGACTCCCAGAGGGATAATCTGACAAATGGTGTCGAAGTCACCACCCTGCACACTCTCCCTAGGAAAGTTCGTTCATTCTCATGGCTTAGTGGCCATCACCACCACCACCCCCAACCTGAAGTCCAGTCCCATGTCTTTACCTGGATTTCCTAAGGTATAATGTAAACCCTTCAAATTTTGGGCTGAGATGTTTATAATCTCTCTTGGGTATCATGTTTGGATACTCTCATCTGTGCAACACTCTGTGTTGGGTCAGATCCTTAGTCGTCTCTCTTGCCAACCTACCTCCTTGCCATTCCATGTCAAATAATTTATAATGGCAAGCCCTGAGTCCACCAAGCTGGTACAGGTGGAAAATTTTTTTTAAAAAGTCCTAAATAGGTTGATATAAACAGATGGTTGACAGCTGCTTGGGTAATCATTGAAGGACACAGGAATTTTAGGCCTCTGGCAGCTAACTCCTTCCATCCTTGCTGGGTGGGACAGGCTCTGGAGTCTACCACCTGGACCTGAATGCTGGTTATGCCACTTACTAGCTGTGTGACCATGGGCAAATGGCTCCAGTTTTTTTGTCTATAAATTGGGAATAATGATGGTTCTTGCCCCACAAGATTGGTAAGAAGATTAAGTGGCTTAAAACTGGTAAAATGCTCAGAACAGTTTCTGGCATGTAGCAAGCACTCAATGTATGTTAGCCATCATCATCATCCTCATCCTCCACTACAAACAAGTCTTGGGCTCTGTACCTGAGCCCACATGACAATCCTTACTTCAAGGAGCTTCCTCTTTATCATTAGGTGGAAACATCCCCAGTACCTTTAGCTGTAGTTATTTTCCAATCTCTCAAGACACATTAACTTCATTGTCCCTCTGCTCTAGACATTGTCATTATATTTAATAATGCAAATACACTGTCTATACCTTCGAACATAACAGGAGGTCTATACCTAAGTTTCCTTACTTCTGTTTGGTGCACTTGGGAAACATCTCATTCATAAAGTTCCCATTCAAATTAAACACACACTGATTTAATGTGGTGCTTTTCAAAAAACCACAAATCCACATTCTCTGCAGGAATTAGTGTCTCCGAAAGGAATGTTTGATGTGTACAATAAATGCTTATCAGGAATTGTTACTGGGTCCACATTAGAAGGTAAATCTCCTAGAATTAACCATTTCTCGCCTAGGAATAAAAGTCCTCATTCCTGCCCAGATCCATGACTACCTGATTTCCTCAGGTTTCTTTATTAGGGGAAATACAAAGACTTCAAGGGATGCATTCTGTGAAGTAGCTACATATGTATTTAGAACATCTACTGAATAGTATTTATAATTACTACAGTTGGTTTAACATTTGCTAAAAATAATATACTTTGCTCCGTGATGGTGGGAGACATTCTGAATAGCAGTATGTATGAATCTTAAAGCTGTTTCTGCCAGCATATACCTAGATAGTGCCATGGCACCTGCAGCAACAACATAAGAAGAATTCATTTTGACCTCAAAGAAGAGCTATATTCTACCCATAAGTGACCTTGGGTAAGTCACTGCCCCTCTCTCAACCTCAGACTCCATGTATATAAAACAAAAGGCTGGGTAAAATCACCTCTAATGGGGTCCTTTCTAGCTTTACAAGCAATGATGTCGGTGACTCTAAAGTAGTTGAGGAGGAGGAGAAGGATTCCTTGGAGAAACTTGTTCTCTTCCCCAAGTGCATCACCTGGCTGCCTCGGAATAAGCCCAGGGGTCCAGTCTGTCTCTGTGTGCCCCTGAGGGTGCAGTTATTCCAAATCTCACTAGCCCCCTAGGGCCGGACAAGGAACTCTGCCCTTGGTAAGCTAAATCCCGGCTTCTCGCTTTCCACAGTAACCACGTGTCTCTATACACATGACCTTGGAAAAGACACTTAGCCGGTTTTCCTGGTCTGATCAGAAAAACTGGTGAGCTCTGTGGTTATCAGCTGAATTCACAGTAACAGCCCTGTCCTTCACTCCAAAGAAATGCAT
Organism: Varecia variegata; assembly: GCA_028533085.1. Lineage (NCBI taxonomy): Eukaryota > Metazoa > Chordata > Mammalia > Primates > Lemuridae > Varecia > Varecia variegata. Next base: position 145,254,503 of record CM052438.1, on the reverse strand, counting down.
GTCTGTGTTCAGCGAATTAGGCTGATAGGATTCTAAGAGTCAAGAAAAAATTCTTGGTCCTTATTCTTTTCTTCCTCAGTCACCAATTCTGTCCAATCACTGGCCGTTAGAACCAAAGAAACCCTATGAAATTCTATGAGAAAGGTTGGTTGTGTTGCCGACAGGGTCTGCATTCCCACCGTGCTGAGGACAGAAACGCTCGGGGTGGCCGTGTGTGTACCCCGCAGCCCCGCAGCCCCAGGCCAGCTGACTGGCCCGGACTTGCCTGTGGCCCGTCGTGAGGCCTGGGACTAAAAGCTGAGCTGGGCCCATCAGGTCGTGTCTCTTAGGGGTCTGCCATCAAGAGAGTGAGGTGGGTGGCAGTGGGAGGTACTGCCGAGATGTCCTGAGGTCACTGGATACGGGGAGAGGGCTTAGGTCCCAGGAGAGCAGAAATGACAGGTAAGCAGAAGCACAGGGGACAGAAAAGATCTGAACTGGAAGCTGAGGACGCCGTCCGGGAGAGCAGAACAGAACGGAGTCGCTTCAGTGGCAGCACACCAGACTGAAATCCAGAACTTCTACCCCCCGGGGCCTCTCCTGCTGCCTGCGATTCTGAGTACATTCTTGTTAATGTACATCCTTAAAATAAAACCCCAATTCCTGGAGGAATTTGAATGAGATTCTTTGCCTCTCTGAAATGGAGATCAACTAGTTAGTAGCCTTTGTTCCTAGATGAGGATTTGAGGAACCACTGAGGCAGAGTAATTCACGGCAAAGCCAGGCTGTGCCAGGCGTTTCAACTCCCAGAACAGTGCTCTTTCTGGCCGAATTGCCTCCTGGCTTGTTGACTTTTCTTCCCGTAGTGCCGCTGCTGTTTTACATTCGCTTGCCTCGGACTGTAGACGTCCCCTGCCTTTTCCGGGGCAGCAGCAGCAACCATGGCCAGGTTTTTCCTGCCAAGGTGCAGTTCTCTCTGATTTTTAAATAAATAACAAAAACTGAAGGATGTGCACGGGCTTCAGATATTTCTTCGCATGCTCTGTAGCACTCCCTCTCCTGCTCCCTTGCCTACTCTGGCTGTGCCGGACTCATTGTCACTGGAACCCCTTACAGGGTAGGCTGAAAGGGACTAAGAATTTAGCTCTGCAGTCATTTCCTTGGGTCTCTGAAAAGCCCTCCTTCTCTCTTAATTAGCAGCCTCAGCTTCCTCCTGCCATGGTTTTTCTCCTGTACCCTTGCAAAATCTATTTTATCCCAGTCAGTGGAACCTCGCTTTTCCTTAGCCAGGAGAATTCATTGTTGTCTCCACTCAAATTTCAAGCAAATAATCCCTTCCCTATTGCACACCACCCCTTTCCCCCTTAGGCTGTCAAGGACTCATCATTTCCCTATCTTCTCCTCATTTTTTATTATTTAGACTTTCTGGCTCTCGGCCGTTTAGGACTTTTCTTTGTCTGCCTCAAATTGTGTCTGGTGGTACAGTATTCTCAGTTTGGGGCTCGGATCCAGTCTCAAATTGGCTCCCCTGAGTTATACTTTCTTATCTTTTTTATTAAGTCTTTCTTTTTTTTTTGTATCTTTTTTTTTATTTCAGCGTATTATGGGGGTACAAATTTTAGGTTATGTATATTGCCCTTGTCCCCCCACCCCCTGAGTCAGAGCTTCAAGTGTGTCCATCCCCTAGATGGTGCACATCGCATTTATTAAGTCTTTCTGAACTGTTCAATACCATGTAGAGTGGTGGCTTCCGTCTTCATGTCTGACTTTCTAAACAAAATGGGTAGAATTTTTCTTCTTCCCTCATCCTCCTTCAACTATAAATCACTTCAAAAGAACTCATTGGTCAGATAAGACACTAAAGCTATGCAACAAAAGTAACTGAACAACATCAAAATTAAAAACTTCTGTGCCTCAAAGAACCCTGTCAACAGAGTGAAAAGGCAACCCATGGAATGGGAGAAAATATTTGTAAGTCATATATCTGATAAGGTGTTAATATCCACAATATATAAAGAACTCCTACAACTTAACAACAAAAAAAACCCAACCCAATTAAATAAAAAGGCAAGGGACCCGAACAGACGTTTTTTCCAAAGAAGATACACAAATGGTCAATAAGTACATGAAAAGATGCTCAAATCATTAAGGAAATGCAAATCAAAACTGCAGTGAGATACCACTTCACAAATTAGGATGGTAACTATCCAAAAAAGAAAAAAAATAAGTATTGGTGAAAATGTGGAGAAACTGGAACCCTTGTGTCCTGTTTGGGAATGTAAACAGGAATGTTGTGTCCATGTGGGAATGTAAAATGGTGCAGCCACTATGGAAAACAGTATTTTGGTTCCTCAAAAAATTAAAAATAGAATTATCCGTATGATCCAGTAATTCTACTTCTGGATATACTCAAAAGAATTTAAAACCGGGACTCAGATATTTGTACACCCATATTCATAGCAGCATGATTCACAATAGATAGAAAGTGGAAGCAACCCAAGTATCCATCATGGATGAATAGAGAAACAAAATGTAGTATATACATACAACGGAATATTATTCAGCCTTAAAAAGAGGGGAAGTTCTGACATGCTACAGCATGGATATACCTTGCAAATATTATACTAAGTGCAATACACCAGTCATAAAAAGGCAAATATTCTATGATTCTGCTTATATGAGGAACCTGGAGAACTCGGAATCATACAGACAGAAAGTAGGATTTCAGTTGCCAAAGGCTAGGGGGAAGGGGTACTGGAGAGTTGTTGTTTAACGGGAATAGAGTTTCAATTTTGCAAGATGAAAAGGGTTTGGGAGGTTGATTGCAAAACAATTCGAATGCACTTTACACTACTGAACTATACACTTAAAAATAGTTAATGCAAATTTAAATTATGTGTATTTTACCACAATTTAAAAAACAGATGGCTAGAAAGAGTTAAAAAAAATAACTCCTGGTTGCAGCCTGGTTACTTCACAAATTCAACCACTTAATAACTTGGGCAAGTTATTGAAACTCTCCATGGTTCAATTCCTCATCTGTAAATGGGATTAGTTAGTACCTACTTCATATGCCATTGTGAGGATTAAGTAAATTATTACATGTAAGGTGTTTAAATGAGTGTCCAGCACAAAGCATTGTTCAATCCACGTTAGTTACCAGAACAACAATGATTGTTGGAACAGGGTGCAAGGCACCATTTGGAGTACTGCCCGAGGTTGCGGCATTTCGCCTCCAACCCCCTGCCTCCAGGCTCACTCTAGCTGAAATTCACAGATGGGGAAATGGAGGATGGGAGGCATGCAGCGATCAGCCTGGGTCACAGAGGCCGAGGTGGGGCAGGATCAAGAAGAAATTCGGCTGCAGTGAGGGCAGCTGCCTGATGGAGACGCAAGCCATCCTCACACAGGCCCCAGGACAAGTCAGAACTGGATGTGATGTCCGGGCCGTGAACTGGGGGTGGGGGAAGCTGTGGCAGGGATGGCTGAGAAGTTGGGCTCTGCTCCAGGCCAACAACCCACCAGCTAAAGAATCCCAACTGTCTTCATCCTCCTCCCACACCCATCCTGCCCCAGGGAGGAGACCAGCTGGATCCAACAAAGAGAACACAAGCCAAAGTGGGAAGCTGGATCCAGAGGTCACTAGGGTCCCCAAGCAGATGGAAGGGCAAGCCCCAAGGAGGAGGCCTCAGAGCCCTGTGGGCAGGGCCTGCTGGGCACCATCGCCCAGTCCAAACTGGGCTGGGGAACAGAACCCTTGTCACACAGCCAGGGACCCGGAATAGGCATCGTGGAGAACAAGAGCCCAGGTAGGTGGCCTGGGCTCCCATTACCTGCTCCCACCTTGGACTCTCATTGGGTCCCTTGGCCCATGCTGATTTCCTTGGAAAATTCCTGGGAATGAGGCAGGAATTTGGTTCCTGATTCTCACCCATCAGGACCCAGAGGGGGTGCCAGCAGGAACCCTCCAATGACTTGCAGTTTCAATTTTTGTGTGTTTTTTTTTCCCTTTCAAATACATGACTTCTCTTTCCTACCCCATTCCAAGTCTTATAAAATTCCCCAGCTGGCCTTAGGTGGCCTACGGTCACTTCCCATCAGAGCCTGGCAGTGGTGGGGTCTCCACTCCAGAGGAATGGGTACCTCGCAGAAGGTGCTACCCGGCCAGAGGTGGCACCAGGAGCCCCCCAGCCAGAAGAGCATCGTTGGCTCCAGAAGAACACTCAGGTCAGGCCATAAGCAAGAAGGAGGGTTTGGCACCAGGGGACCCTGGGGACAAAAGAGATCCAGAAACAGGATTTTGACATTTGGGAAAGTTTTTTCCCCCTCCCAATGTTGGGAGAGGCTCTGTAAATACAAACTTAACTTGGACCCTTCTCTGTGGAAAAAAAGCTTAAATAAATCCTTTCTCAGAGTGAAAAATCCTCCTCTCCTACCGATTGTTTTTCATATTAGGCAAGTAATACATATTCATGGTAGAAAATAAATTAGAAAATGCAGACAGAAAAATTAAAATCACTCCAAATCCTACCCTCCAGACTTAATCAGTGTTAACACGTTAGGTATGCATTTCCAGACTTTGTTCAACGCAAGTATAAACATACATATCTTCACATATATACACTTACAAATATATACTCTTTGAAAAAAGTTTCAGTTAATATACTGTGATAATCATTCCACAATATAGAACTGCACTGTATTTTTCATGTTATAGTATTTTATTATGATATACCACAATTCATTTAACTAGTCTCTTATTAGACTTAGTTTATTTCAAAGTTTTCACAAGTGTGAACAATGCTGTTATCTACACAAGGTTTATACCCTTGTCCAGTTATTTCTTAAGAATAAACTCCTAAAAGTGAAATTGCTGGATCAAAATGTTTTTGTAATATGCATAAATCTTCCTAATCAGTCTATTTCACTGATATATAAGTTTCCTGGAAGTGACAGCCCTTGGCATTGTACTTATAACCAGCCCTTGGCTTTCTCAGACACAGTTCTCCAGTATAAGTAGTTCCAAAATAAAACTCTTTAAAGCCCTTGCCTATGAGCTCAAAAATGACTCGGTGGCATTTAAGATACACAATTTTATTTTGACTTTAGTAATCCAGAGAACCACATGACAGATGTACCCGGATACTTGTCACGCAAAATACATTTGTGCAAAATCAGACTTAACTACCCACCTTCCAATCGTCCCTCATTCTCTAACCCTCCATCTCTGCCTGCCCTCCCTCCCTTGCCTCCTTCTTTCCTTCCCTTCCTCCCTCCTTCTTCCATCTTTCCTCTCTCCTCCTCTCCCTTTCCTTTTAAAATTGTTCTCCTTCTTTCCTGTCCATTCCCTTCTTTCTCTTTCTCCCCTTCTCTCCTTCCTTCCCTCTCTTCCTGCCTGCAGCAGCAGGGACCCTTCATCAGGGCAGACAGCCCTGGAGTTGGGCAAAGGTTCCAGCTGCACGGAGAGCTGTATAAGCTGTCTGTGAAATCTTCAGTTTTTGGTATTCATTATTTAAGTTCTGTGGAAATGGGTTCGCTTTGAAGTCTACTGACTCATCCTCCTCTTTAACTTCTTATTTCCTGTAAATGATCCATTAGTTTTTGGCAAGATTCATGTCACACAGCATTTCCATCAGAGGGGCTGCTCTACGGCCTTGGACAGTCTGAACACGGCCTCTCGCAGTGCACCTGGATGCAAGATGGGGACGTGTAGACGCTGCCTTCTTAAAAGTTGCTTCAACCAGCCCTGATGCTGCCTCAAATTAATAATGTGAAACACATGCTCCATCTGCCTGCTAAAGGGTGACAAAGCCACTTATGTTCATAATGGCCAAAATTATTCTACGGATGAACATTTTTCTAAAGCTAGTCACACAGGCCAGTCAATCAGTTTCGCCAAGGGGGAAAATTCCCCCTCATTCCACTTTTGACCTCTTTGCCAAAACAGCCAGTTTGCCATGGCATTATGATGTTGAAAGGGAAAATAAATGGAGGCTATAAACAGTTCTCCCAAGTTTTCAAACTTTCTGCCCCTAGTAAGGCAGGCACAGATGAGCGCCAACAGCTAAGTGAAGGTGCTGTGCCTTTTCACAAAGATCCAGGGGGCCACGTAGGACTCTTGTGGGTTTCAGAGACCAAACAAATCAATTGCAAGGCTTCGTCTTTAAGAAAAAAATAAAATTGGGCTAAAAAAGTACTATTATCAGCAAAACGGTAAATCTTTCTCTCTTTTTTTCCTGGCTGGTGGGAGCAGAAAGATATCCCTTTGATATCAGAGCAAATAAAATTTGAATTATTGACTGCTCATGTTAATGCTGAATTTTACTACCACCATATTTCAAAATGAAACTATTCTAACATCTATGCCTCAAATTAAGATCTGTGATAATATCTATTGCAGTCCTGAAAACGTCTTAGGTTCAGATGATGCAAAAAAGTCTGGTCCCCTGGAGAGTAAACACTGGGCATTGTTTCTCATGGGCTGAAGCTCTCCTGGTCCCTCCACATAAATCTAAGTATTGATGACATCAGGGAGTGCTGCCTGGTTATCAAAGCACATATGGGGGTGGCGGCAGGGAGGCCGAGGCAATGCCACTTAATGGTCAAAGTGTGTCTTAAAATGCAGGGTTGTCAAAATATGGCTTTCTCCTCTGATTCACAAAAATGAAAGGCCTATGAGAAAGCTTAGCACCTTGCACACAAAACTTGATTCTCTCCCCACTCTGCCATGCTGGAATCTGAGTTTCAGGTTTCTCATTCCATCTTTGCTCCCATGAGCCTTATAATGTCTTTTGGGGGCCTTCACAGATTTCCAGGCCCCAAATGCCCCCCCTGTGTAAGCATGGCCAGCAGCTGACTTGTCAGAAGTCAACCCCCTATGTCCTAAAGCCCTCAACGTTGCCCTTCCTGCCATCAACACACCACGTCATCAAGGTGTGGGGGTGGGGAGGGAGGATGAGGTGGAAGGCAAGGGGTTAAGCCAGCCTACCAGTGCTCTGGCTGGTTCCTGCCGGGTGACATCAGACATCCACCCTTACATTCTGCAAAGAATGCTGCCCTTGAGTCTGTGGTATGACTCCTCCTTTGGGAGAGAAGATGTCTTCACCTCCCAAAAGCCTTCATGTCCGAAGCCTTGCCAGCTTCCACCAGGCCCACTAATTAGATGTTAGTTAACATTGATCCAAGCCAGCCACAACCCACAGAACTCCTGGCCTACCCCTGCAGATGGCTCCCCACGACAAACGACGTAAGAATCTAATTCCATGTTTTAAATTACTTTTCACAATTCTTTTCACTTCTTAGGAAAACAAGATCAAATGTTTGTAAGGGCATATTTGAATATATTTTCACTTTCCAAGCACAAACTAAGGCCAAAAAAAAAAAAAAATACATGAAATTTTCGGCAGCCATAAGACAAGAACGTCTCTCCCCACTGCCAAATTAGACTACGATACAGAGAACATGACTCAAGAAAAACATCTCCAAACACTTTCTGATACATTCTCTCATTTAATCTTACCGTTCCTTGATGTTCACATTTTAAACGCAGTTTTAGAGCCTTAAAATCCTCCAGTGGTATTAAAAGACGAAAGAATTTGAAGCATTATTTAAATATTAACTTGAAGCAAAAGTGAAGGTGTTTCAGGCCTCTAAAACGGAAAATTTCACATTTAAACCACTCAAAATCCTCAGCGTCTACGGGAAACACAGCAAACTAAGTCTACTGAAACTTTGACTAGGGAAGTGGGCTGTTGTAAAATGTAAATAACTCCTAACTGGCATCCCTAGCTTTTTTGTTTTAAATTTAGAAACTGGAGTGTAATTATCTCTTATTTACTAGAGTTACAAACAGTGCCAAAGGGAAAATAAACCACTTCGTTTGGGATGAAGTTGCTGACAAAGGTTTGACAAAGAAAAATAATTAATAGCTCTGTGCCGGCACGGGGCAAGTCCTGGAGCTCTCGGCTAAGTGAACTTGAGGACATGCCACGCACGGCTGCCGTGGGTCCCTGAGCTCCCTGGGGCCCTGCCAACAGCAGGGTGCACGCTCGGTTCTGAGAATCTTGGTGGCTTTAAGAGGGACTTAGGCTATGATGTAGGACAAAAGTCCAAGAAGTTTTTGAACATCCTCCTTAAGTTACTGTTTTGTGCAGAAATTGCGTTGTTCTCTGGTTACAAACTTTCTCCTGTTTAAGAAAGCTGTCCATGGGCAATTAATGTCTTTCAGCTGGGGAGGCGAGTGTTCTCCAAGTTTGGTTCTGGGCTCTGCCTTTTAGAATTCTCATCCTGAACAAACAGTGGACAGAAAGCCCTCAGGATGGGGAGCTGTCTGTGCTGGCTTTCTGGCGCCTGGCCTGGGGGCACCTCAGCTGACCACAATTGTACCTGAGGGTGAAAACCCTTAGAAGGAAGAGTCTGCCTCTTAAAATGTGCAGGTTCAGAGCTTCCATCTTAACTTCACTTTTACAGTAACCTACGAAAGCCTTTTGAATACAAACTGCATGAAATTCTAGCAGATATCCTCTGTATTTTCATTTGTCTATTATGAATGCCAGGAAGCTCATGGCCCCAGAATGGTAAGATACTATCATTCTTTTCATCATCATTATTAATCATGGGTTTGTTTACTTGTAATGCCAGGACATTTCTGCCTCCTGTGATAATCCCTTCCCTTCCCCTGGGGCAACAGTCATGTTTTATGACTGGCAACTATTTTTTATATCCTTTTGAGGTATGTTTGGGTCATTGGAAAGGGTTCAGGTCTTAAAGCCAGGCAGAATCTGATTTCCAGCCTTGACAAATCACTTAATGTTTCTGAGCCTCAGTTTTCTAATCTATGAAATGGAGATAATATCTCTGCAGCAGAATGGGCAGGAACTATGCTGATCTAATTCCCTTTGGACGCCCAAAGGCAAATAAATGCCTGGTACATGCGGATGCCAGTGGCTGGCACGGAGTAGGCATCCAATACTTGAGAGCTGTTGTTATTTCTGTTAACAATATCAACAACAAAAATAAAATATTAATAATAGATGTTATTGACCCCAGAAATTTCTAATTCAATCTCCATTATTTCAAATTAATTTAGCTATTTTTTTCGCTTCCTCATAGAATTCAAGAAAAGTCCTGAGATTTTGTCTCTAACTTTACAGTGATAATCTTGGCTTTAGGAATATCCATTAAGAGTTTCTGATCCAAGGAGGACTATTAACACTGAAGGGGAGAGGGACATTAGGAAGTCAGAATAAAATAAAGGTCTGCTCGCGCATATAACAAGATCATTTGCTCCTACAAATATTATTTCTTGGCTCTCAACATCCTTTGTCCCTTTCTCTGTAGGCTGAGACCTCTGGGGTAAAGGACAGTCAGAGGCCCGCACGTTTGCAGAACAGGCTGGTATGTCCTATCCTTGCTACAGAGCTGGCACATCAGTAGCAAAGCACACCTCTCTTGACACACTTTGAGGATTCTGCGGGACCAAGACTTTCTGCTGAAGCCACCACGGAGCCTTCCTTTCGGACTGGGCTGGTGAACTGCTCCCTGGAGCCCCCTGGTGGCCCTTTTCATATTCACACCAGATTTGCACACCCTTTGGGACAGGGAGGACATACCTTTAAATCCACCTAAGCGTTAATACCGGTATTGATCATCCAGTGGGGCACCCCACTTTCTTAGGACAAAGGCAACGTGCTCTGCGTTAAGGCTGGTATGGAAACAGCACCTTTCTCTAATGTCAGAGTCACTCATTAAGCATCTCTTGAGCACCTACTGTGTGCAAGGTGCACACTGGGCACAAAGAGTAAGAGAGGACTGTGACTCAGTTCCTGCTCTCAGGAAGCTTCCAGCGTAGAGGAAGAGGCAGACGTGAATTCTGAGAAGGACAATACAAGGAGATGTGCCAAGAGACCCCTGGGGACAGTGCCAGTCTCCTCGGGGAAAGTGGGAAAGTCACCAGGGAGGAGGTACACGTTAAACTGGATCTTAGAGTCTTTTCTTAAAGACTAGAAATTAGGCAGGCAGAGAAAGGAGGGAGGGCATGCCAGGGAGAAGACTCAATGTGCCTCAAAGCCAGGGCCTGTTAAGGAAGTTCTGAGCAGCTGGGGTGCCTGCGGCAGAGAGGAGTGGGAGAGGAGGATGGTAGCAGGGGCAGGTCGGACCCAGAAGGACCTAGTAGGCCACACCAAGGAGCGTGGACTTGATCTTTGCCATCAGTGATTTTCCAAACCATGTTTTTAGGCTTCCCATAAACATTTGAATCTGATTTCATGGATGCTGAAACTAAGAGAAAACTGCAGTAGCGATCCATAATCCGCTAACTTCAAATTTCTGTGTTCAACTCTGATCTAACCATGTGAAGAACATCAGACAGGTTCCAACAGAGGAGCATACTACAGAACACCCGACCAGTACTCCTGAAAACCGTCAAGGTTATCCACAACAAGGAAGTCTGAAAACCTGACACAGCCAAGAGAAGCCTAAGGAAGTCTGACAACTTAACACATAATATGGAACCCTGGAGCAGAAAAAGGAAGCTATTAGGTAAAAATGAAGGAAATCTGAATAAAGTATGAACTTTAGTTAATGACTACGTATCAATACTGGTTTATTAACTGGAATAAGTGTACCATACCAATGTACAATGTTAACAATTAGGGAAACTGGATACAGGGTATGTGGGAACTCTCTGTACTATCCCACAATTCTTCTGTAAATCTAAAATTGTTCTAAAAAGTAAAATCTATTTTTAAAAATTCTTTGCTCCTCCAAACAGCCATATTATTGTCACTGATGGGCTTTATAATTAAATGTTACAAATTAGAACTTAGAAAATTAATTTATACTCTACTAACATTAGCTAACATTTATTGAGTAGCTATACAGGCCAGGTATTCTGCTAAGTACTTTACATACCTGATCACATTTGATCCCTACAACAGCCTCATGAACTAGGAACTGTCCATATCATATCCCCATTTTACAGATGAGGAAAAGAGAGGTGAGATAACTGGCCTGAGGTTATATAAGTGGCAGAGCCTGCATTCGAGTCCAGGTCTGTCTGATGCCAGAGTCCAGGTGCTTAATGATGAGTGTTTCGTGAGATATTTCATTGAAAAAGAAGGGTCTATACAGATTTTTTCTTTGTAAAACTGAAGCCACAGCTATAGATGAGGTGGGTGGAGGGAAGGGGTCCTCGGCAGCTTTCCAGCAGAGGAGGGACGAGGTCAGAGCTGGGCTTCGGAGCAAACATTCTGGCAGCTGCAGCATGAACAGGGGACTGGCACAGGCACCGGGCCCCTGCTGCTGAGAGTTTCTTGCGATGTCTCCAAAAGGAGGAGGAGAAGCAACCAGAGAGAATGAACTTCCCTAAAAGGATAAAGCAAAAGCCCTTGCGTAGCAACCCTTCGGATCCAGCCTCAGCCAATCAAACCACAGGCACTGCTGAGCCCCTACATGTGTGCCTGGCACGGGCCTGCCTCCACAGAGGGACGACAGTTAGGAAAGGGAAAATAACCGCAGCACAGGAGGTGGAGCAGCTGGCCGGAGGCCCTGCCGGGGACAGGGCAGGCCTAGGAGGGAATGTTTCCTGCCGGCTGGGGGAAGCTGGGGCGCTTCACGGAGGAGGCCTGTGAGCTGGGCCCTGAAGCCTGGGAAAGGGCAGATAGAGACTTCAGGTGGAGCCAGGCCAGCACAAGGCACACTCCACGCCTGCCCTGCCGTCCCTCTGCCTGGGCCACCCAGCCCTGAGGATACTAGGGACGAGAGCCCAATCTCTTACTAGGAGAGCGCTATAGCCTCTCCTACCCTCCTGGGTCCGTGAAAAGCCAGACTCAGTTCACCAGTGTGCCTGAGAGGCTACTAGGTGGCACCCAGAGGTGCATTTGGAATCTGGTACTCCTAGAGGTTACAGAAAACACCAGCAAGTCCCCCAGGTAGTCAACTCCCCAAAAGCAAAGGTGCGGTCTTACATGGCCTGGCATACAGTGGGCACCAATCAACAGACAGTGAACTCAAGAGAGGCTTAAAAAGTCATGGGTCATCGGTCATACTGTTTCCTTGCCTTTTCCAATGTCTAGGGGCCACCTGCATTTCTTGGTTCACGGAGCCTTACTCCATCTTCAGAGCCAGTAGCGTCGCATTTCTCTGACCATTCTTCCAGTCACATCCCCTCTGACTCTTCTGTCCTCCCTCCCACTTTTAAGGACCCTTGTGATTACCTTGGGCCCACCTGGATAACTCCGGCTCATCTCCCTGTTTTAAGGTCAGCTGATTAGCAGCCTTAATTCTATTTGCAACTTTCATTCCCCTTTGCCATGTAAGGTAACAGACTTATAGGTTCCGGGGATTAGGATATGGACATTTCTGAGATGTCAGTATTCAGCCTACCACAAACCTCATCTTTTAAGGTCAAACAGCAGGAGATGATGATTCTGTCTCCAAAATGTGAAAGCAATAATTACCTCTTATCAAGCACCTGCTATGGACCAGGCACACCACTACACAGTTTACATATATCATCTTATTTAATTGCATTGATGTTCAATGAGGCAGGCACTGTTCATAAACCAGATCCTGTCACTCACCTACTAAAATCCTCTAAGGGCTTTCCTATGTCCTTGGGGAAAATCCACAGCCTCCTGAGGGCCCTGTAAGGCCTTTGGGATCTGGCCTTCACCCAACTCCCAGCCCCGTGCCTGCCACCTCCCCCTGGACCTCCATGTGGGCCTCCTTTGGCTCCTTGAACTCCCATGGCTGTACCTGCTGACCTCTCTTCCTGGAACATTCGTCCCGAAGGTCTTCACATAGCTGGTCCCACCTCATTATTCGGATCTCAGCTCAACTAGCCCATCCTCAGGGAGGACTTCCTTAGCCACTCATCTGAGTGACCACCCCTCTTCCTACCAAGGACTACCATCTAAATTCTTGTTATTAGTTTGTTTTACATTGCCTGTCTGGCCCATGAGAACAGAGACCTAGACTTTCCTGTTCACTGCTGTATTCCCAGCTGCTAAAATAGGGCTTAGTACATAGTAGATACTCAATAAGTACTTGTTAAGTGAACAGAGCTGAACTGTGTAAAGGAGGAAACTAAGTGGTATGGTATGGCTGAGTTTACGGAACGTACTCTACACTCCAGCCTCTCGAGGAGCCACCCCTGACCTCCTTGTCAGAGGGTCTGGCTCTGGAGTAGTCCCCTGCTCTACGGAGTGCAGTGAAACAGTGACAGTGGCCCCCTGAGAGGCTGCCAGGTCCCAACCAATCAGCGGGATCACTAAGCGTGGTCTTCATGCTCAGCCAGGATAGGGGATGCTATGAGAACAGGTGAGGACATGGCCACTGCAAACCAGGAATGCATAATCAAGTTGGGGAAACCAACACCAGACATGAAACAATCAGCTGCACCAGGAGGCGTAGGATCCAGGGTTCACTGCTGTGACAGGAAGGGCTGCAGGGCCAGGCGTGTAAGAGCACACTGGGGGCCACAATAGCTGGGTTTAATAAGTAAGGCCAGGCCATGGGATGGCGTGTGATGGCAACAGGGAAAAGCCCAAGCAAAGGCGAAGACCCTGCAACTGGCAGGACACAGGTGAATGACAATCAGTAGATGGTGCATGTTAGGAAGCAGAGGAAAACAAAATCAAGTTAGAGCCAGACCCTGAAGGCCTTAAAAGCTGGACTAAAGAATTTACACTTTATCTTTAAAAGGCTGGGGAGTCATGGCAGGTTCTTGAGCAGGAGAGAAGTCTGTGTTTTAGGAAGACGTATTTTAACGGTGGAAGGAAGTATGGATTTAATGGCAGGAAGACCTATTCCTTACCAGGTAGAGTAGAGGCCCAAAAGGCCTCCAATCACAAAACACCTCTGCAACTCAAAGTCAGGGCTCTGTTTCCTTGGGGTAAGCACTGCCCTCCTGCTAAAGCCCTTCAAGAGGGCTGAGCAATGCATATCCTCAGGGTGATGCAGGGAGGATCTAGCATTTCCAGGCCTAGAGTGCATCCAACTGCTTTCTTCTATGGTGGTGACCATTTGAGCAGCTGGGACATTTAGGAGGGGCATGAGAAGAGAGCAAGAGGAGGAAAAAAATGGAAAGTGTGACCTATAACTGGAACCTACACAATCCCCTCTTCTCCCATACCCCCAAAATGAATATTTACAGATTCCTGATTACACATTACCTTGAAAATCTGGCTGGAAAGAATTTTTGATTTACTGGGCATGTTTTAAGTGAAACATTTGAAAATATCCCTTCATGATTTATCTCCTCTATGCTTCAACTCCAAAGAATAACAATCTTTCTATGGCCTCTCCCTAGCATCAGTTCTATCTTTGATCCCTGCAGTAGAAAACTATATTTATTTACTATTTTTCCTGAAGACATCTAAGGTAGAGCTGAAGCTTCCGAAATAAGCCTTAAAAAGGAGAAAAAGATGGTTCCAGCCTCCCAAGAAATGGATATTTCTATACTCTAATAATCAGATGTACACATTTTAAACACCAGAATTTTCCATCCACTTTGTTGTCCTTTGTGGGGAACTTAGAAAGATGTCATCCTATCTTTCTAGAAAGATGTCATCCTGTCTTTCCATGGGCGATAGCAACAGCAGCCCTAGAGTGCCGTTATTTTAATGTGTGACTGAGGCCACTGCGTCATGGATTCCAGAGACTGAAATCCCAACCCCACTAACCACACTGAAGAACTTTTCAAAAATTCCCTGCAGGGCTCTGCAGAACCAAATCTGGGGTATCAGCAGTGAGTCAGGAAGCCAGCAACAACCAAGAGAGTATCATAACAATGGCACCAATACCGGAAGACTTTTGTCCCCTCTCATCATATTCCTTCCTGCTGTGGGCTGTAAATAAGAGAGACAGGATGCCTATGGCCTGAATGTCTGTGTTTCCCCAAAATTCACATGTTGAGATCCTACCCCGCAAGGTGGTGGTATTACAAGGTGACATCTTCAGGAGTTGATCATCAGGTCATGAGGGTGGAGCCCTCAGTAATGGGATTAGTACCATCAGAAAAGAGGCTTGAGAGAGACCCCTTGACCTTCCACCAGGTGAGGACACAGCTAGAAGCTGACATCTACAAGAAAGCGGGCCCTCATCAGACACCAAATTTGCCTATGTCTTCATCTTGGACTTCCCAACTTCTGGAACTATAAGAAATAAATTTCTGTCACTTATAAGCCACCCAGTCTATGGTAATTTTTGTTATAGCAGCCCAAATGGACTAACACACAGGAGGAAGAAGAGAAAAGTAGAGAAAGAGTGAAAGACCACACCAGACCCAGCGCCCACACCCCCAGCCCCACTGCAGGTGGCTGGGTCACGGGGCTGGCTGAACAAGAGCATGGCACTGGATGGGAACTGAAGTTTTGATTTCAGACTGGACTAGACCTTCACACCTATCAGTGAGTCATGATTACCTAAGTGAGACCATCCTTATAGCTGGAAGAAACTGGAAAGTTGTGTGATCTGCCTGAGATGTCACAGAAATGTTTTAAGGTGGTGCTTGGAAAAAAAAACTAAACTTTTTTCTCAGTGATCTCCTATGGAAGTCAGCCTATTCAACAAATTTATTAAAAAATGAAAATCAAAAGAACAGAATATCATTTTTGGCTAGCAAATTAGCCAAGATGAAAAACTAATGCCCAGTTTTGATGAGAGTGAAGTGAAACAAGTATCCCTATATACTTCTTGGTAGGACTATAAATTGGTAAAAAAATTGGGGGGTGGTACCTCTCAAATTTTAATGTTCATACAAGTCACATGGGGATCTTGTAAAAATGCAGACTTGATTCAGTAAGTCTAGGGTGAGGCCCAAAGTATGCATGTCTCATGAACTACCAGGAAATACTGATGGTAGAGTCCAAGGATCACACTTCAAGCAGCAATGTCCCGGAAGAAATTTATCGACGTACATCAAATGCTTAAAATCTTCATAACATTTGACCCAGTAATTCCATGATAATGAAAATATTCTAGGGACTAATAAGGAATACATAAAAAGAAGATGCACACAAAGATGTTTATGTAAATATCTATAGTAAAAACCAGATACAATGTAAACATCTAATAATATAGAAATTTCTAAATAAATTATGGTTAAAGCTATTTGGTAAAAGGTCAATATAGTCACTGAATATCAAGTTATTATAGAATGTTTGGTGCTATGGGAAAATGTTCATGATATGGGGTTCATGATATACCCCATACTACATAAAATTGGGGTATGTAGTATGTGATGGTTAGTTTTATGTGTCAATTTGGCTAGGCTATGGTACCCAGTTATTTAATCAGACACCACTCTAGACATTGCTGGGAAGGTCTACTGTAGGTATGGTTAATATCTACAATCAGTGGACTTTAAATAAAGGAGCTTACCCTCCATAATGTGGCTGAACCTCATCTAATCAGTTGAAGACCTTAGGAGCAAACACTGAGATTTCCCAGCAAAAATGGAATTTTGCCTCAAAACAGCAGTATTAACTCCTATCTGAGTTTCCAGCCTACGTGGTTGCTCTGTGGATTTTGGACTTGCCAGCCTTCACAATCCCCTGAACAAACTTCTTAAAATGAATCTCTTTGTATTATATATTTATTCTGTTTCTCTGGAGAACCCTGACTGATACACAGTATGATTCTAATTTTGCAAAAGCAAAGCTGAAAACCTATTATACATGTATAAATAACATTGAAAAAGCTTGGGTCCTAGAACTGGATATATAGTAAGATTCTAATTCTATTATTAAAACATTTGATATATAAACAATGAGAGAGAAGAAAACATACCCAAATATTAACAGTAAAAAGACAATGGTTTATTTTAATGTTTGTCTTTATACTTAATATTTTCTTCTAATTTTTTTCCCATAAACATGTTATTTTTGTAATCAGGGAAAACATAATTACAATGTGACTTGAATTCAAAGAAGCAATTTCAACGTCTACTCCCAGGAATATTGTGCAATTTTAGGCGACTTGACTTAGAGAATGTGTTTTTCCTTCATCTCACCTCTAGTCAAAAATCTTATTCTTGGGCTTTCCTCCAGACCTGTCCCAGCCCTACTTTTTTTTTTTTTTTTTTTTTCTGTCCCTTTATGCCTCCTGCCCCTTCCTTCTTGCCCAGAGGGAAAAAGCCTACTCTCTCAAATGAAAAACCTGTCAGGCAAAGCAGCGACTTTTATTATCCCTGTGTTATAAATTGAGGAAACTGAGGCTTAGGGGGTTTAAGTGAGTTGTACCTAGATACTCAGCTGGTAGCTGACACAGCCCAAATTCCTTCCTTTGTAAACTGTAAAACTAGACACATGTGAGTGATTTTCATTACTGTTCCCATATGGACCGTGGGAGAACCATGTCAATTACATTACAGGGTCTTCTCTTCAACCTTCCATGGCTTTCTTCAGTGACTTCAGACAATGGGTCATTAAGCTCCAGAAAAGATGAGGATGGCCAGCGTCACATGCCAGGACGACAGCACTCTGGGCTCTGCCACGTGTCCAAAGCATCCTGGCCAGGGCCCCTGATGACTCAAGCTGTACAGCTGGAAGCGACCTGGGCCACCCGCACTGCCCCAAATGGGGCCAAAGTCAGCACTTTCTTTCACTCTCAGCAGCCTCTCTAGTCCCCACCTAATTATCGGCACAAAGCCCTGGCCACCTGCCATCCCCATGCCCATGAAGGGACAGCTCAACTGCAGAAGACTTAGGAAACAAAAGCAACTCCCACTGCCTGCAACTTCTGCCTCTGTGGAGACTGAGATTGGGCCCTAGCACCGGGGGCTTTCTCTCTTCTCTCTTCCCTCCTCCTGGGCCCACCCAGTCTGAGGGTACTTTTTTTTTTTTTTTTTTTTTTTGAGACAGAATCTTGCTCTTGTTGCCCTGGGTAGAGTGCAGTGGCATCATCATAGCTCACTGCAACCTCAAACTCCTGGGCTCAAGCAATCTGCCTGCCTCAGCCTCCCTAGTAGCTGGGACTATAGGTGTGCACCAACACACCTAACTAATTTTTCTAATTTTAGTAGAGACAAGGTCTCACTCTTGCTCTGGCTAGTCTCGAACTCCTGGCCTCAAGCGATCCTCCCATCTCGGCCTCCCAGAGTGTTAGGATTACAGGTGTGAGCCACTGTGTCTGGCCATCTGATGGTACTCTTGAATCCCTTTAGGAATGACCCCTTTTCCTGGGTCCCTGACGCTTTCCTTGGCATCCTCAGGGAACCTGGCCTTGCTATACCAGCATTCCTGCAACAAATGGGCTGATCTCAAATCGTGAGACCTTCACCCCCAAGTACTGACACCCTGGAATATTCTGCTGTAACCTGCAACCCTACGACCCAATGGTAATGCAGGCCACAATGATATCCAGTGTTTCCTGAACAAATGAACAGACTACACATAGGCCATACTACCTACACCGAGCTCCTCACAAGCCTCCTATCCAAGCATTTCCCAGCCATCAAAAAATAGCCATATTATATGGTGAGCCAGCTGGGCAGCTGCCTGGGGTGCAATTTTATAAGAAATGCTAAAACATCCCTAGGATAAATTGGAAATATGGTACCAATTAACTCACGTTTCCACATAACTGCTTCTTCCATAACTGGTAAAATATAAATTGGTTCCACTTCTGTCAAAGAAGATAGAGCATTTGGTGGGGGTGGGTGGGGGGAGCATAGTTCTCCCTGAGAGCTAATTTGGATGAACATGTTTACACTGGCAAATGTGTGAGATGCAAGGTGTAACTAGAGGCGAACCAACCCCCAAACCAGCCAGCTGACAGGAACGTGAAGTCAGGAGGTCCAGGTCAGCTGAACTTCTCAAACCAAACTAACCCTAAACATTAGAGCTGTTTAGTGTGAATAAATGATTTATCTGAGTAGCTAAATCTTAACTCCTTTGCTATATTTTCTAAGACGTTGTTTAGTGCAAAAAAGATCACGTGAAATAAACACATAGCTCTTATTTTCAATATAAGGAAACAGGCTTGCTGGCTTTGTTAATGTAAATATCAATTTTTCCCTGTCACTAAAAGTTGAGCACATACTTCAAGCATTTGGGCTGACAGTGTCTGCGTCCCACCACATCAGAACCTCCCATGCACACCGTGGAGATGCTCAGAGCACCGGCTCGGGACTCCTATCACCGTCTTGCAAAAGCCTTCAGCTCCCCTGAAGGTCATGTAGGGTCCCATTGCCCACTAGGCCACTAGTCAAGGCACCTGCTCCCCTTCCTGGTGACCTCGAAACCAAGGACTCAGGCTGCTTGGAGCAAAACTGGAAAAGCAAGAGGATTCCTTCTCCCCTTCTCCCACTGTTACGATAAATAAAAATGATGGAGAGAGGGGGATGGAGCGGGTAAAGTAGAAGGCAGAGTGGAGGAGGGGTCTCACAAGGAAGCCTGGGGAAAAAGAGAGAGAGAAAGGAAACTGAGAGAAGTGGGCAGGACCTGAGAGCTGCCCTAGGCCGCCCCTGCGGGAGGGAGGCAGCCAGGCATGTGCTAGCGGGTTGATGGCGTGTGCCTCAGCACCGAGATTTGATGGGCAGAGCTAACCACAGGTTATAGAGAGGGACTGGGAACGGACTTCTCGGCTGTGCCAGACACATTACAGAAAAGTTACCATAAGCATCAGAAAAATGTCTTTGGGTTTCCGAGACTGAGTGGAGGCCCAGAATGAGACTCAGCAACTCTGAATAACGAAATGAGAAAGGCATTAGAATTCCCGACAGAGGGCCAAACCCAGGAGGCAAACGAGCTGCTTCTTACGTATGTGTGCACACTCAGAAGGTACAGGCTGGCATCTCCTTGAAACTGCGAAGAAGGGAAATGGCTCATCGCTTCACATCTATTAAGAGCCTACTATGTGCCGGGCACTGTTTGTTCTAGGTACTTAACACGTGTTAACTTACTGTCTTACTCACATCGAGAGAAATATATTAGTACCCTCTTTGGAGAGAGAGAAAGCTGAAGCACAATGAGGGTAAGTTAATTTTCATTTTCTAAAAGTTACACAAAGTAGGAGTAATCCTATAGAATTTCTTGTGACCAAGGGAAATAAAAATGGGAATTAACTGCACAGCACCCATCAACATGAGTTAACATTTACTGAGCCCTCGCCATTTGTGCTAAGTATCCACCTGTCCCTCCAAATCCACTCTCTGCCAGGGCTGGGTTTGGGCAACGGATGAGGTCAGAAATAATGGATGTTTATTCGCCTGGCTCCCTCCCTGTTGGGCCACGGGTTGGCAGTGACTGTTTTACTCTTCTGAGGGCCACAGTTCCTGTTGAGGGCCCCTCTTCTACACCTATGGCTTTCTCCCCAGGTGCTGGTCAATACCTTGTCTCCTCCCTCCTTCAGGCCTATGGGTAGTAACTGCTCCCCCCGCTGGTGGCAGCCTCGGGGTGCTTCATCCTCGCTGGTTCCCCTCAACCCCACCCTTTGTAAATGGTCCCTCCATTACTTCCTTCAGTCACTCCATGGAGGGTGCCAACTATTCCCTCCCAGGACCACAACTGATCTACGAGGTTGTGACGACGTGAATTTTTAATCCCAACATCAACCCTATAAATGGGTGAAATTGTTATCCACATTCTATACTTGGGGGACTTGGGAAGTCTGATAGGTTGACTCACTGCCCAAATCCACACAGCTAATCAAGTGGCGAAGTCTGGATTGGACCCAGGCAGTCACAATGCTGTGCCCATATTCCCCTTAACTACTGCGCAATAGTGACCCTGTGACGCAAGTTGTGTGAAATGTCTTTACTGCACTGTCTTGATTCTTTTATTTTAGCAAAAGGAAAGAACACTTTAAGTGCCATCAGAGACTGACCTGTGATCACAGTTTCCCAATCCTATTGTTCCCTAAAGGTTACTGCTCTGCCACTGGACATAAAGAAGAGTTGGAGGTATAAAACTGCATTTCAAAAACCAACCCTTATAAAGTAGGGACCATCATTCCCATTTTGCAGGTGATTCTATACTAGGTACAACATCCCCAATTTTGTAAGATTCATGACCAAGGTGAACATCAATGCCACGGAAGCTGAATTGGCACCAGCACATTTCACTGTCTTGTGTGCTACAGAATACTACTGTGCAAGAGGTTAGTAGGTGCTTCTTGAAAAACAGGATTCCATAGGCAAAAAAAAGTTTTGGAAAAACTGTACACTATATCCCACTTTGCCCCTGCTTTGGAAATTCAAAGAGTGTATTAAGCCTTATTATCAGGAAAAGAAGTCCTTTTAACCTAGCTTTCCTCAAACTAATTTGAACATAATATGTATATTTTTCTTTGGATACTTATTAACATAGCTTTCCCAAATATGAAATTAGATATAAACTTTCACTGTAAATTCCACTAATATCCATGTACTTTAGCTAGTTACAATTACTTGCCTGTAAGGTCGCTAGAGATTCCAATGATGCTCTTTTGTGTTGCTTAAAAATATCTATCAGCCCAGGGAAGCAACCAGGGGCTTGTTAAGGTGGGAATCGACTGCAGTAGGATATCCTGGTCCCACCACACCCCACAGGGCCACACGGTTTGAAAGGGTGCACGTTGGAGCACATTGAGAAATTACTGTCTCATTGATAAATATCTCTTAATATTATTAAACAGCAAATGAGCCCTCAACTAATCTCTTTAGAAGAAATATGGGTCCACATTTATTGCCAGCGTCCAGCCCACACTGCCAGCATTGCTCCTGAGGCCTCACTGTGCTCACGTGACTAGTACAACACAGAGCATACAGTTAGATGTTTGTGTTCAGGCATCTAGAATTTCTTACAATCACCCAGATTTCAAGTATTCTTCCCGATTTCCCTTATAATTAACAAAAATATGTCAGAAATTCTAGTGGATACAAAATCGTTGCAAAAATTAATTAATTCAAGCTGGCATGTAATACTTATAAAATAGACCCAATTCACATAAAAGAGAGGGGGGGGAAATATGGCTGAGGAAACAACTGGAAACACCCAGGAAAAGTCCCATACACTTGCTACATTATTGATACATAGTATCTGGTATGATTTTAGGGGAGTTTTTCTAAAGATGGGCATCCAACAAGTTCACGTAAATGTATCCCCCAATTCTGGCAGCAGAGAAAGGGGAAGGACCTAGACAGTGGAGATAACACGTGTCAATATGCACAGACCTCCGCACAGATTTACAGGGCCTCCAATCTGAAGTAGTTTGAAATCTGTTCAAAGTAATAAATTTTTATTCTAGTGCACCACTGAGTATAAAGCAAAAGAGGAAATATAAACAGTTACATGCATGGAAAATGTTCAACCTCAGTGGTAATCAAAGAAATCCAAATAAAAACAATTAAGATAGTTCCTGCTAACCAATAAATGCAGAAAAGAATATATTTAATAGGCACTCTATGGTACATCTTCCAGAAGGAATATTATTATATTATAGTCACTAAAAATTATACTCAAGAATTGTTTACAGCAATATTGTAATGGGAAATGTAGTGAAAATAAAATAGAAATGTGTATTCAGACTAAAATTACAACAAAATACATAGAAAAAATACTGGAAATAAATATGCTAAAATGCAAACAATGTTTCTCTAGGTCAGTGCTACTCAGAGTGTGATCTGCAGACCAACATCAGCCTGGGAGTTGTTACCTGTCCATGACAAGAAAAGAATTTCATAGTAAGCATTTAGAAATGTTTAGCAATTTGATATTGCTGTGATATCTAACAGCATGTTCCATAGAAATGTCTAGTTGAACAGGGTATATATAGACCAGGTTGACTGTTGTCTGACCTGAGTGGAGAATTACAGACTACATGAGCTGTGCAGTAGTCACGCATAGTAGGATTTCACAGTCCACAAAGGATTGGAAATCAAAGAACTGCCCCTTCGCCTAGACCACTGGTCTAAGTAGTAGCACTGTAAGAAAATATTTGTATACTCCTATATGGTCCACATTTTTTATAATGTTATAGTACTAGTATAAGAAAAACCAATGTTTTATTATTTTAAATGCAATAAAAAAGAGAAAAATCAATGTCACTTGATTGTTACATCTTTGGAAAAATTTTCTATGGAAATGTACAAATAGATACTGAAAGGCAGGATTATATAGTGGTTAGCAAAACAGATTTTGGAACCAACAACCTTGGTTTGGATACTGGCTCCAGCATTTACTAACAATGGGCTAGTTGTTCAACCTCTCTGTGCCTCAGTTTACTCATGCATAAAATGGGGATAAAAATAGAACCTATCTCATAGCTACTAATAAGGTTTGGCAGGATTAAATAAGTCAATACATATAAAGCCTTGGAACGCAGTACACTGTATGTAAGTGTCAACTATTATTATTACAAGTCAAGGGTGGGGTGAGAGCCACAGTCAGACCACATCTCCCAATCTTTTATTTCCAAAATGGGTCCAGAGGAGTGGTAGTAGTACTCATAGTAATAGCAAGTAATATTAAATGCTTGATGTGTGCCAGGTTCCATGCCAAGCACTTAACATGAATTAGTTTCTTAATTATTAACAACACTAGAAATTGGTAGTAAGTTCTTTTAAATCGTATTTTGTAGATGGGAAAACCAAGATTCAGAGAAATGAAGTGACGTGCCCAGGGTCACCAAGCTATTAGGTCTGTCTCCCTCCAGGGCACTAGGCTAGGCACAGGAGGACAGGGGTCCCTAGAGGTTAGACCTTGATCCCCTGAAGAGCAGAAATGCCCTGTGTCTCATTCCCAGGGGGAGCCAGAGTGGCCAGTCTATTCAAAAGACCAGGTCAAAATAAAAATCCAGGGCTTGTCTCCAGCCAGGGCCCTCACCTGGTCCCCCTCTCCCAGGGCAGCATGCAGCAGCTGGCCTTCCTCCACAGCCTGGCTGGGGTGTTGCTCTCAGGGAGTGATCTAAGGGCCAAGGAAGGCAGCTCTTGGAATTTAACGGGAGGATGCAGGGCCTCATGAGTCATTCAGCTCTCCCTCCTTGCCATGGCTCTGCATGTAATTTATTATCTTTGTCATTGGGTTTTCTGCTCCTGGTTGGCTGGGGGTTGGTGGAGCAATCATCCCTAAAAGGAAATCAGTCTGTTAACAAGTCCCATCTCTCCCTGCCAAAGGGACTGGAAGCTGAGGGAAGGACACTGGCAGGTCCCAGCTGTTTCCGGGCCTGGAGGAATTCGAGGGGGCAGTGAGGCCACGCTGGGCTAGTGGAACACTTAGCAAACACTGGCTTTGGACCTCCGCTTGGGGATGCTCTTCTGTGATTTCCTTCTCCACTGAGAAATCTGGGCCTCCGCATCAAAGGGGAGTGTGACATCTCTAAATATTTACCCTGAAAGTTGAAGGAAGAAAACAAAAGGCCTTTCCTGGGAGAACAGAGGCAGAGGGCCTGGGAGTGGAGAGATGGTTAAGGACACATAGGATTTTGCCTTGAAATCCAAAACATCCTGACTGAACCAAGTGCTGAAGACAGGAGCCTGAGAATTTGTTGCCAAAAAATCTGTAACCAAGGAGACGCATTTCCAGTAAAATTAGAGATCAGGATAACTTTCTGTTTCCATGCTCTCTTTTCAAGACTGAATTCTTAATAAGAAATAAGAGTTTTATTAAAATTTGGATAGGTGTTTTTCTTCCCTAGAATTTCCTTTTTGGAGAGCAATTTGGTAATACCCAAATGCAAACTTCACAAATTTTTGACTCAGCAATTCCACCTGTATGAATTTTTCATACAGATAAACTGGTACAGAATGTTTTTATTTGTTTGCAAGCATGTCTGGGGCAGCATTGTTTGGAGTAGCAAAACCCTAAAAAAAAAATAGAACGAACACTCGTCAATAGGGAATGGGTTAAACACCTTCATGCATTGGGTGGCACGTCCAGGCAATGCATAAAGCTGTTTTTATAAATAGGTAGATCCGCATGTGAAAGATACCCAAGACAAATAGGTAAGTGTTAAACAATAAGCTGCTGCACACTCTTAACAATAGCATTTCAGTGTGCAAAAACAAAACAAGTACAAATGCTTGCAAAACAGAGCATTTCTGACAGGCTACACTATTACCTCTAAAGCCTGGGAGGGCGGGAGGGAGGAGAAGTGGCTCTTATTTTTCTGGCCTCATTGAATGTTTTTTTTTACCATAAACATTTTTAGCTAGTTTAATAAAAATAGAAGGAATGATATCACATGGCTAAACATATGCTGCAAACAGGAGGAAGGTCCGTGACAGCAAAACACAGCCTCGGCAGTACCTGCCAAGGGCTCGTGTTTACGGAATGCCCACTTAGGGCCAGGCCCTATCTGAAAACACTTCACAACCAACCACCAATTCCTTTCGTCTTCATGACAGCCTCGTGAGATAGGTGCTGGTATGTCCCATTTTGCAGAGGAGGAGGTTGGAGCTCCAGGTTCCAGGTTCCACAGCAGGGTGTGCTAGGACCAGGTAGTTTAGTAACAAGGCCCAGAAACCTCCCTACCAGCCTTGCCTCTCAATCAACATTTGTTGAACGAATTGGACAAACCAGAAAAACTACCAACATGTTTAGAGACTAGAGAAACTATAAATTATTATTAACAAAGTTACTATGGTAACTGTTGATTTATTGTTGTTATTTTTTATTATTTTTTTTTTTTTTTTGAGACAGAGTCATGCTTTGCCGCCCAGGCTAGAGTGCAATGGCGTCATCATAGCTCACTGCAGCCTCCAACTCCTGGGCCCAAGAGATCCCCCTGCCTCAGACTTCTAAGTAGCTGGGACTACAGGTGCACACCATGACACCCTGATAATTTTTCTATTTTTAGTAGAGACAAGGTCTCGCTCTTGCTCAGGCTGGTCTCGAACTCCTGAGCTGTGATTCTCCCGTCTCAGACTCCCAGAGTGCTAGGATTACAGATGTGAGCCACTGGCGCCTGACCTATTGTTGTTGTTTATTATTGATGAATGAAAAATAAACACTATTCAGAAAACCCAACTTGTGTTATATCGAGCAAAGACTTGGACTTCAGTATGAAGAAACCAATGGAAATCTCTGTTCTACCATTCAGTAGCTGAGAGACCTTGGGTAAGTCACTTCACCTCTCTGGGCCTCCATTTCCTCATCTGCAAAATGGGGACCTCCTGGAGATCCTTTAAATATGACATTATAAGTGAGTTCGTGTTGGGATTAAATGTGATGTCACATAGGAAAGCCCCCAGGTGATTGGCATGTGTTGCATACATGTCCAAATAAAAGGAAAAGATGCTGAATATGGAACAAACTATGCTCAGAGCGTCACCAAGCAGACCCCATCTTTTACAATGTTCTGGGGTTTCAAAGTGAACCGGAAAACTTATATTCACACATACTCCAGCAATCTGAGTGGGAAAGCAGGGTTTTAATTGTTCTGATCCTGCCTCTGGAATATTGATTTAGGACAGTTAATACCATCTCCAAATGCCAGGCTTAATTTGCATCGAGTCAGAAGCTGGGCTGCTGAGAGTTGGCTGTTGATATTAAGGCAGGGACTCGGGAGGTCCTCCTGGCCAGCCGTGAGCAGGCTTTACCTGGGACTCGGGAGAGCTGGCCAGTGGAGGAGGTCAAGTCTTTGATGGATTTTCACTGTTTAATTAAAGTGCAGCTGGGGCCTGGGCTGGCTGTACCTTTCAGCAAAATATTTGTCATGGGTGGTGCAACTTGCCCACGCTGAGGCCATGTGGCCAGGGCAGAGCTCAGATTTTGGTCTGGTCTCTCCAGAAGCCTGTGCTTCTGCCCTTTAGCGGCTCCAGGGCCCACCCCCAGGAGCCCACTTCTGCAGGCACCGAGCACTGCCTCCTGGATTGTCCCGGAATCGGAGTTCAAAACCCAGCCAATGACTCCCAAAAGGAGTCCCTGAAGATCCGCTTTACAAAACAGCTGTTCTTTAGTAAACACGTTCAGTGCTCCAAGCTCCCCCCCATCACATCATTTATTATCTGGGGGCTACAGAAAGTCTACTCTCATACCATGAAAGTCTTTTTTATTATACGGTTGACCCTTGAACAACACAGGTTTGAACTACGAGGGTCCACTTACAGGTGGATTTTTTATCAACCACACGCAGATACCAAATACAGTATTTGCAGGATGTGAAACGAGAAGATACACAGGCCCGATTGCACGACTTGAATCTGCAAGGATCTGGTATATTCAGAGCTTCTGGAACTGAACCCCCAAGTCTACCATGGGATAGCTGTAAGTACAACGGAAAATTTCAAATATACCCAAAGAAGAGTACAACAATCCCCTAGGTACCCATCACCATTCTACAATAATGAATAACTTGTGCCCACACATTTCCATCTATACCTCAACCCCTATACTGCATCATTTGAAGAAAATCCTAGACATTTTATCATGTCATCCATAAACATTTCAATGTGTATCTTGAAAAGATAAGGACATTTTCTGTAACACGGCCACAGCATCCCTCTCACATCCAATAAGTTAGCGATGATTCCTTAATATCACAAGATGTCCCGCTGAGTGTTCACATTCTCCTGATAGTCTCATAAGTGACTTGTAGAAGTTGATTGGTTTGAAGCAGGATCCAAACAAGGTGCCAGCTGCACTGTGAATCTGAATTGTACCTTTGGTGGCTTTGGCTTTTGCATCTTCTCTCCTCTTCCCTTCAACTCCCACCTAGCACAGTGGATGGGAGGGGTGGGGGACAGTTCAAAGTCCTGTGACACCACATGCTAACATGGCCTTGGACACGGAACCAAGCACTCTGCTTCAGCTTCCTTACCTGGAAAATGGAAATACTAATAATTCCCTGTCTCATGGAGTTATCATGAGGATTAAATGAAATAGAATGTGTAAAATGCTTAGAATGATGCCTGGCACAGAGCGAATACTTGATTAATATTAGTTTTCCTTGCTATTCTTTTTCTGAAAGACAATGACTTCAACAATATCCAGGCAACCAAATAGTTACATGTGAGAAGAAAACCCAGTGAAAACCTGTGCAACTGCACACATTTTCCTCAGACCTCCGAGCCACTGTTGAGCACAAGGTAGTAGAGTGCCAGTGAAGAGCAGCCTTCTGCAGCCAGACTGCCTGGGTTCAAACCACGTCTCCCACTTGCTAGCAAGGGCAAAATGATGCATGTGTTTGCCAAAACCCATCTCCTTTTCTTCTGGGTAAACAACAAAGCCATGTTTCCCAGCCTCTCTTGCACGTAGGTGTGGCCACACAGCTGAGTTCTGGCCAGTGGGAAGTGGCAGAAGTGATATGCACCTCACCCAGGCTGGGCTTCAAAACCTCTTATTGAGTCCTTGCTTTCTTTCTCATCCACCACTGAGTGAAGTCTTGTAGAACCTGGGGGAAGGCAAACCCCTAAGATGAAAGGGGCCTGGATCCCTGAATGACCATGTGGAAGATAATTTTATCAAAAACAATGGCACCAGGTTCTGCCGTAAGCAAGAAACAAACTTTTATTATGTTAAGCTTCTGAGAATGTGGGGCTTATCTGTTATAGCAGCTAGGGTTACCCTAACTAGTATACTAGCCTTGACCTTGGGCAAGTTATCTGGCCTCTCTGTACCTCAGTTTTCTCATCTGTACAGTGGCAATGATGCTAATAATACCTATTTCGTGGTGTTGTTAGGAAGATCAAATAAGTTAATACATGTAAAGCACCTAATGCAGTGCCTGGCTCACAGCAGCACTGCATAAGTGCCTGCCCCTGATGCCCTTATTGTTATTGTTGTTGGTATTGTTATTTGGAAAATAATGATATACCAAGAATGTCCACAGTTCACTTAAATGCACAAATTTTAAATCTTTGCTACCTTCCTGAGGTTTTTGTTGTTGTTTTTTACAATTTGGGGTTAAAATTATTTCCAGCCAAACAATTTCCAATTTAATAATAAAATCCAGTGATATAAAAGGATTATGCAAATTTACTTAACAGGAAGTATTTCAGGACCACAGTCACTCTGCAAGATGAAACACACATAATACAAGATGCAGCATGTCTCTGGTGTCCCAGTCAATGTTAAAAAACGGGAGAAAGAGATGTCCACAGCCTGCATCTTTCTGGGTTAACAGCCAGACCTCTCATAATGCACAGAACTGAGGGGACATACACTGAACTCTGCAGAATTTAAAAAACCAGCACCCAAGAAGATACACAGGTGGCCGAAAAGCACATGAAAAATGCTCAATATTAGCCATCAGGGAAATACAAATAAGAACCAAAATGAGATCCACTTCACACGCACTAGGGTGGCTTCATCAAAAGGGCAGACAGTAACAAGTGCTGGCAGGATGTGAAGAAACTAGAACCCTCATACATCGCTGGTGGGAATGTAAAACAGTACATATGCTTTGGAAAACAGTCCACCAGTTCTTCAAAACCTCAAACACAGAATCATCATATGCTCCAGCAATGCCACTCCTAGGTATATACCCAAAAGAAATGAAAATATGCTTGTATGTCCACACCAAAACTTGTACATGAAAATTCATAGCCACATTATTCATAATAGCCAAAAAGTGCAAACAATCCAAGTGTCCATCAACTGATCAATGGGTAAACAAAATGTGCTATATCCATATAATAGATTATTTTTTCAGCCACAAAATGAAGTACTGCTACATGCTACAACACGGATGAACCTTGAAAATATTATGCTAAGTGAAAAAGGCCAGGCACCAAAGACCACATACTGTATGATTTCCTTCATATGGAATGTCCAGAATAGGTAAATCCATAGACACAGAAAGTAGATTAGTTAATTACTTGGGGATACGGAATGGGGAAGGGAGGGGATATGACTGCTAATGGGTACAGGGTTGCTTTCTGGGGTGATGAAAATGTTTTAAAATTGATCGTGGCAATGGTTGCATAACTGAATATGAATTGTACCATTTAATTGGGTGAACTGTATCTCAATAAAGCTGCTATATTTAAAAAAAAAAAAGTACCCACTCCTCCATATGGATCAGACCACCTCCCCTCTGGACTTGAGCTTCCACAGAAACCAGAGCATGTTTCCACCTCATCAGAAGTCTTTGGGAACCATGTGCCCTGTGTTAAAATCCAGGTCCATTTTACACTGTATGCAAGTGACAATGACATGACGCACACATGCTAATGAGTCTGAAGTTAAGGCAAGAAAGAGGTCATGGCTGGAAGTGTAGCTTGAAGAGTTTCCAGTGCATCCAGGCAGGAGATGAAATCGTCATCCACACTCCCGTGAAAACTGATAACCCACTGATATCCACCCTGCACAAACACAACCTCCCAGCTCCAGAGATACAAGCAGGGGTGTTGGGTTTTTTTTTTTTTTTTCCCCCTGACACAAGAGCATAAGCTAGACCACGAATCACACTTCCCAGAATCAGTAATACTGAAAGGGCTAGGAAGGAAGCTGGGAGCCCAAATTGCTTAAATTGATGTCATATCATCTGAAAAGCTGACATTCAGACCTTACAAACTGAACGACAATTGCCATCTATCCAATTCATGGCCCTGGACTCCTGTTTCCCACCTGCTCCAACACCAATTTAAGCAATTCTGAACTTTGATCTCTGCAGCAGAATGTCTCAGATTTATTGAAGTGTCAGGTCCCAATTGTGCTAACATTCACCCTGGCAGGGCCATTACAAGGTGTGAAATCTGGGTGCCCATCACCTCAGCCACGTTCAGCACAGCGACAATCAGAAGGAACAGATCAATCTGCCTCTCTATAGTCATCACGGGAGCCCTGTAATTTACCATAATGACGGCCATGGAGGAAATGCAGGTGAAGAGATCGTTCTGTTCTCTGGGAACTCGGGCACGTGCTGGAAGAGCTACTGAGCCCAGCAAGAGAGGCCTTGCAACCCTCAGCCAAAAGGCAGCTGCTATTCTTTGCAAAGGGATATTTCAGGACTTGCCTATATCCTGAGAGTTGCTTTAAGACAGAATTGTGTTGCCCTCCTCCTGTGTTTTGCAAACAGCGTCAAAACTGTCGGTTCCTGCTGTCCCAGCTTCTCCCAGCTGTCATTACTACACGTACACCTCACTAGGGCTGGAAGCCAGGGAGAGCTCAGCCTTATGGTAACAGGAAAACCCTCCCAACGGAAAGGAAAGTTTATTTCAAGCCTTGAGCGCAGGGGAGCAGGTGGGTGAGGCAAGGACCAGGGTCCCTGTGTGAGCTTCGGGCAGCCTCCCCACCCACCTCCACTCTGTATAGCCAGGAGTTCCATACTGAGACTGCAGAGTTCTAACCTGCCTACTAAGTTCTGCTAGCTTCTGTCCTCCAACCTGGACTCTGATGAGTCTCCGTAACTCAGGACTCAGGCACTCAAGAGATCCATGCATGCCCTGCTCAGAATCTCTGCACCCTCCCATCTGGATGTCTGCCTCAACAGACCTGGTGTGCCCTGCCCCCTAAATGTGGCAATGGAACTGCAGACCCCTCCCGCACTCCTCTCTCCTTCCTCCTCCCCACCAGGGGCCCCCAAGATGCCCTGCAGCTAAAGCCACACTGGCCAAGACAAAAACTGCTTTCTGGAATAATTGTTTTGAATTGAAAAGTCAATGTAATGCTGTAATTGGCAGATTAATTATTCTACCAATGAATGTATGTTGGAAAGAAATGAGCACAGAGCCCGTTCCACCCGGGTTTATGTCACCGTGGGAGCAGAAGCAGGCTGGCAGCCTTGCCCCTTGATAGCCCAAAATCATCATCATCCCCAGGAGATGCTGTATTTTCATGAAGAGCTTCATTCACAGCTCCTCAGAGTCAGGCTGTTTTTCACAGCATAGAACAGGGGAGTTGCCTCTGGATTTTAAAAGAGATAAGGGAATGAGTGAAGGGAATGGAGTATGATTCAACGATGAAATAAATGCCCTGGACGCATCACTCCCAGGGAGAGCGTCTGCTTCTGCCAGTGACTCCCCAGGAACACTCCCTGAGGTGTTGGGCGTGATAATGACAAGCTCCAACTGGCTCAGATCCATTCTTCAGAGATGAAGTGAGACACCTGACTACTGGCTTCTAGTGCAGGTAGAGGAAATTGAGCCCCTGAGGCAACTGCCCAACCAACTCTGTCAAAATCCAACTGAAATGCAGAAGGCTCCCAAAACCTGTCCCTTCTCCTGCGGGCCTGGGGCGGGTAGGTTCCTCCTCTGGCTTCAAGACCCAGCTTGAAATCACCACGTCTCCTAAGGGTTCCACCTAAACACGTCTACCGAAGCACTCAGCTGGCTGTCTCATGATTACCTCCCATTTGTCTGTGGTTACTGTCGTGGGGTAAGTCCAAGAACTCAGGAGTTGGGAGGTGGGGAGGAAGTGTTCAGGAGAAAGGAGGACTTCTTGACCCAACCTCCCCTGGGTCTCCTACAGGAGTGGTGAGGGGACAGGGGCATGGCTGTGCTTCCCAGGGGAGCATCAAGAATGACAGTTCCCAAGGCAGCCACACCCTGGGCTCTGTCAGAAGGGAGCAGACCCTGGGGGACACACAGGGCCATCTATAGATGGAAGGACAGCCGTAAAGAATGTTCTGAAATAAAGACCTGCCTGTACTAGAGCCTTACCCTGAGCACGTTACTGGCCAGGCTGGAAATCTGCTCTCCCGTGACCACCCCAAGGTAACCTGGTCCTGTCAGCCAGAAGCAAACAGAAACTTTCAGCCTAACGATGTTGATTTTTCTCTGCAACCACCAACCAGAGAGATCACCTAGACCCCAAAGCAGTCATTTCCCCTTGGTTATCAATTCTAAATTATTGATATTAAACAAACTAATTGTCACTGTTTCACCCTGTAATTCTATTTCTGGGACCCCAACCAAAGGAAATTATTCTAAATTTTTTAAAAAAGCTTTAGGTCAAATTGTTTCCAAAAGAAAAAAGAAAGACCAAAGTAAACACTAAGATAATCACTCAATGGAATATACGTACCTACAAAAACTTTGCTTAATAAGATTCATAATAACATGAAAAAAATTTGCATTGTAATAATAAATGAAAACCAAAGATAAAAAACTTTTATTGATATTACATAGTATACTCACAATTATAAAAAAAGAAAAAAGTTATAATAAAGAAGAACAGAAGAAATAAACAAAATGCTGACAGTGATTGCTTTCAGGAATTGGAACTTTGCACAATTATCTATTTTTCCATAAATCCCATAAGCATGGGTTAATTTTATTAATATAGTGGAGAAGAAAAAAATTTTATTTAAAAAAATCAGATGCTAAGTGATTTGGTTCATTCTTCTTTCCTCCAAGAAGAGTGTACAATAATTTAGAATATTCCTATTTAAATTGACAAAGTTCACTGCCCCTTCCATCCACGGCTTAACACTGCCCTAAGGCTGGTTCAGAGCGAAGATAATGACTTTGGTTTCAAAATTGGTTTACTGAGGCTTTGGCAGGCTGGCCTGTTCCAAACAAATAGAATGATCACTTAGTAAATGCTAGCAGCACCAGCATACTAGCATTTTAGGTGAGTCCTGTAGTGAGTTTTACACATCACGCAAACATTTGTCCCAGGCCTGAATGAAAATTAAGCAGCGGTAATTAACAGAGACCAGGCAAAGCTCACCAAGGTGCAGCATCGAGCCACTCTCTCCTCTTAGTGGGTTCTTTTTATTTTCGGTGGGTTGAAGTGGGGAGAGTTGTAGTTACAGGACCCTTGCTGAGCAGTAATGACAGTGGCCCTGCTTCTGGCTGACTTGCAGTTGCCTTTGCTTTGTGCTTTATGAAGAAATGAAGCTGAAATGGACACGAAGGAATAGGTGGGGGAGGGGGAATGGGACAGATTTCGGGATTAATTGATCTGAGCCTGTCCTGTAGAGTAGTGGTCTGCACATCTCTCTTACCTCCCCTAAGTCTTGCCAATGGACTAATTCACCTTAGTCCTTCTTCATTTAAGCGCTCTAACATGGACATGTGCAAAGCCGTTTCTGCAAAACAAGCTTTCCTGGATGAAGACAAACACTGGCCTCCATGTTCCCTCTCGCCACCCCCAGCACCAGCGGGCCTCCATGCAGACTCACAGCTGCCCTGTGAAATCAGCAACCACAGATTCTAGGACCCCTGGGTCTCAGGGGCCTTGGTGTGTTTGCCAAATTGCAGGACTAACGAATAATATCTTCCCACAAAGGGTAAAGAGATTCCTGAAGGCAGGGAGAAGGCATTTTTATAAGCTATACACATACACTCTCTCTCTCTCACACACACACACACATGCATGCACACAGAGGGCACCAGAAGTTGAGGCCTGGATGGAGTCTGGAGACCAGAAGAGTCATCGGAGGTCAGAGCAGAGTCTGGAGTAACCTGGGGACTCCCTCAATGGGCATAATATGCCCACTGATGAGTCAGGCAGTTGGTTAAGAAACATTTTCCAGGACACTTTTTAAATACCTGGTGCTGTGCTAGGCTCTGAGTATGCAAAAGTGAGCAGAACAAACACAACTCCTGCCCTCACTGCATCTGCAGAGAACACAGAAAGGAAGGGCTGTGGCCCAGGGCCCAGGCCAGGGAAGGCTCCTTGTCCTCAGGCTCTGGTCCTCAGACAAAGCTCGAGTTTGATTTCCTGCCGATTTCAGGCTGCACAACCTATTGAAAATTAACAGGATGTTTACATCTGTTTTTTTGAAGTATTTTATTTTTATTTTAAAAGATATTTTATTATTGAAATTGTCATAGGGCTTCCCTCAAATGTTGTTCTTTGTTCCATGACAGTGAGTGGAGATTTTAGATGCCTACAAATGTTTACAAGAGGATTTCATTTCTACTCCGGGACTAATGGCTAAAACATAATTATGAACTGTGCTTGTTACCCAAATAGAGATATTCCATGAGACAAGAAGACCGATTCCTAATATGGCGGTGTCCTTGGGCTGGGGCCCGCTTATCCTGGTATCCATCTCCTCCTCCCGACACAGAGGTGCCTTCATTAGGGGAGGAAAGAAAGAGGTCTTTGTAATGATGTAATTCCCAGACCACCCTACACAGACAATAAAACTGAATTTGAGAGAAGCCTGGTGAAATAAGAGCTCAGAAATCATAGAAAAACAGTGCTGTAAAGGCCTAAGAGGTTATTTTGCTTAATCCTCTAATGTTAGAAACGGGCGAATAATACCAGAAAGGGGAAGAGACTTGTCCATGATTACATAACCAGTTAGTGGTGGGCTACTTTCACCAAGGTAAATATGGGGAAATTCATCCCATAGAAATTCCAATCTCATCATGTGTTAAACATGACGGCAGACAAGAGGGGTTGCACCATAGGGTGTAATGGGCACGCCCACAAGTGGCTGCAAAGCAGTGTGGCCAGTGGTGCCACAGAGTGGGGACAAGGCGCTGTGGGCCCACAGAGAAGGAAGCGTCTCACTCATCCTGGGAGCACTATGGAATAAGGCGTCGTGCGGGAGGGGATATCTGAGATGGGACTTAATGAATGAACAGGAGTTTGCTGTATAGAAAAAGGGAAACAGTCTTTCCAGAAATATGGAATAGCATGTACAGGTAGAAATGTGAAAGAACATGATGTGTTTGGGGAAAGAAGACATTCCCCAGTGAAAACTTGGCTGTAGTTAAAATGGAGATTTCTTGGAAGGGAAATAGAGGAGACAGAACTAAAAAGGTAAAGGAAGGAGTAGTGGTGAAGACCTTGAATGCCATGCTAAGAAGTTTGTTCTGGGAAAAAGTTACCTCTGTTTTAGAAAAAACAACATATTGGCAAAAGGATGAAGGATGAATTGAACAAAAATGGACCAGAGACAGGAAGACTAGTTGGGTGGCTAACCATTTCAGGTGGAAAATACAGAGGATAAATTTTTAAAAATAAACAAATAATCCAAGGCATTTATGAAGCCTGAATTAAGGCCGTGCTACGTAGAAGGCAGAATCAGCAGGGCTCTGTGAGAGGTGATCGGATGTGGGGAACACGAGGGAGCAGGGGCCAGTCTACCCTCTGCATGTACAGCCTGGGCGCTAAGAATGGCTTTTACATTTTTAAATGGCTGAGAAAGAACAAAAGCAGCAGCATATTTCATAACACTGAAAATTATGTGAAATTCAAATTTCAGCATCCATAACTAAAAAAAAATATTTTTTTTTGAGACAGGGTCTCGTTCTGTTGTCTAGGCTGGAGTGTAGCAGCGTGATCACAGCTCGCTACAGCCCCAAACTCCTGGGCTCAGGCGATCCTCCTGCCTCAGCCTTCTGAGTAGCTGGTACTAGCAGCACACACAACCACGCCTGGCTAATTTTGCTTACTTTTTGTAGAGACCACGTCTTGCTATGTTGCCCAGGCTCATTACTAAAATTTTAGGGGAACACAGCCGCACGTGTTCATAGACGTGTTGTCTACGGCAACAAAGGTAGAGATGAAGAGTGTCAACACGGGCCATAGGGCTCACAAAGCCCAAACTGTTTACCATTTGGCCCTTTAAGGAAAAGTTGCTGACCCCTGAAACACAGGATGATGCAACCTTAGGCAGCTGGAAGGATGGCAGAAGAGCAGAAGCAGATTTGGGCATGTGGGACAAAAAATAATTCCATGTTAGGGCATGTTGAGTCTGAGGATCTTGAGACACATCCAAGAGACAGCAGGAAGATGTGTTTGGACTATGGGTAAAAGATCAGGATTTGAACAATGGATTTGGGAATCATCAGTGGGCAGATGGTGGTTGAAGCTACAGGAGCAGGTGAGCTAACCCAGGGGAAATCAAATGGGGGGCAAAGCAGGTAAAGTCAGACCCCAGGAAACACTACTGTAGACAATTAGGAAAGCCCAAGAAGGGGCCTGAACAAGAGTAGTCAGAGACACAGAGGACACATTCAGTGTGGAAAAGCTCAAGAGGGAAGATTAATTCCAAGGCAAAGAGAAAGCTGAACAATGCCAAATGCCTCCAAGAGCCCCAGTAGAATCGGATTGAAAAGGAGAAAGTGAACTTTGGGGACCTCAGTCAGGAAAGTCACTTAAATAGTGGGAACAGGGTAGGTTCTCCAGTTGGCTTCCAGGACACCACAATCTCCTGGTTTTCCTCCTATAACACTGGCTCCTATCCTCCTTCTGAGTCTCTCTCGCTGGTTCCTCCCCACCTCCTACCTTCTAAATGTTGGAAAGCTGTTGAGCTCCGTCCTTGGACCTTTTCTGTTTTCTATCCATGTTCTCTTCCTCAATGACCCCATTCAGTCTCACAGCTTTAAATAAACACGCCTACACACCGTTGTTTCTCCAGCCCAGACCCCTTCCCTGAACTAGACTTGCAGAACTAACTGTAAACTCAAACATCTCCACCTGGAAGTCCAGTAGGCACCACTAGCTAAACAGATCCAAAACTGAGCTCTTCCTCCCCAGACCAGCTTCTCCTGCAAGATTCTCCAACTCAGGTAAAATCAATTCCATCTTTCCAGTTGTTCAGACCAAAACCCCTGGAGTCATCTTATTTCTACTCTCTCATCTGCCATCTAATCTTTCAGTAACTGCCATCTGCTGTCTCTTCAAAATACATCCAGAATGTGATGCTCACTCACTCTCTTGCTGCCACTCTGCTCCACCTCTCAGCTGGGTCATTCTGGCAGACCCTTGGCTCATCTCTCTGCTTCTACCCTGTCCCCTGCAGTCACCTAACACCATCAGAGCAACCCAGTTAAAACAGAGGTGAGATCATGCTATTCTGCACACAACCCTCCCAACCTTCCCATCTCACTCTAAGTACAGGCCCAAGTCTTATTAATACAAGGGCCTCCAGGTCCCTAAACAACCTGCCCTGCCCTGCCTCTATTTACCCCAGGACCTCCTTGCCTTCCACAATTGTGCTCCCTCTACTGCAGTCATAGCCCCCTCCCTGCTGGTCCTCAATAATGCACCAGGTCCACTCACGCAGCAAGGTCTGTGAATTTGCAATTCCCTCTGCCTGCAATGTTCTTGGGGAGATATACATATGGCTCTCTCCTCACCTCTTGACTCAAATACACCCTTCTCAAGCCATCCTGTTTAAAATCACCAACCATCCCTCAGCCCTTACACAGCACTCTGTGTTTCCTTTTCCTGCTTTATTTTGCTGTATAGCGCTTATCATTACTCTAACAACATACACACATTTTACCAATGTATCTTATCTGTCTCCCCTACTACAATGTAAGCTCCATAAGGGCAGGGATTTTTGTCTGTTTTTTTTTTTTTTCCCCCTTTCCAGCATCTAGCACAGTGCCTGGTACCTGGTTGGCACTCAATAAATAATTGGGGAAAGCATGGGAATCGTGGATCAGAAGGAGACTAGGAGGTAAGGAAAGAAAAGCAACTACAGATAACTCTTTCAAGACCTCTGGTGAGTAGCTTAAGAGGAAACCAGCATCAGATTTTCTTCAAATGAGGACTCAAGCCTATTTACAGAATGTTGGGGATAGAGCAGGAAGACAGAGACTGGGAAGATGAGAAATAGGCTACCTGGATCTCTGGCTGTGCCGGGTCTGGGAGGAAGCCGAAAGGACTGTTCTCATGAGCAAGGGGAGAAGGGACCTCCTCGGAGGGGACCAGGACAGGATGGGAGCACGAAAGGAGAGTTTAGACGTGGGTGAGCTGGGTGGAGGGAGGGGAACTTGAAGGAGCTCACACCTGGTCTCCATTTTCCATCTCAACGTCTGGGGGAGAGTTTGAGTGGTAAGGGATTGGATGAGGCACTTTGGAAAACAAAATGCAAACCAATTAGGAAAGAAGGAAAGGATTGCTCCACAGGACTAAAGGTTCTGCTCACTCTAGAAACCATAAATCTGTTGCAGGGTTTGGGGATTTTCCCCGGCAACACTGGACAGCCAAGCAGAAACAAGAGGCAAGGATTAGTATTATTACAAGAATTACGAAATTAGAGCCTTCATTGGATACTTCAGGCACTGGACAAAATGTAAAACTCTAGCGGACAAGAACTTGAATATATGAGTAAATGATAGGAATGCCCTGGGCTGCTGACTTAATTTGGGGCACCTTCAGCAGGCAGATACGATTCCAGATGGTGTTCCTGGGAAGAGCAAGTGTTGAGGATGGATCTGGATGAAGAAAGATGACAAGTGGCCCCCTGGCAAGTACACTCTGAAAGGCTAGTCTAAGAATGGACACAGGTGGCCCATGTAGAACATAAATGGGGACTGAAAACCAAAGAGAAGACCACAGAGAAAAACAAAAGCCACTTATAGCTGTAACTCATGAGAATGGGCCCAGATATTATAAAATGCTGAAATATGACATCTTGGGAAACAGGAACATCTACTTGCAAAGATAGATCCCTTAACTCCTAAAGGGACAAAATAGTGCCACATGGGCTTCATATAGTCATGGGCTATGAGGCTACTTACAAAACCTATGGAAGCTTCTGCAATCCATAATAAAAAGACTATTCCAAATTTCAAGAACTAAAATTGTGTTGTCAGTTTTAACAGCTACCATTATTTATGCCTTGCGATGTATATTACATTCTCTGTCTCACTTAAGCCTCACGACTTCCATGTAAAGAAGGAATTTTCATTCCTGTTTTACAGATGAAGACAGAGGCTTTGGAAAGGTTAAGGAACTTGTCCTAAGTCATAGTAATAAATAATGGGCTGGAACAGAAATCAAACAATCAATGTGTCTAATCCTAAAGACCATGCTTTTAACCCCTACTCTTTCTTGGTCTCTAACACTATCTTTTCTTATGAAAACACAGGAGTGATGACTAGTTGAATGTATTCTTATGAGACTTACAGTCATTCTATGATGTATGTAGTAGGTATCCTGAGAAAAACTTTTTATATGAAATTATTAACAGTTGACCCTTGAACAACACGGGTTTGAAGTGTATATGTCAGTTTTTTTCAATAAATATACTGGAAAATTTTGGGGGGACCTGCAAAAATTTGAAAAACTTTGCAGACGAACCATGTAGCCTAGAAATATTGAAAAAATTAACAAAAAGTTAGGTATGTCATGAATGCATAAAATATATGTAGATACTAGTCTATTTTATTACTACTATGAAATATACAGAAATCTATTATAAAAAGTTAAAATCTATCAAAATTACAGACTATACATGTAAGCAAACATAAAGATGCAGTATTAAGTTACAACTGCATAAAATTAACTGTTGTTCATACTGTACTACTGTTATAATTTTGTAGCCACCTCCTGTTGCTATTTCAGTGAGATCAAGTGTTGTATTGACTTTAAATGCCATGTGATGCTAATTCATCTCTCCAGTAAATTGCATGTCACAGTTAAAAGTGATCTCTTTCTAGTCTCATGTATTTTTCATTGTATTTAGTGCAATACCATAAATCTTGAATAACACCATGGGACCCATACAAATCGCCACTAGTGATGCTGAAAGTGCTCCCAGGAAGCAGATAAAAGTCATGATGTTACAAGAAAAAGTTGAGTTGCTTGATATGTACCATAGATTGAGGTCTGTGGCCATTTCAGACAGAGATTCATCTTGTAAACAGACAACATAAACACAGTATAGTACTATAAAAGTATTTTCTCTTCCTTATGATTTTCTTAACATTTTTTTCTCTAGCTTTATTGTAAGAATACAGTATATAATACATACAGAAATATGTGTTCATGGACTGTTTATGTTATCGGTAAGGCTTCTAATCAACAGTAGGCTATGAGAAGTTAAGTTTTGCGGAGTCAAAAATTATAGGTGGATTTCTGACTGTGTGGGGGATCAGTGCCCCTAACCTCCACATTGTTCAACAGTCAACTATATTCTAACCAACATGTATTATGTCTTTCCAGTTGTTGTGCCCCACAGTGGGACAGAGCAAGTATTGAATGAATGGGGATCCTTGGGCCCAGGAGAATTCTATGCTGAAACACTGATGTAATTTGTGGACAGACCAATGTCAGTGATCCTGAGGAATGAAGAATGAGAGGTTTTAGAACACCAGGGGGAAAGCAGAAGAAGGCAGTCTACAAAGCACAAAGCTGTGAGCTTATGCAGGATGCAGAGCAAGACCCAGCCTTATTGTTACTGAAGTGATGGTTAGTGTGCCCTAGACAGGCACTGATCACACGCACTGCACTCACTAAGAATAGTCCTTTTTCAGACCAACCTCACCACCTTCTTCGACTGGGCTCACAGAATCACCACCCTCCAGCAGCAAGCAGTAGGAGCTGGGTGGTGGCCAGCCCCTCTGGAAGAAGCTGTCTGCTCTTCCAAACCATTTACAGCCTCTGGATTAGCTAATAGATTGAATGACAGAATCTGCACTTTACAGTTAAGTAGAACAGGAATAAAAATAAGATCATGCACCTGGTTTGAAAAACCCAACTGAGTAAATCCAAGATAGGGAAGGATATAGTTTAGAAGCAACAAATATAAAAATGTCTTCAAGCTGATAACAAGTTCAATGAGAGGTAATAGCGTGATAAACCTGGCAGAATAGAGAAAAGCAACCTTAGCTGCATTAAAAGGACATGGTGTCTGTGCCAGACTAAGGAAGGTGACAGTCCTGTTCTAATCTAGGCTGGCTACCTTGCACTAGAACTGCACTACATTGACTTCCGGGCAGCTCACTTGGAGGGGGTCTGCTAGGTATTCTCCATTTCCCCCCACTCCCTGCTGTGGTCTATTCTCTGTATTGCTCTGTGCCCCAGGGAACTGGCACCTATATAATGCATCACTGAGATCCCCTTACCCCAGTGGCTTCCCGCTGGGTTCAGCCAATGGGAAGCACCAGCAGGAGATGCAATGGCAAGAAGAGAGAGAACACGCAGAATGTATGTTTCTTGTGCCACCCTCTCCCTGCTCCACCTGCGGATTTCCGACAGTGGCAGCCTCCCTCTATGACTACAGTTCCTGGTGGGCAGCCCTCTTCCATGGCTCCAGCTTTGAATGGGTTCCAGTTTGCTTCCCTTCTCCCTTCCCCCTGCTTCCCCCTGGGTGCCCCAGTATCCCTTCTTGGTTCCCTTCACTCTGCCCACAGCTCTGGAAATTGTCTCTTCCCTAAATTATTGTCAAAATCCCAACTAAGTTGTCTTTCTGTTTCCTGCAGGGACCCTGAGTGAAACGGAAGAGAGGATGCCAGAGGGCCTTGAAATCATGTCTATGAGGACCAGCTGTAGGAACGGAGGATATGCAGCCTGGTGGAGGGAAGATTCCAGAATGCAAGCTAGTCCATTTGAAAAAGGTGAAAGGCCACCATCACACTCATTTCCTGGCTCCACAAATAGTAGTAGGTACAGAGACCAACTTTTGGTTAAATGTAAAGTTAATTTTTCTACAGAGTTGGTAACAGTGAAGTGAATACTCCTGGGAGGTCACAAGCTTCAGTAATTCTCAGTTGCCCAGTTTAAACTGGATGAGCCTTGTCAGGAACACTGTAGAAAAAAGTTAGAAAGCCAGACTAGAAAAGGGCTAAGAAGCCAGGATTTCATGATTTGCTATCAACTGTACACCACTCAACAGGTTACCAAAATAACCAAACTGGGGAGAAGCTTTGGGGTTATGTTTTGCTGCTCTTCCTTTCAGACTTCTAGAGAAGTCTGGTTCTTTGTGTCAAGTTTGATAATTCCCAACACTGAAGTTTTTTTATGTTTTAACATAACTCAAGAACATGAAACTTTTTACATCTCAGCATCACAGCTTTCAACAGATTATTTCCAATGCACTGAGCAGTCCATTAAAAAAAAGTTTTTAACCCAGCAACTTCTATCTACACACGGATCACTAACAGTGTTTCTTGAGAGCTGCCACCTCATTTTTCAAACCTAAAACCAGGATGCAAAATCTGCCCAAGGGACAAAATATTTTACATGCAAACCATCCTCGAAAAAAAATAACGTCGCCTCAATTCACCCTGGTGGGAAAAAGAAAACGGTTTTTGCAAAAGCCCTGAACACTTAAGTCCACAGCAGGGTCATGGCCCACGACGCTAAGCTTGTGTGGCTACCCCAGGCTTTCTCCATGGGTACAAGTTTATCCATTTATTATACTGCAGGAACACTAGAATAGCCAGTTTTTTCACTCATTCATTCAACAAACATTTGATGTTGATCTACTTCCATGAACAGAGCCCTACTGGGCCTTGGGGTTGGACAAAAGACCCAGAGGCCAAAGTTGCAGCTAGAGGCCTTCAGCAGGTCTAGGACACGACCTGATTTCAAAGACCAATGAAGGCAAAGCGCCAGAGTGACGGCGCCCAGAAAAGTTTCGCAGAAACTTGGGAAATGCCAGCCTCCGGGAGCGGAGAGGGCGGGGGCACGGGCCCACTGGAGGACGCCGCCTGCGGGCTGGGGCTGGGCCTGGGCTCCGGTCCGGCCGCCTCCGGATGCCACGCGGCGCCCGCCCACGGCCCAGCCGGGACGTCGGCCTGGTCCCAGGCCCAGGAAGCCGGCGCCCGGGCGGGGCCGCCTCGATGGCCCGCAGGCGCAGGGCCGCAGTGCGGGGCGGGCGTCGCTCCGGCCCGACGTGCCCGGGAGGCGCGCGCACGCATCGCCGCAGGTCCCACCGCGCCGGACACCCGCGGCGCGCTTCCGCCCGGCCCCCGCGACCCGGCGACCCGGCCCCTCCAGCCTCCCGGGCCCCCGACCCCCCAGGGCTCGCCGGGCCCGGCCGTACTCACCCTCCTTGGCTTTCTTCCTCCGGGCCAGAGTCCCTCCGAGTTTCCCCAAGAAGGAGTCGTCTTTCTTGCGGGAAGGGGGCGACTTGGGAGTGGGGGACTTGGGGGCTGAGGGCGACTTCTGCGGGGAGGTGGCCATGGCAGCGGCGCGGGCAGCCGCGGGCCGGTCGGGACGCGGAGCAGGCGCTGGGCGGACGCGGCGGGCGGCGGCGGGACTGAGGCTGCAGCTTTCCAAACGGAAGCGGAATTATTCCAAGCATTTGAGGCAGCTCACGCTCGCCTTTCCCTTCCCTCGCTCCCTCCCTCGCGCCGCCCTCCGCCCTGGAAGGCGCTGCGCTGTCGGGGCCGCGCCCCGGCCTGCGCCCCTGGGCTGCCCGGAGCAAGGAGGATGCCCCAAATCCGCCCCTCGCAAGACATGCGAGTGCGTAACCCTTCAGGCTGGGTGCGCTCCATCCTGAAAGCTTCATTTCCCCAGGCTCTGCACCCAGCATACAGCCTGGCACAAACGAGGATCTGAACAGGGCCAACCCTGCTATTCTATCTCCCAGTGCCTTCCAGCCGGCTGCCTGGGGAGGAGCTCGCTCGTCCCCTGCATTGCTGCCTGTGCAGTTACTAGGCCCGTGTCTCGTGCCGGTGAGAGTGAGCCAGTTCCTGGAAGAAATGATTGGAGAGAACTGCAGTGTGTGCAGGCGCCACCGAACTGGGCACAACCAACCATTCTTGCGCTTATCCGTGGCTGTCAGCCTCCTCTTCTCCACCCCCATCCCAGACTGGGAAGTTTGAGGTTCATCAGGGCAAGGCCGGGCTGCTGCTTCTTGGAGGATAACCGTGTTTCTCGCAGCTCAATGGCTTATGCAAAGGAAGACCCCAAATGTGTGGAAACGTGAATGGGGAAAGCACAACCATGGGCTCCTGTGAGACGCCCCTCCCCCAAATTTATCCTGCCTAAATAAAAGCCACAGAGTGACTGCCAGACTCATTTGGGATAACAGAGGAGTCACACAAAACACAGTATTCAAGGATGCATACTGGAAATAATTAAAAGGCACATTTTATCGCGCTTTCCCACCTCAAGCTCTCAGGTGGGCTCTTGTGTCTGTCTCTCACTCACACACACACACTCACACAGCGCCTTGGCAATTGTCTTGCCTCCTTCAGGCCCCTTCCCTCTAGCTACAGCTGACTGCAGAGCAGCCAATCCCAAGAGCCTCAACCAAGACTCTGAGCTAAGCGGAAGAGTCTGTTGTCAGAAGTT
Organism: Varecia variegata; assembly: GCA_028533085.1. NCBI lineage: Eukaryota > Metazoa > Chordata > Mammalia > Primates > Lemuridae > Varecia > Varecia variegata. The sequence goes on along the minus strand of CM052438.1, from coordinate 145,209,717 downwards.
GAGCACTTGGCTGATGGTCCTGCAGAGCCAAGACTGGGGCGTCCCTTTTTAGCTATGTGCATGCTGATGTGTAGAGAAACAAAAGAATGGAGCAAAGAAGTGTGCTCCAGAAGCCATGTGCTCTGAGTAATGGGAAACCGTGGGAGTAGCTGTCTGGACCTTGCATCTTTTCCCAGCCCCTGCTTGCAAGTTCCCCCAGGGCCAGCTGTGCATCCTTCCCAGGAGACATTACTAAAAGCCTTTTGTTAACTCATTCACCTCACCTTTGCTGGGACTAATCAGCAAACAGGCAACAATTTCTGAGTAGAACTAAAATTTAACAAACAAGATAGTAGATTCTCAACACAGTATAGGTTCATTTCATCTTGGCTTGAAAGTGCTAATTTTACTCTTTTTTGAAAATTATACTTCAGGTGGTGCCTCTTACCTAACAGAAAGCAGAGAAGTCCTGATGTTGCCTAGCCTGAGAAAATTACTACACTCCCTCCCACTGCAAATCTTAAAGAAATGGTGAGAAACCAAAATAAAATTGTGTTTTCTCATCACACATCATTAATCATTTTTGTTCAGGATGTCAGATATATAAGGACATCTCCAGCCCTGGAGGCTCTTGT
>CM052438.1:145172382-145208603 GCA_028533085.1 Varecia variegata | reverse complement strand
TTGGGGAGAAGCTCTTGAAGAGAACATGAAAGTTATTTGCAGCTTTTGTCTTCTTGGGCAAGGGTTTTTAAAAATAAAGACAGGGGAGTGATAAAGTCCTGTTAATGTAGATAGTAACCTGTATTGGCATGAATGGTTTCCAGGGTCTCAATATTATACAGATATCTTGTTGTTCAAACCTTTCTGCCTGTAAGATAATTATCGGTCTCTCTTGACAGGCCAGTGGGGAAATGGGTGGTGAATTATAAAACAGTGCTACTTAAAATGTAGTCTGCAAGTATTGATCCAGATACTGTTATTAGTCAATTATATATATAGAAATTGATAGTTTTTAGAAAGTTGGTAGCAGTTTAACAATGCAATTTTATGTCTGTTTAATAAAATTTGGAAGCTTATATTTTGAATATCTTTTCATTCTATTTTTCTAGTAATTCTTTTTTATTGTATTTTACAAAAAATATTGGTCTGTGATGGATTGGTCCTTTATCATAGATCACTTAAGATACACTGTTCTCCCCGACTTAAGCATTATAAAAGGTATCCATGTAACAAAAACATTTGTACACCCTAAATATTTTGAAATTAAAAAAAAAGCACTGTTCTAAATTGCTACTGCTTACTTACAGAGTTCATATACTCTCTTTTGATGCAATGCTTTTAGAATCCTTAAGAACATGAATTGATCTGGGTTTTGTTTAGAAGATTAAATGAGATAATATATGGAAAAGCACCATCCACAGGGTCCAGCACTGAAGTAGGCTGAATCTAAATCTTGTTTAATCAGAGACATATGTCACATGCTATTCTTCAGTAAGATGGGGACAAGAACTTGCACCAGCTCCCTCCAATCTAAATTGGTATTTACAATTATAGCACCACTGAACACCTGCCCCTCTTGTGCTTGGTCATTGGTTTCATCTTATTCCAGGGTTAGATTGTAAGGAAAGCTCATACAGTACATGTGTGATGTTTGAGATTCTGCTGAATCTCCTTGAAATCTAAGGCAAACTGCATTGGGAAGAGAATCTACCCAGGTTCCAATCCTGCTCAGCAGCCAGGTGATCTTCAATAAATCTCTTCCTTTTCTGCAATTTTTCCCCATCATCTATGAAATGAAGCCAAGGCAGTACCTACTAAAGCTGAACATCAGTCATACCTTATGATCAACCATTTCAGTTCCAGGTTGACCCAACAAAGATGAATACAGGTGTGCATGCAGATACATGCTGTAGAAAGTTCATAGCAGCACCATTCAAATGCTTATTAACAGTTGCATTGATAAATAAATTGATAGTCACAGCAGTGAGGACGAACAATTTGCAACTACAATAGGACTGTATCTCACAATATAACGTTGAGTGGGAAAGAAAACAGACAGGAAAGAGCACAAACCATATCATTCTATTCATATAACATTCAAAAAATGGGCAAAACCACTCTGTGATGTTAGGAGTCAGGACAGTGATTGGCCTTGGGATGGGTAGTGACTAGAATGGGGTGAGGGGTTAGGGGGATGAGGGAGGCCACTGCAGCTGGTAATGTTGTTTCTTGATCTGGGTACTGGTTACATGGATATATTCACTTTAAAAATTAATGGAGCATACACTTAATAATTTGAGTAAATTTTCTGTATGTATATTGTATTTCAATTTAAATGTACAAACTTACCACAAAAATGATTTTTTTTAATGAAGCCATGGGACTACATGCCCTGTAAGGTCCCTTTTATCTCTGTGGTCTTCTTCTCCAACTCCCTGGTGGCTCATGTCACTTAAAACTCCATAGGTCCTAAACTAGGCCAGTTCTGTCCCCAGCCCCTTCCTTGGGAGATCACATTTCTAGCTAAACTTGTGCTGCCCTCAGCCACCCAACAGTTTTCCCATCCTGGTCCTGTCATCTTCCCTCAATAATTCCAATAGTCAGGGCTTTGTGACTGACAAGGCAGGATCATGTAGTGGTGAAGGATACAGGTTCAAATCTCCCCTCTGCAACCAAATATCTGCATAATCTTGTGCAATTAGTTAACCTCTCTGTGCCTCAGTTTTCAATTCATAAAATATGTCCTTGCCCCTCATAAGGTTGTTGAGAGGAGCAACAGAGCATAAACAATTCAGTTCCGTGTCTGGCAGAGAATAAGTCAAGTTCAACAAATATTGGTTATTAGTATCTCGTTTGAGACTCACAAATGATGTTATCATCACCTCCATTTTATGGACAATTTGAAACTCAGAGAATTTAAAGTACTTGCTACAGATCACATCGTACCCAATAACTAACAGATTAATACTATAGTCCTTAACATCTGTTCTCCCAAATATCAATGTGACCACAATTTTTAACTGAGATTATTGTCCTTCAGAATAGAGACTATATTTCCAGCTAGATGTGGTCACATGACTAAATTCTGACCAATAGGATATAAACAAAAGTATTGTGTGGCCACTTCCAGGAACCACCCTAAAATGACAGATGGGCAATGGATATACAGTTTCTTGTATTATCAGACTACGTAATTCAGGCCAATCCTCCCACTGGGAGTGAATGGAAAAGCTGGACAAAATGTAAAAGAAATCTGCCTAAGAGCACTGGGAAGTAAACATAACTTTCAGGGCCAAGATCTTAGAGAAGGAAAAACCAGAGAGACAGGAACCTGGGGTCGTTTGGGAAGACTTTTCCCCCAGGGGCATTTGCTAATTTCACAGGAGGCAGCCAGGAAGCAGACGGGACCTCACATGGACAAGCAGACAAAAGTCCAGGCACCACCCGCATGGGGGACCCCCAGCAAACCCTCCCACAGAGTCACTCCAGTAGACGAAGAGAACTTAAAGACATTTTCAGTTAAAAAGCAAAAAACACAGCTGAGAAAAAATGATCATGGTTGCTCTGAACAAAAGGAAATACTGAAGTGTATGGTAGAAAAGTCATCCAAGGTGGAAGCTTGGTGACACAGGGACGAGTCAAGGACAAACAAAAGGGTAAATATGTGGGTAAGCCTAAAAGCCTACACGATAATAAAAATGATGTCTTATAGGATTTAGAAAACATAAATCAAATTAAAATACTCAAAAGCAGAAGCATTCAAATTGGAAAGTGAGTAAATGGAGTGAAGTGTTTTAAGATCCAGGCCTTGTCTGGGAAGAAGTAAAAGTAACAATTTCTATTGGACTTTGATAAATCAAGGCTCATGTTGTAATTTCTAGAGTAACCATTAAAAGAATAGTAAAAGAATAACTACAAGTACCAAGACAATGTAAAGAAAATTAGAGTGTAGGTGGTGCATTGAGGCAGATTTATAAATTGTATATGTGATCTATATCTGTCACATATAAGGCAGCTTTTCTTTTGCAGGCTGTTTTCTATTTATTTTGCTGTGTTACTTTTTATTGAATAGCTTAAAAACCCAGGATAGAGGTAAACCAATCACCTCAAAGCAAAGTATGGTAAAACTCAAACTGAAAGAGGCTTTCACTAGGAAAAGGTATCTTTCCTAAATGTGAACACCATCTGTTATGGGTTGAATTACATCCCCTAAAAAAGATATGTTGAAGTTCTAACCCCCAATGCTTCAGAATGGGACCTTATCTGGAAATAGGATCATTGCAGATCTAACTAGTTGTTAAGAATAATATGTCAGGTCATGCTGGAGTATGGTGGGCACCTAATCTAATAAGAGTGGTGTCCTCATAAGAGAAGGAAAATTTGGACACAGACATGTGCAGAGGGAAGAGGATGCAAAGACATACAGGAAGAAGACAGCATTTGGAGTGATGCTGCCATAAGCCAAGGAATGCCTGGGACTGCCAGAAGCTGGAATAGCAAGGAAGGATCCTCCCCTAACGTCTCAGAGGAAATAGGGCTCAGCAGACACCTTGACTTTGACTGCTAGTCGTATCTACAACGGTGAGAGAATAAACCTCTGCTGTTTTAAACCACCCACTCTCTGGTACTTTGTTACGGCAGCCCTAGGAAACTAATACACCACCTAGGGGACAAAATGGGAGCCCCTGCAGGTCACGATGAAGGTTTTACAAAGGCTCTGGATCCCAATCAATACTCAGAGGTTATTTGACCACATCAAAGCCAGCCAGAGCCTCTTGGGGACCTCCTTGATTACTGCAAGCAAGGTGTGCTCCCAGGATGAAAGGAATGCATGACAGATGAAATGACTCTGGAGTGGGAGGTCCCCCTTGGGAACTCCGGGATATTAGCAGTGGCCTTGGAAGGCCAGGCTGCCAGTGAGCATGTCCTCCGGGAGTCCTGCCTGTCTGGGTGAAGGCGGCCCAGATGGCAAGGGTAGAGTCGGGGAACAGGGCTTCTCTTGGGGGGCAGGGGAGTCATGTGCAGGAGGAAGTTGGGAGACCTCAGCCTTAGTTGGTGACATGGTGGACTGAGGCTGGGGATGTTTTTGAGGATCACACAGGATGATGCCACTCAAATAACCCGACTGAGCCATGGGGGAATGTGTCCCAAGTTCTTTGAGACAGATGACCTGCTTACCCTACCCTTCAGGAGTAATAATGAACTGTACATGTGGGTAGAGGGAATTTCTCACCTGAGCATGATAGCTGAGTGCCAACTATAGAGGCGAAGCCCTAAAATCAGTAGTTCCTATTGGGTCATAGCAGAGGAGTGGAGACCACACCAGGGGAACAGCAGCAGGGACAAAGCTTTTTTTTTTTTTTTTTTTTTTTGAGACAGAATCTTGCTCTGTTGCCCCGGCTGGAGTGCAGTGATGTCATCACAGCTCACTGCAACCTCAAACTCCTGGGCTCAAGCGATCCTCCTGCCTCAGCCACCCAAGTAGCTGGGACTACAGATGCATGCCACCATGCCTGGCTAATTTTTCTGTTTTTTTAAGAGACGGGGTCTCACTCTAGCTCAGGCTGGTCTCAAACTCCTGACCTCAAGTGATCCTACCACCTTGGCCTCCCAAAGTGCTAGGATTACAGGCATGAGCTACCATGCGCAGCCAGGGGCAAGGCTTTTTAGGACAGAAAGAAGCAGGCATGAGCCCCTTCACACCCAGCCAGCCAAGGGAGACTACCCAGGCCCCAGTGATTCCTCTGGTGTGTGGTCCATGTCACAGGCCACTGAGAGTACACCCAAGGTTTTGATTGTCCTCTCCCTGTACTTTCCTAGGTCTTTGTACCACTCCTCCCACACCCCACCTCCAGATTTGTGTAGCCCAGATGAGCGAGCCTCCACTTCATCTTTGTTGAAGGAGATAGTAAAGCTATTCATACCTCAGGTGTTCCTTTTAGGGAGGCAGGTGAGACGTATTCAATGTAACACTGAGCTGGAACCAAATCACCAAGGCCAGACAGTGTCTTCGGGAAACACTACAGGGTATACTTGAAGAACTGTTGACCACAGGGCCGTGCAAGAGGCTGGACATCTGGCCAGAAGCCAGCTCTCCGAGAGACAGTCCCCAAAGAGATCCCACACACACACTGGTGTGTTGGATGAGATCAGAGGAGACAGAGCTCTGAGGAAGGAACTTCCTGGCGTAGTTTACTGCTTATATCTCCTCTGGTGGAAACTGCTCATTCTTCCCATGCTAATGAGATTTGAAGTTCTGTTTTCTGTTTCTCCTCTTGGGACTTGAACAGCTCGAGGGTCACCACAGCTATTCCCATTTTGACACTGGGGCCTGCACACAGCAGACTGACTCTTGCGAGGAACCTGAGAGGGAGGGAGGCTCAGCCCCATTTCACAGATGAAGACACTGAGGCTAAACTGGGCTGTCCAGTGTCATCCAGTGAGCAGGAGCAGAGCTGGAATTTGAGCCCTGAATTAGAGACTCCCAGCCTCTGTGTTTAGAATGATTATACTTGTTTTTTTTTTTCTTGAGCTGGTTTGTTTTCAAATTACACACTCATGGTTTTATTTACATATATACACATATATCTCTGAAAATTATTATGGAAAGGGAAGGGAAAGGGAAAGTGAATTCATGTGCCACTAGTGCACGTGGAGCTGCTGTCCCAGCTCCAGGCTGTTTGTCGAGTTGCCACAGGACCATGTGGGCTCTTTGCCAGTGACTGCTACCCTGAAAAAGCCACCTCGCCTTCAGCTGGCCCCAAACGCTCCCTTAATCCCTTTCCCCTCACATCCTTGCAGCCCTGTGCTCTTGTTTACTATCCTTAGGACTGGAGATTTGATTGCATAGTGCCATGCTGCTTAATTTGGGGCAAAAGTATCCCCTTGGGGCCCACAGCAGTGTGTCAGGAGTACTTGATCACCAGGATAAATAAGAGGCATCATCTTAGAGTGTCCTATTTATTACTGGAAGATTTGTGTGAGGGGTGGCGGTGGCAGAGGTTAGGTAACCGTTCTGAATGATTATCTCCATGCTAGAGTATGTATAAATGTATAGAAAAAAACCCACAAAATGCCAGATGTCAAGTGGCAGCTTTGGCTGCTATCCCCAGATTCCCCCTGGGCAAGGCTGGGCACTAGTGTTTGCAGGGTGGCAGGTTGGCAGGTGGCAACCCATCTAAGAAAGAAAGGGAAGGAACCAGTACACACCAGGCACAGTCTGTGTGGGGACACAGGGCCAGCCACACAGCCCGGTGGGTCAAGGGTCAGCTCTAGGGGCCAAGAGCTGGGGCCAGCACTACTGTGGACGTGGGCTAGCTTAGGTGAGTGCCTCAGCCTCTTTGCTCCTCAGTCTTATCATCTAAAAATGGCCATAATGTTTATTGTAGATTTTGCTTTCAGAATTAAATGGGATAATGTACTTGCACAGCGTATTACAGCACCCGGCAGGTGAGAAGAGCTGAATTCACAGTAGCTCTTACCATTATCGGGGTCAAAGGGGCTCCCCAGAGAGGCTGTGATGCCATCGGTTTTGCTTTCTTTTATTTCTAAAAATGAACTGAGAGGAGGAGTGAGCATGAAATTGCCAAGTGTGTCCTGAAGGCTCAGGGCCGGTGAGTTGCAGTGAAGGCTGAGCGTCTGCACTCTGTGAGCAGGAGGAGGTCAGATGAGCCCCGGCATTGCCGCAGGAGAACGGGCAAAACGCCATCCAAGGTGGCCTCGGGAGCTCTTCATATCAGTGCTTGCAAAACAGGAGCTCTCATCCGTCGTTCTGTATATTTTTCACTGATACTCAATGGAAAAATAAATCATTTCAAACATTTGATCAGCAGATAAAAGCTTTTAAATAATGGGGGGAACTTCGTGCGGAATGATGGGAGCTCCAGGGACTGACCACTTGCTTAAGCTGATGTGGCGATTCTGGCTCATAGTTTGCAAACATGCATGTGCTCAGAGTGGGCGTTGAAGGAAGAGGCCAGTTCTGCACATAAGGGAGCGTCTCTGTTGCGTGAATAAAATACAAAACCAGGCTTCACCAGGTAAGAAGGTGAAAGAAAGGGGGAAGCTGGGGCTGCCACTGGCCCCCGCCCTCCCCCAGCCCCGACAATAGCGTTCTATGTTGAGAGAACACACCTGGGGTGAGCCGTCTTCGCTCCTCCGCCAATTTGAATCCAATCCGCTGGTCAGGTAAGTCCTTCCAGGTGCCCCTGTGGTAATAAGACCTGCCACGTTAATTCACGGACTCCCACACGAAATCAAAGCCTTGCCCAGGTTCTTTCACGGAGAAGAAAGAAATGAAATGGATGCTGCCCTCAGAGGTGCCAGACGGAGCCCACATGAAAATGTTTTGATGCCTGAGACACAAAACCATTTATTTTCGATCCGTTTCAGTATTTATAGCAGTGCACACGGAACACATTTCCATCCACATGAATAGTTTCCAATTGTTGGAGCAAATTAATCTTTTACAAGCTACTCGGCAGTGAGGTTCGAAGATAAACAGTAGGTGAAATAGTACACTTTCCCCTGTACGTGAACTTCCTTATTACAATAAACCCCTACATCTGAGCTCACCACCTCCAACGACAGCCACACTCTGTTCATGTGGTGGCCCCAGCTGCCCCCTGCCACCTCTGCCCTGCTGAGGTAGTTCTTTGATCAACCACCTGGGTGGGGCATGCTGCCATTTTCAGTTTGGAAGGAAAAGCCTGTAAATCTGCTTCCTGGGAAGAGAGACATTGCTGAATTGTCATTTGCCTCCAGAATGCAGAAAACATCAATTTCTTTGCAGCTCATCAGGGTTGGAAACACCTGCCACTTCCTTTCTCAGTTGCAATTAACATGCTGCATCTTGGCATTGATTGATTCCAAGCGGCCTAACACTGCCAAAGTTAAGGTTTAAATGAAACAGTACAACCTGATATTATTTTTCACAGTTTTAGAAACACAAACTTATTTCTATTGCCAAAGAAGCGCTACAGTAGTGGGGGATATAATTCTTTATGCTTGAGATGAACGTGAGTAGAATAGGTTGATGCTTATAATAAAAATAGTTTTTAATCTTTGTAATGGGGGGGTACTTGTTTCTTGATCTTTGTATTTATTTGGAGGTAGAGTGGAGGACTAACTATCTTTCTGTATCTCAGCATCTAGCATAGGGCTGCAGACCCAATGGGCATTCAGAGAATGTTAAATAAATAGAAAGCAAGATTAACAACTGTCCTCTTGGTCCAGCCTATGTAAAATTCTGACCTTATAACTATCAAAATCCCTTTGCTTTAACTTAGAAGCTGTGTGAGATGGACCGTGAAACATGACCAGAGGTTGGGGCTTTCTGTCCCATTCAGAGTCCTAAATGATTTGGCCTTGATCACCTTCACTAGTGTTCTTTTATGGGGCAGTGAAGCCTCTGTCCATTTTCATCATAATCCTACTTATATTGCATACAAAGAAACTGTCTTCAAAATGTACAATATTTTACATTTTGAGAGTCTTAGAACATTCCCTATTGTGAATAAGGAATGCAATCATTTTATTTTATTTATTTATTTTTTGAGACAGAGTCTTGCTCTGTTGCCTAGGCTAGAGTGCTGTGTCATCAGCCTAGCTCACAGCAGCCTCAAATTCCTGGGCTCAAGTGATCCTCCTGCCTCGGCCTCCCAGAGTGCTAGGATTACAGGTGTGAGCCACCACCCCTAGCCACAATCATTTTAGATATGTTCAACAGCTACAATATTTGTGTTCTTTGGAAATGTCATCTGAATGGTTTTTACGTATATGTGGTTTTGTATATGTGGAAAACAAGTATGAGGTTTATGTTTTAACTTGGCGAGATAAAACTGAACCCTAAAACACAGAACATAGTCTAGGGAAGAAAGTGAACAAATTGCTTCTCTCATCGAGTAACAGAATACTAAGGGCCAAGAACCACCTTCTTTCTTGGCCCTCTTGGGAAAATCTTTCTCTTAGATGGAAATATAACAGATTATTAATAAAATAAGTGGCAATTAATTCTTTTGCACAGTAACAACCCAAGCACTACACATATGAGCATGATTTGTTAAATGTATGCCAGCATCCAAATGGTGCACTTTTATACAACCGACAGAAAAGACTAGGCTTGAATAACTCTGCATATTCCAGAATGAAAACTGAAGTTACATATCTTTTTCTTATGAGTTAACATTTCTGTGCATCGACAATCTTATCTCTAAATGTCTGAGGGATGATAATATTATTTTGATTATCTCCATGCATCTTTAATACTATACAACTCACTGCCCCAAACATCTGGATTATTTGTATATTAAATAGCTTATATACCAATTTCTTAATGCTAATAGGTCTTCTCCAAATTATAACACAGGAAAATCTGAATTATGATGAAATCATATTATCAATTTTCTCTTAATATACAAATAAATAAAAATAGATAAATAGCCAGAAGTGGTATAGTTTTCATAGGTACGTAGGTAGGTAGTTAGATGCCTCCAAATATTCCTTAACAATAAAATTCATGCACTAGAAGACCTGATTCTTATAAAAAGGAAAGACAAAAGGAAAAGAAAAAAGAACGACAACCTTTGGAATTTGGAATAGCATGGAAAGGTATTTAAATACCACCCAAAACGTTGGCTGCCTCAGAGGAAATCCAGTTACACATCTAATTTCTGGCTTGTAAACTGGCCAGATTGGTATGCAGAGAGCATCTCTGACAGAAGTGGTTCATGGGTCAACTTATGTTGAGAAAACTTCGATCTCCAGTCAGAGCCAACTGTTGCAAAGCACCTTTTGTCTAATGACACATTTAAACACTTTCAGAAATGAGCGTGGCCAAATATACAACAAAGAGTTCTTTAGTCCCTCTCTTATCAATAACAGACTAAATCTTCAAAGAATGCCATTGAGGGAGGACAATCAAATATTTTATGACAATACATCACCCTTTAAAATCTTTTCTTCTTTGGCCTCCATATGAACCGTCAAAATACTCCAGGAATTCTGACGTGTTGGTGCACAATCTCCATCTCCAAAGCTTTCTTTTCATATTGAAATGTCATTAAAAAAATCCACAGCCCAATTTGGGATTTGGTAAACTGCACTCAGCTCTACCTCGGAGTCAGAAGTGGTTTTGTCCTTGTCCTGTACAGTTCGTGCACAATCCCTGGGGAGAGTCAGAGACACTTCTGTTTGGGTGAGAGGCACTCCTTACCTGGTACCATTAGTGTGCTCAGTTTTAGTGGCAGCACCAACCTTACCAATATCTTACCAACAAATGAAAGAATTTCCCTTTTTGCCATCACCAACACTCATAAAAAAGCACTTCAAAAGTATTCATTTTCTAAAAATGCTTTTTGTTATTTTCTAGAGGCCATAAAAGGAGTATTATGGGAATAAAAACCTTTTCTAAGCCAACATTTGGTAAAAACTAACAATACTGCTGGCATGAAGTTAAAGTTTTCTTTTTTTTAAATAAAATTAAGGCTCAAATGTTCTATTAAACTCTCATTGCTTATGTATATTATATTAAGGTTTATAAATACACCTGGTAAATTAAATCCATCCTGGATTGAATTAACACCTGCTATATGAGTTATTTGCTTTATGTAATCAGTAATCTCAAGGTTTCTCCTCTTTCTCTGAAAACACAATTTAAATATTAACCTAATCTTTAAACTGCTGCTGCTGCTTTCTGACATTTGGAAACCGGTCATCCATGCAAAAAAAAGGCAAATATGGATATATTAATGAAAAGGCAGCTTCTTAAAAATCTTAAAGTGTGTAACTCAACGAATTGGGAAGAAAAATGATAAAAAGCAGCAGGAAAGTCAAGTCTTCTGTGTCACTTTCTAGGGAAAACAATGCTGGTCATCTGCCAAGAACACCTCCAATCTGAGAGCCCCACTGAAGTTGACCGCCAGTTTCAAAAGAGTCTTTGTGTTTTCTTCATGGTAAGCTCTGGAAGAATCTTGGAAAGCTGTAGTATATGCAGGAGAATTTTAACTTTTGAAAAATGCAGTAGAATATAACTTAAGTCCACAGATGATAAAATCCCACAAAAGGACCTGTGAGCATGTATGGGGTGCTTGACCTGGTCCGGTCCCCAGCTCGCTACGAGGGAGAGGGACGTCATCATGTCCTGCTCAGCTGACAGCCCCGGGAGAAGATGAAGCTTTCAAAGTGCTGGTCTTCAGCCTTTTCTTTGACGCGTTGTTCCTCTAAGGAATCTATGAGTTTATCCCTTTGCTCAATCACTTGCATCATCTTGGTGAGTATTTCTTGCTCCTCTTTTAGATCATTCTCGTCTTTCTGGCTCTCTAAAGAAAAAAAGAGAAACATTGGGCTCAGGTAAGATGGGGCCCCAGGGGAGTTCTTGGCGTGGACGTCCTGGGCTGTTATAGACTCGTTCTGCCCTTTAATTTCAGTGGAGAGAACAAGGAAATGAACTTAACACCAAGGAACTGTCCTTAAAGCCACTGATTAGAAAGCGGGTGCTTTGTGAAGCAGTCAGCTCAGTTTTCATCTTGAGGATACGGATAAAGCGACACGGAAAACCCCTTGGTGAGAAAAAGAAGTGAATACCAGCCAAGCCCTATCAAGTCCCCCAGCCTTCCCTTCGCCCCAAAGAGAAACCGGCAGGACAAGAAAAAGGCTGTTTTCCAACAACATATCTGAGCTGCAGCAAAGGGATTTGTGAGAAGGTTCTCAGTAAACCGTCTGCATCAGTGGCTACTATTTCAATGACAAGAATCTTTCCTTCATTTGCGGTTAACGGCCAAGTGTAGCCTTTTGTGTAGAGACCACGCGGAAGCAAAGTGAGGCCAACTGTCCCACAGGATGGTGTCCCTGGACTGACTGTGCTGTTCCCTTTTGTCTTTTGAGTACATGACCCTCTTCCTAATTGGCCTGGGGCATACAGTTGCCTGGGGGAGATAGGATTGTCATAAAGGGAAGGGAGAGAGTGAGAAACAGGCAGTAATGAGTTTCTGACACAGAAAATAGGCTTTTAAAGCCAGATTTAAGTCTTGTCAACCAGATGACTGCCCTCGAGAAGCCTTCCTAAATTCCTTCAGTCCCTCCCATCCAACACAGGGAGGACCAGAGAGGGCACCACTGTCTGTCATCAGGCTTGGTCCTGAGGTCTGGGTCAGGAGGAAGGTAGCTATGATGAAAGGGAAACAAGGACCCTATTCCTTTGGTGCCTCATGTCTTACGTGGGGAGGGGAGAGGGTGAGAGCTCTGGGTTCCAGTCTCACCGTGCTGGGCCTTGGAAGTCCCAAAGTGGGGGAAACGTCTTACAGCGTTTGATGGAACACTGGGAGCCGAAGGACTTTTGCCCCGACCCTTGTCCAGAACTCCAGGAAGAAGCTGGCTTGAAGGGCACCCCTACGTGTAAACATGGGGCAGCACTTCATGGTTGGGCAGCGGAGGAGGTCTGAGCGTGGCTCCCTGGATCTCAATGTGCTGTGTGTGGCATGGGGGGAGCCTAGACATGCACACTTGCCCCAAGTAGCTCACTGATGGCACTGCCAGGAGGCTCCCCCATGAAGGAGTGAACTAACCCCACGGTGGAGACTGCAGGGTAGGCCGTCTGGCCACGCTGAATGGAGGCTACACTGAGGCAAGGCTGAGTGAACCAGGGAAGGCCACCAGGCTCCTAAGCACACCAAGGGAATGGCCGGGCTACGGATGACGCTGGGCGTACACCTCAGCTGCAAATACCGGCAGAGGAGGTGCAGCCCGATGATGGGAGACAGCAATGTGGGGACTCAGTGAGCCAGAGCACCCCACAGAGATTCCCAACGCACAGGGCCACACAGACCTGCCTCTTCCCATTGGCTGGCAGTCACCCTAGGGTGCAGTGTAGGAGGAGGTGGCCGTCTTCACGACCAAACATTGTCATCCCTAAGAGACCAAGCATTTCCTGCAAGGACTGTTTAGGTTATTACATCAGACAGTTTACCACAGAGGGACGAAGAGTTCTTCTTCTTTTTTCCTTGCTAATTAGTGGGAGGAAGCTTTCACGGAAGATGGGCTCAGGTACTGACAAAATGAGGAGGATATACTTTTTCAGTACATCTGCAAGGAAAAAATGTATGGCCTTCACTCCTTAGTAAGAACTTTTTTAAAAAAAAGAATCAAAGGTGGCTCATAGAGTCTTTGGTGGTATTTATTTAACTATTCTGAAACAAAGCAAGTTAAATTTTTTATCAAATGTATAAACCAGATATTAATTATACCCTATGGTTTGTTAATTTAGGTATATTCCAGTATTGGTGTTCCTTATTTAATAAACACAGAAAAAGAAAAAATTCCTCTCTCAGTTTAGGCTTGTCATAGATGGCCCCATCTGAGACCCTTCTGACGTATAACAGATGATGTGTACCACTTTTATCTGTTCTGTACAGCACAACTCTGTAGGGGTTCTGTTGGGAATAGAACTGTTTCTATAAAGAAACAGTCTACAAGCCACTGCCAGGAGGGGCAGAATAGGAGACCTTGAGTCTGTGGCCTGTTCCTAAATCTTAGCCCTACCATGTACCTCGAGCGTGTTGTTTAAATTCTCTGAGACTCCTTTTTCTAATCTGTAAAATGAGACAAAATACCTAAATAAAAATAATGATAATGTCTAATATTTACTGAGTGCTTGTCCTGGACCAAGCAGGCTCATAAGGTAGGTGCCATGTTAGTTCCATGAGGTATAAAGACATTATTTAACTTGTTCCTTTAGACGTAGGTCTAAATGCAGGAAAGTCATGCATGGATCTCTCCTCACCCCCATCCCCCCCCCCACAGACACAAACAGAGTGAACACACCTCTCTGCCTGGAGGCAATGAATGTGTAAGTCAGTATACCGTGTCAGTTGAGTTTATTTCAGCTGTCCCTCCTTCATGGTGGAATAATTGACTCATGTGTGATGGCCTGGCCCAGCCCATGCTGGGAGGGGATGTTTCCTTTGCCATCTCTAGTGCCTGGCTGAACTGGGTCTGCCTCCCTCGATGCCCCCAAAGCACCTCTGCTGTGGCCCTCACCTCGCTGTGCTATCACTGGGCTGGGTACTGGTGTCCCCAGTGAGAACACAGTCTCCCAGAGGGCAGGGGTTGCTCTCTGCCCTATGCCAGGCCCACACTAGGTTCCCAGTCAATGTTTGTTAAATGAGTGGATGGATCGGTGAATCACGACTTTGTTCCTGTGGGCACATGGAATGCAGGAGAATGCTGCCCTCACGGCCCAAGCGAATGAAGCTACATGGGGCTTGCTGTGCTGGCGGTGGGGGAAGGAAGGCTGGCCATGCCAGGTGGGAAGAGCACTCTGCTCTGGGATGTGCAGCATGTTCTGCTCATGTGTCTTTCGGGGGAGAAATGTCTTTAACAAGGGCACAAGACATATGAGCATACTCACCCTCTTTGAGCATTTTCTTTCTTAATTTCTGCTCCAGTCTGCTTTGATGATCTTCTAATTCTAGTTCTTGGGCCCTGCACATGAGAAAAGGTTCCAACTTTGTAAATACTAGAGAATTGTGAGGAAACATTGAAGAACAAACTCATTGATGGTAGCCACTGCATTCTTCTTTCCCTGTTAAAACTGAGGTTTTAGACTATCTCTAAACTGAAAGTTCTGCTGCTGCCGGGACCACCGAAGGTGCCTAGAATGATTGCTGAGAGACACTGAAGGTTGTGGTGTGAGCTCCACAAGGCCAGCCAGACACTCTTTAGGGATGGGCTAGAGGAGGAAGCATATTGAAGAAATGACCAGAATAGTCCAGGGGAGAAGCAATGACAATCTGAAGCTCTTCTCTTTTAGGAGCCTCACTACTTTAGTGCGACCTCTAACAACTCCCAAATCTTTGATTGTGTTAAATGATAAAACAAAAGTGAGGCATTTTACCCCGGTGGAGGCATTGAGACTCGACGACTACCCATCTGGTTGCAGCAGAGGTGGCAGGAAGAGTCGGTGATGCTTTGGAGCAGTCACCTGCAGTGTGGGGCTCGGTGTTCCCACACTGAGGAACTCCCACACTCCCACACGTGGGAGGAACGGCAGAGTGAAGAAGAGAAGTTAGTCCTCGGAGGAGGGCAGTTGGGACTTGAATGTCCAATGCCCGGGGCTACCTCATTTCTATCACAGAGCACGTGTAAGCTCCCCACGGGCCGCCCGTGCAGTGATGCAGAGGCTCCCACATGCCGCTCTGGAGTTCTCAGGAGAAATGAGGACCACAAACAGATGTGGCAGTGGTCAGAGGTGACAGCTGAAGTCATGTGATCCCTAAAAGGAAGGCTATAGACAAAGAAAAAGTTTGAAGACAGAGTTTAGGAATACCTACATTTAAAATCAAACAAAGAGGCAGAGACAGGGAAGAAGCCATCCAAAGGTTGGAAGGACAAAATAAGAAATCACAGAAACCAAGAGAGGAAAGTTTTGAGAGAAGAGAGAGAGGCCAAGGGTGTTCCCAGTTACAAAGACATTAAAGAGGGTGAGGGCTGAGAATAGGTCCCTGGTTCGACCTGGCGGGGGCTCCCCTCCCAGCCCCTGTCTGCAGTCTGCGTGTGTATCTGCTATGAGTGTCGGGGTCACTCTGCTAAACTCTGCTGTTGGCATGATCTTGACTACTCCCATTGCTACTTAGGCTAAAGTCCCTGCCTCATTCAATATTCTGCCTTTTGTTATCAACCCTGAACTTCTCTTGTCCCACGCAGTGGCCAATGGAGGCAGACTGCTGAGATCTTCCCTCAAGAGAGAACCTTCTGGGAGGAGCACAGTAAGCTGACTGCTGCTGCGGAATCCACCTCAATGCCATGCTGAGGCCACACTTACCCCAAGTGGCTCCCAGCCGATGGCTGTGCACAGAGGTGGCACTGGAGCTGTGCCACTCCCACCCAGCATGAACCTCCTGACAGGCAGTCTTTGTGCTGATGTTCCCATTGCCCTGACCACGGCTTTCTCAGAGCTGCGCTGCATCTGGGCCTCCTCCTGCCCAATTCTCCTCCTTCCCCCTCTCCTTTTCCAGGTATAGCACTGCGGTGGGGTCTGAAGACTTCCCTCTTCCTTCCTTCCCTTTCTCCTCACAGCCATTGCCTCCTATAAATCTCTTGGACTAACTCTGTCTTGGCATCTGCTTCCCAAAGGACTTGAACTGACACATCGATTTAAGACGTTTCTCCCAGCTCATCCAGGTCTTTCTCCAAACTAAAACCTATTCCTTAACAGAGCTCTTCCCTGCCTTTGTCTGGTTCACATGCCTGAGTTCTATTTTCCCTCTTTTGGAGGGGAGAGGCCTGCTGACAGCGTACTGACTGGGGATGCTCCAGGCACGGTGCAGAGGCAGCCACGCCGCCCCGACTCTCACGGCCAGACCCTGCGAACTGACTGCTCCTTCTACCTCCACGGAGCCCTTGCTGTGTTTTATTACTGTTGTGCTGTGGTTTGCATACCTGTCTCCCCCAAACCCACAACAGCCTAGAAGACAGGGACTGTGGCCTTATTCATCTTTATTCCCACAGAACACAAGCATAGGTCCTGCCACACAGAATGTGTTTGATAAATTTTTGTTGAATGAACTTTATAATTCAGGGCCCTAATGCCAACAGTACGGTTGTATAAAAGGGGCTTTGGAGTCAGGTGGATGTGGACAAATTACTTAGTTGCCTTGAGTCTCAGTATATGTATCAACTGAAAAAATAATAACAGAACGAATAATTACTAGAGATGACTCCTTCCCCATTTCCTTCCATGTCGATGGAGCTCAATGAGTGGAACTCCTGGGATCTTCCCCCGACCCTGCCTTTCCCCACTCTCACCCCAGGGGAGGTAAATTGGAAAAAACAGACTAGGTGAGCTAAGCTCATGCCTCTCTTTCTCTCCCAGCCTCAGCCTGTCTTCAAGACACACATGTTCTCAGTTACTCTGAGCCTTGGCACAGGTCTATGGCCAGGTTTCTTAATCTTGATAATTTTGACATCTTACACCAGCTTATTCTTTTTTGGTGGGAGGAGAAGATTGTCCTGTGCATTGTAGAATGTTTAATAGCATCCTTGGCCTCTGCTCACCAGATATCAGTAGCAGTCCCCAGGTGCAACAACCAAAAATGTCTCCAACATTGCCAAATATCCTCTGAGGATATTGCCCCTGGATGCGACCCACTGGCTTAGGATAAAAGCCTTGTTCCTAAGGCACAAGTGAGTATAGTACCTTTTGTGATTAGATAGACAGATGTGTCTAATTCCGGGATTTGGTCAGTGTAGTGGGTTGAATGGTGACATCCCTCCCCCCGGCCCCCAATAAAAAGATGTGCCCATGTCTTAACTTTTGGAAACTGTGAATGTGACCTTATTTGAAAAGTGTCTTTACATCTTTTTTTTTTTGAGACAGAGTCTCACTCTGTTGCCCGGGCTAGAGTGCCGTGGCGTCAGCCCAGCTCACAGCAACCTCAACCTCCTGGGCTCAAGCGATCCTTCTGCCTCAGCCTCCCGAGTAGCTAGGACTACAGGCATGCACCACCATGCCCGGCTAATTTGTTCTATATATTTTCAGTTGGCCAGATAACGTCTTTCTATTTTTAGTAGAGACGGGGTCTCGCTCTTGCTCAGGCTGGTCTCGAACTCCTGAGCTCAAACGATCCGCCCGCCTCGGCCTCCCAAGTGCTAGGATTACAGCCGTGAGCCACCGCGCCCGGCCTTTACATCTTTACAGATGTAATTAAGAACCTCGAGATGAGAAAATTCTGGATTATCTCAGTGGGTCCTAAACCCAATGACAAGTGTCCTTGTAAGGAAGAGAAGACACAGACACACAGAGAAGGCCATGTGAAGACAGAGGCAGAAACTGGAATGATGCAGCCACAAACTAGGGAACGCCTGGAGCCACAGGAAGTGGAAAAGGCAGGGAGGATTCTCCCCTAGGGCCTCTGGAGGGAACACGGCTCTCCCAACACCTTGATTTTGGACTTCTGGCTTCCAGGAGTGCAAGAGAGTAAATGTTGGTTGTAAGCCATCCAGTTTGTGCTCATTCGTTACTGCAGCCTGAGGAAACTAGCACAGCTAGCAAGTCCATCTGGGCTTTCAAACTTAGCAAAGCATAAGCCATTATCAGTAATAAGGATGACATTTTGATGCTCTATCTATTGACTTGGTTGTCTTATTTGACACCTGGTTCAGATCCCAGGCATAGAAGAGTGGTATTAATAGTATTTATTACTCCAAAACCCCCTAAAAGTACCTCTCAAGGTCAGGGTGAAATGAAAAGAGCCAGCACAAATGAAAGCACCCAGCACAACTGGGGGTGCTAAGTTGGTTTATATCAAATGTCACTCTTTTTCCCCCCACGATGGTGACAGGTATAGTGACGATTACCTTTTTCAGGCTGTGGTGAGATCCATCTTTACTTTCTGATCTCCCAACCAGGCTGCAACCCCACATTCAGAGAGAACAGCCAGATAAATCTCAATCCTTCATTCCTTTAAAGGCCCAGGAAGTGGCCAGGCAGATCTCACTGAGCGCTCGCCACGATTCACACTCAGAGGCCAGACATAACCTTCTCGTTGCAGGTGTGTGCCTGCTCTTTTAAGACGGGCCTGGGGGACCGTGATGGATTGAAAATACCTTATCCAAATGCCCTTCAGCTCCAGACCCATTACCTGAAATCTATTTTAGCCACAGGACTCTGCAGAGGGAACAAAGTAAAGATTCTTTGCGCTAATGCCAGCATGATATGCAAGACATAAAATATCAATTTGCCTCAATCACTATTCTGTATGCACAAGGAGAGAAAATCCTAGGACTTCAACCTAGGAGGGTAAGCAACCCCCCTTCGCCCCTTTGCTTTTAGGACTCGCTGTTATCTGTGTTGCCTTACTTACATGATTAGGAGCTCCGACTCATATCGCATTAATTTATTCTTCTCCAGAACCAGCTGAAACCATTCCTGCAAAAGCTGTGCTTCATCCTGTGTGCCTGAATCTGCTTAAGAAATCAACAGCAAATGGGTTAGATTGGCGTTTCTCTCCCCATGATCGAACTGCCTTGGAGCCACTTTACTGGGCCATGTTTGTGGCGAGAGGGGCTCTGCAGGCAGCAGCTCTCTGACACCCTGTTGATGCCTCAAGGTCATGGGCATGACAAATAAAACCAACCACCGCATGCTATGGCGGGAGGTCTTCTTGGACATTTAGGGCATGACTACTCCAGCTCCAAGGGTCATGTACCTTTGATAATGTCCCACCAAAAATGACCCTTCTCCTGCCTATTTGTATGTCCTATGTAAAACTTACATATGTTTATGCATCACGCCCCCCACCCCAAAAAACCCTAGCTGCTGGTTATTATCTCCTTCTCCTTGTTCTCCCCCAAATCAAATGGCTACAGAGTGCCCAGGTGGCATATGGCTGGGCATGCACGGGTCAGGGAAGCTCACACCACTTTTGGTCCTAGAGGAGTAGTGATTGGCATTTTGAAATTTTTGCACAAAGAAAAGCCAAATGATTAAAAAATGGTTATTATCTTTGTGTCTCATGGGGAGAAAGTTATATCCATATATGCTTACAACTTAGATTATGACCTTTATTAAAACAATAATCATGAGAAAATGGGCACTGCTTCTTAGATACTCAATGTTACATGCTAAATGCTTAGATACTAAAATGTTAAAATCTGGGCAGATTTGAGAAGTGGCAACATAGAGGTGGCTTTCTAATGTTTCACCCTGAAATGAGCACACACACCGTCTGGCAAAGCTCATCCTTCCAGAGGGATTTATACTGGAGGGTCCTGTAGGCAGAGGGAAAAACAATGCAGACAGAAGATTTGTGTGACCTTGTGCAAGTTGCTTAACTTTTTGGAGCCTTTTCTTTTTCATTGGTTAAACAGAAATAACAAGACACACAGTTAATATAATAATGATGTGCTATTTATTATGCAGTGATCACATGCCATTCCATGGGCTATGTGCCTTATATACAGCATCCCATTTAATCCTCACAACGAACTCACCTGTACATTCTCTTATCACCACTTGATAGCTGAAGAAACAGCAGTTTAAAGGATTAACGTCACTTGCTCAAGTTCAGTTAGTAAGTGGCAGAGCTAGAGCTAGAACAGAACAGGGAGCTAGAACAGAACTAGAACATCAGGGAGCCTACTGCATGGCTGTGTGCTTTAAGTATTCAAAACCTCTTTCTATTGGCCTTCAATGGGCTGGCTGCTAGCCACTGATTCTGGTTTTTCCATCTGGAGGAAAATAGAGAACACGTAACTATATTTCTTACATAAAAGACCTTCCGATATTTGAGGACAGGTCTCACAATTCACTGGCGTCTGCTTTCTACATACTTGGCACCTCCAGATCGTTTATCATTTTGTACTATGAGGGCCGCCCACCTTCTCCTTCCCTCTGCTGTCCCAGGATAGATCCAAATGAGAATCCAGAATGAAACAAAATATCAACCACCAAAATGGAGACACAGTCTCACACCTTTATCCTGAGCCCAGGGATTGCAGAAGTCTTTTTAGCAGCATCGTCACTGGGGCTTATTAACCTGTAAATGAACTCTGGTCTTTCCACAACAGCGGTGGTGAAGGCTGATGCCTTGATGTTCTACGTGTGCAGCTGATCTTTTTCTTAACCTAATCCAAGATTTTATAGGCATCTTGCTAAATATCACCTTGTTTATTTTGTCCTATCAAGGGGAAATCTTTTGAATGCTTTATCCAGCTGACACATTTCTCCTAGCTCTGGGATGTCTGCAGAATTGACAAATGGGCATCCTGTACCTTTATGTGATACTGAAAAAAAAAAAAAATCAGATGGGGCTAGACCACGAACAGAGCCATCTGGCCCATCATGAGGGACCTTTCTTGGCCTTTGGGTAAAACTGACTCTGAATGTATCAAACTGGTACCATCCAGCCCACATTGCTACATCTCGTCCATGAAGCTGTTACAGGAAACTTTGATAACAAAATAATTTCCTGAAATCAAGCTCTAAAATGTCTGCTATGTTCTTTGGCACTACAAATCTTGCAACTCCACTCAGAAAAGGAAATGACATTTGTTTTTCGCAGCTTCTCAGTAAACACCAGTGGTTCCTAGGAATCTCTAAATTCTTTCTAAATGTTCATAATTTCTTTAATAATCCTTTCTAGAATTTTGACAGGATCAGAACTCATGTTTCTTTCCCATATGAATAGTGGAAAATGAGCTCATCTCCAGTCTCGTGGTTCTGAAATTCTCCATGAGTTTTCCAAGATTGAGGTCATTTGTGCAAGTTACTTCTCCAGCAGGAGCGTAATTTTGTTCATTCAACAAATTCTGATTGCACAATGCCACCTCCGAGATACTGTTTTACATTCATTTCTCCTTTGGGTTTAGAAACCTAGATTCACAGCTCTCCCATTTTTCTCACCTATCTACGAGTCAATTTCTTCTTCTAGATATTTGTTTAATGTTTCTAGATTGAGAACCATTTTCCTTGATAGAGAAAACAGAAAAGCTGAGAGTTGAAAATCCTGCCTTTCGTCACCATCTAATGTTATATTTAATGCCATCTGCCACACGCCCTGGGCCTATCCTTTCCTTGTTCACAATCCAAAAGAAACAGCTTTCAAGGCACTATTTTGCTGCCTTTAGAGGATTTTTTGTTGTTGTTTTTCAGATTCTGCCTCTTTGCTGCAATATACCCACAGATTCTAGCCAGACTTTCATCCTGGAGTACATGTCCCTTTCTCAATCTCTTGTGTCCTAAAATATGGCCGGTCAGACTCTACTGTGCTGCCACACTGATTTCTATTGACATTGCACTCAACAAACACAGGCTGAACTGAATCACTCAATTTAATTTTTTTTTCAATGGAATAATTTGCAATTTTATTAGCTAAAGTTCATGGTTTAGTCTTCCTTTCTTCAGCAGTCAAGAGCACTTTTGAGGGTACTTGGACATGGAATCACATGCAGGTTTCTCAGACTCTGCCTTCCCAAAGTGGTGGGTACAGGTGGACTGTGCCCTTGCTCCTAACTCCAACAGTGCACCAAGACGTTCCTCTACAATTTCTATCAATTCCCTGCCAACCAACAAAGTCCTGCCTTGCTGATGAAGGCAGCATTGCCCCTCACTCTATATGTGGTAGAGAGGAGTGAAAAAGGCATGGGCTTTGAGGCCAGACTTGGCTCTGCCCCTTACAAATGTGTGACACTGGGCAAGTAACCTCATGTCTCTTTGCCGTGGTCTCCTCCTATGGAGAATGGTAGTACCTACCTCATAAGTTGGTTATGGGGGTTAAACGAGATAATGCATGTAAAATGCTTAGCATTGTGCTTGCCACATAGTAAGTCTTCAGTAAATTATGCTGTTGTTTTTACTACATTATTGTTTCTTATAGTGAGTTCTATAGTTCCGCATGGATTATTTTCTATTCACCTTTAAAACCCAGTCAGAGTGTAACCCCTGACTTGATTATACATGGCTAAACTTTATCTTGTAATTTAGCTTGAGATTAACAAAAATTCTTAAATATTTATTTATTTGTTTTTGCCTCTTGTGAACAAAAAGGGCATGTGTCCGTGTGGATCACCAGCACTTCCTGGGAAGACTGGAGTACCCGGTGCCCATGCAGATTTGCTTAACCACATCTCCATCTGGTGCCATGGCTGCTGTTGTACAGAAAGCCCTTTCAGGGCAGGGCTAGGACGCCTAGACTAGCTAGGAACCAGGATGCAGCCAGAATGGGGTGGCCACAAGGCAAGCTGCCTCTGGCTGTGAGTAGAATGGCCCAGTCTTCAACCCTCATTCTCACTCTTTGCTTGGGTCCACTGTCACCTGGTTCTCCATATGCTCCCATGTCCTCATGTCATGCTTTCTCCTAGACAAAATGTAAGTATTCCACTTGCAAAGGTGAAGTAATCAAAACCCAAAACAACTTTTTACTAATAGAGTCATTTGTATGCACCCACTTTTGCCCAAGAGTGCTCTCCGAAATGCAAAGCAAATTATGCCGCTCCCTCCTGGAACTCTCCACAATCAAGTTCAAACCATCAAGCCTGCTAAATCTTAGTCCCTGCTTGCCTTAGGGAGACTGGCATGTGATGGTCAATGACTTTTTTCTGAATGAATAATAACGGAGAACAAGTGAACTATCTATTCTTTAAAGTCATGTTTTTTTTTTTTTAAAAAAAACATTTTCTTTTGTAGGTAATGCTGAATACTTCCCTGATTGTGTACTGATGTGTGGTTTTCCCAAGTTGAGTCTTGTTTTGCCAACCGGTTCATAACTATCGAATTCTTTAGATGTGATTTTCCACCTCCTTAGAATCTGGGAGAAGTCCTAATTTGGTGTTTACTGCAATTTTAAAAAAATGTATTCTTCATCCTCACCGATGGTCTGGGGCAGTAAGGGGGCATTAGAGAAACCGGAAGAACTCTCGGTCGCACTGGGCAGGGCATCTCCCCCAGGCTGGCTGGGGTTTAGCCCCTGACTTCTGTTCTCTGGCCTCTGGTCAGCTCTCGGGCCTGGGGCTGGTGCACAGTCCTGTTTCATTTAAGTCTGTAGCAGCCTTCAGCACCCAGAGCTCTGGGTACATTCACCCCCCACAGGCCCCTCACACGGGGTGATGATAACCCAGAAAGCCACGCTGTGCGTCCGGCCTGACTCAGTGTCGACACACCCAGGATGCTGGTAGCTGGTGCAGGATTCCATTCTGGGAGGGAGAGGCTGCAGCTGAGAGACGAAAATCCTAGCCCTTCCTTTTTAAACTTTTGTTGTCATTGTTTTGTTTTTAACTACATATCTATTATGTTTATTATAAACAAGAAATTAGTTTTTCTTACTTTGGAGCTCTATTAAAAGGGTATCATATTGTATAGTCTTCTGCAACTTGTTTGTTTTAAATTCAATATTACAGTGCAAAACACATCTGTGCTGCACACTCATTTTCACTGCTGTATACACAGTATTCAGTTGTATGACTATATCACAAAACTCCATTTTCCTGTGATTGGATATCTGTGTTGTTCTTGGAGTTCTGCTATTACGAATGATGCTGCCATAAACATTCTTGTGTGTGTCTTCTGGTTCATGTGAAGTTTGTTGGAATATACACTTAGAAATAAAATTCTTGAATTGTAGGGTATGCAAATGTTCCGCTTTATAGCATAAAGCCAAATCGTTTTCGAAAGTGTTGTGACAACTTATGTTCCCACTAACATTGAATGAGACCATCCCTTGTTCCTACTCCTTGCCAAATACTTAGCAATATCAGGTGTTTAAAGTTTTGACAATTTAATAGTTTAAAATAGTTTCTTATTGCAGTCTGAATTTTTATTTTCCTAATTGCTAACAAGATGTCTTTGTCATATGTTGATTGGTCATTCAGTAGTCTTCTTCTGTGAAATGTATATTTATATAATTTGCCTTCATTTATATTAGGCTGTTTTCCCATTTCTTGTTGACTTTAAGGGTTTGGGAATATTCTGGAATACTAATTCCATTTTGGTTATATTTGTTGCAAATGCAGTTGGTCCTCTGTATCTGAGGGTACTGCATCCTCAAATTTAACCAACCATGGATTGCAAATATTTGGGGAAAAAAAAAAGGATGGTTTTGTCTGTACTGAACACGTACAGACTTATTTCTCATCATTATTCCCTAAATAACACAGTATAACAACGATTTACACAGCATTTACATTGTATTTAGGTATCATAAGTAATCTAGAGATGATTTAAAGTACACGGGAGGATGTGTGTATGTCATGTGGCAAATACTGTACCATTTTACATCAGAGGCTTGAGCATCTGCGGATTTAGGTATCTGCAGGGGTCCTGAAACCAATCCCCCACGGATAACAAGGGATGACTATATTTGCTGAACTGGTGACTTTTCATTTCCTTTCATTTCCACTGGCTGCCAACTTGAGGTCAAAAACAAGCCTTAACTTCTCAAGTTTTATGGTTCACATTAAAGTCTTTAACCTTTACGGAATTGATTTGTTTGTATGGTATAAAGTAAGACCCAATTTCATTTTTTCCCTGTATGGACAACCTATTGTCTGGGAATTACTTATTTCTCATGATCTGCGATGCAACTGCTGCCTTGTATCAAGTTTTCATGTATGTGAGATTATGTTTGGTGACTTACAGTAAAGAATTAAAATTGGTTCCATAAAGGTGGTGCACATTTTTTGGTTGGATTTACTCCTAGCTATCTTCTGTTTTTGATGTTAATGTAAGCAATATCTTCATTATTTCATATTCTAGGTGCTTGATGCTGAGATATAGAAATGCAATTAATTTTTCTACTTTGATCTTATATCCAGTCACCATGATATAGGCTACTATTTTTGATAATTTACTTGTACATTTTTGGGGGGGGTTCTCTATGTGGACAATCCTCTCATCTGGAAAAAAAATTTTTTTTTCTTCCTTGCCAAACCTTGTAACATTTCCCCTTTTCTTACTGCACTGGCTGGGATCTGCTGTGCAACACTGAATAGAAGGCATACGGTGGGCAGCCTTATCTTATTACTGATTTTAAAAGAAATGTTCCTATCCAACAATGTTTACTGCAAGGTTTAGGAAGATAGCCTTCAAATTAAGAAAGTTCTATCCTTTTCTATTGCGATTTTTTGCTAAAAGTTTTTATCCCAAGTAGGTGTTGAATTTTGTCAAAGGATTTTTCTTCTTTTATACAAGGTTTTCCTCTGTAATGTTTTCCTATGATGGTTGTTAAATCACCCTTAGATTGCCAAATTTTAAAATTAATGGAATTAAGTGATCATTACATTCTTTTATCTTTTTGAATCTTTGCCATATCTGTGGTCATGTCTGCCCTTTTCATTTCTTCTTTATTTCTGTCTTCTATTCTATTTTTAAAAATCAATTTAAGAGAGTTGACTTTAGGCTTGTATTAGTCTTTTCAACATTGGGCTTTCAATGAGGCCACAGACTTTCTACAGAGTGGCCGATGAAGCTGGAAACGGAGATGAATACATGATAAATGGATTAATTAATTTTTTATTTCAAAATATTGAGGTACAAATTTTTTGTGACATGGCTTGAGTCAGGGCTGTAAGTGTGCCCAATCACCCAAATAGTGTTCATTGTACCCATTAGGTGAGTTTTTGCCCCTCCTCTTCTCCCCCTTCTCCACTGCTTGATTTCTCATGACTTTTACTTCCTTCTGTGCACTTGTGTGCCCATTGGTTGGTTCCAATTTATTAGAGAGTACATGTGGTGTCTTTTTTCCATTCTTGGGATACTTCGCTTAGGATAATGATCTCCAATTCCTTCCAAATTGCTGCAAGAGGCATTAATTCATCTTTTTTATGGCTGAGTAGTACTCTGTGGTATACATATACCACATTTTGTTAATTCACTCATGAATTGATGGGCACTTGGGTTGATTCCAGATCTTTGCAATTGTAAATTGTGCTGCAATAAATATTTGAGTGCAGGTATCTTTTTGATAAAAATAACTTCTTTTCCTTTGGATAGATACCCAGTAGTGAAATTACTGGATTGAATGATAGGTCTACTTTTACTTCTTTGAGAAATCTCCATACAGTTTTCCACAGAGGTTGTACTAATTTGCAGTCCCACCAACAGTGTATAAGTGTTCCCTTCTCTCTGCATCCACACCAGCATCTGTTGTTTTTGAACTTTTAAATAAAAGCCATTCTAAAAGGAGTAAGTGATATCTCATTGTGGTTTTGATTTGCGTTTCCCTGATGACTAGTGATGTTGAGCATTTTTTTATATGTTTCTTGGCCATTTGTCTATCTCCTTTTGAAAAATATTTTTTTATGTCTTCTGCCCACTTTTTAATGGGGTTGTTTGTTGTTTTCTTACTGATTTGTTTGAATTTTTTGTAGATTCTGGATATTACCCTTTATCGGATGTGTAGATTACAAATATTTTCTCCCATTCTGTAGTTTGTCTA
The DNA here is from genome assembly GCA_028533085.1 of Varecia variegata. Lineage (NCBI taxonomy): Eukaryota > Metazoa > Chordata > Mammalia > Primates > Lemuridae > Varecia > Varecia variegata. The sequence continues at coordinate 145,181,361 of CM052438.1, read as the reverse complement.
TTTGCTCTGTTGATTATTTCCTTAGCTGTGCAATAAATGGATTATTGATATTTGTTATGTGAGGCAATCTTCCATAGACTGTGAGCATCCTTACACGTCTTTGCCAAGTGTTCCAAACTGCAAGGACTCTGAGCCATTCCTGTAACTAATCAGTTAGATAACTTGAGAAGTAGGTCAGGAAACCACAGTGTAACCACTGTACAACTACTTGTTTCCTGGGAAAGAGGAACTGGCTCATTCACTGCTTGCCATAAAAGCTGCTGACTTCCTTGTCCTGGGCTCCTTAGCTGTGGGACAACCCACTCCAGGCACAGGTGCCATCTGGGTCTATCACATCACATTGTGGGACTTGGAGATAGGCAACTGTGCTACTGTGCTGATGCTCTTGCTGTTTGCTGTGCTGTGAGTACTAAACTCCCTTGTTCCGATGCACTGAATTTTGTCATTTACTTTCAGCCCCTATAGAGTTGTGGCAAACTAACCCAAATTCATTGCTTGCTTAATCATCAACTTTGGAGTCCTGTTATGCCCTGCCAATTTCTATAAGGTTGGAGTTCTTTTCTGACAATATCCCATTATATTATATGATAAAATAATATTATCCATGTTTGCATGTTTATGGCTACCTACATCCAGACAGCTCCTCTAGGATCACAGAAAGATCTCAACCCTTCCCTTGCTCTGCTCACCTCTGGACACACAGTAACCAGCCATGTGTAATGACAGATGAGAGGGTGCAACCTTGAACTCACTGCCTTTCAGTACATGTAGGGAACAAATATTAGTGATGAAAGGTTACCTAAAGGATATCCATTCCCAAATTATGGCTGTAAGAAAGACATGCCTCAGAACCCATGGTCTGCTCTCATTGTTAAACTGCTTTTAGTGAATTGTTTTTGGGGCGGGGTGGGGAGGATACCAATATGAGTCTATATTGAGATCCTTATATGGGCCAAGCATGCGGAATTCACGTGTTATACGTATTTATAGAAACCACCTTAAATCTCTTCTAGAGAGTATAACTATAAACGAGTGTGAATGAAGCAGCAGACAAATACAATTTGAGAAGTCATTGACCATCCAGCAATGCTCTATAATGATAGGAATATAAAAGAAATCAGAAGGAATCCATATTTTTAAACATCTATTATGTACAGGCCCTTTTTTAGGTGCTTTACTAACATTATTTCATTTAATCTCTTGTTCATATCATCCCTATGAGGTTGGTATTATTAGTCCCATTTCACAGATGAGAAAATTTGGCAGAGAGGTCAATAATTGTCTAAAATGGCTACCTCGGGATTCAAACTCAGGAGTGTTTGGCTTTGATACCTGTGCTCTTCCCAGGATACCTCACTGCTACGTTATCCATGAAATTATTATTCCTCGGTTTCTCAGCAGCAGTCAAGATGAAAACCACAGAGTATAAGCCAAACTACTTCCCTGGTCCAGGTGAGGTTTACTTGGCATTTCTCGTCATAATGTGTGCTCCTGCTGCCACCTGGTGGCAGCCTCGTGCATCCTGTTTTTTTTTTTTTTTTTCGTTGTTTTTTTTCTTGTTAAATCCCTCAATCTTTGTAAAGGACAAATCCATGTGGTCCCAAAAAAGGCAAGAAGCTCCATTCGGACAACCAGCTGGAAAATCTTCCCAAAGTTGGTGAAGTGATAAGGGAGTAATAATTCTTATCTACTTCCCCTGGGGATAAATCCTTTGCCCTTCAAAGCTGTTCTCTGTTTTCATTAGATTTTATCGGTTTCCAGGTATTGAATGAAAGCAGATTCTGTTATCCAGACCATGCAAATTTGGATGGGGGTCTCTTGCTAAACTGGGGTATTCTGTGGCCCTAATATGTAACACCGATCACCACATTGACAGCTAACCAACCAGCAGGTAACAAACAGTGCCTGGACCAAGAAGAGCCTAAGTGTCTGGCAGAGTGGCTGGGCCTCCTCCTGGAAGGTGGTGGTGCCCCGGGGACCCAGGCCCCTGCATATCCTGTCCTTCACCTGGGCAGCCAGGACCCCGAGGGACTCCGTGCCCTTTGTCAAAGACATCACACATTCACACACCCTGCAAAACGTATTGATCTCTCATCTGAGTGGATTGTTAGATTTTTGTTTTTCTTTGTTACCCTTTCCTTGACAAAATGGGGAAGCCGGGGGTGGGAGAGCTTATTTCTGACTGCTGGGAAAGAAGAAAGCCGTAATTGTTGTCACGGCAATGAGGAGCTCATCAAAGCCTCATTTTGCTCATCAGCCATCACGGCCCCTCTCTCCGTCCTGCACCCCCGCATGTTCCTCTAATTCAATGCCCGCCTAATGAATAACTCCTAGAACAATAGACCCTTTCAGGCTGCCTACATAATTATTAGAGGAGCCTTGCATAACTGTCGCAGACTACTCATGTTTGCAGGCCTGTCTCTAAATTTGGTTATTCACAACCTTTATAGCTCAATATTATTGTCTAACTGTGATCATTTTCTAATTATCCTAATAATACCTATTAAATAATTCCCATTAAGTCACTTGAACCGGAGCAGCACAGGCCAGCTCAAATACAGCTTAACCTAATAAGCATTGGTCATTCATTAAGCAACAGGGCAATCTCTTAAAGGGACTGAATAGAATATTAAACCACAAAGGAATATTAGTATTGCACAAATGTTATTACAAGTTGGAGTGTATTAATTCTGATGCCTGGTTTGCAGATCTTCCACATGGTTTCCTTTGAGGCCAGTCTCCCTGACTCTACTCTTGCGGTCTCCAGCCCCTTGTTGAGCTGCATCTGTTACCCACACAAGGACAATCAAGGTAGAAAGGCCCATGAACTTACCAGGGGAATTAAATTACCAATGATATAAAGGGAATGAGTAGAATCCATCTTCTGGCTGGTTTGGCACACCTTTGAGAACACCACAAGGTGGCCAGGTTTCTTTAGCTAGAACTCTAAATAGCCCTTTCTTTTCTTCTCTTTCTTTTATGTTTTTATATTTGGAGGATGAAGGAGATTTTCAAGAGATGCTTTAAAATTTTGGTTTCTATAATCTAAATTTCAAGCAGTAAAGATTAAAGAGACATTTCTTTAAAAGTGTATGTGTGTAGATAATAATATTTTGTAAAATACTATTAGGTAGTGTTTACTGAATGGGTACAACGTAGTAGATGCTCTGGTAGACACTTTGCCCACCCACGCCCCTAACTCTCAGAAATAACCAGGTCATATGGGGATTATTATCTCCATTTTTCAGATAAGGAATCTAGGTCCAGGGAGATTAAGTGATTTTCCCAGCACTGTACAGCCTAAATGGAGTGGAACAGAACTTGAACACAAGGCTTTTTGATTCCTATCGTGTTGGCAACGTGTTGCTAATGGCAAACTGACATGCCCTAGCTTTGCTGGGTTTTCCTTTCATTTCTAAAGCTCTCACTGAAATCGGCAGATTCCTAAAGACAAGTACCAGAGCCTTCTTGAGTGGGAATATGACCAACCACCAAGCAAGGGCAGTTCATTCCACTGAAAGTCCCAACAGTGACTGCAGGGACAGGCAGTGACTCTCATTCCAAGCAGCAAGAAAGTCATCATTTTTATAATAAAGCCTACTTCCGATGAGTGAAATCGGGTTATCTTTTCAAGAAAATCCACGGTGTAGTTTACAAAAAGAAAAAAAAAAAAAGGAGCAAATATTGATTAATCATCAATATAACCATGCCATGCACTAGGCCAGGGGTTTTACATCAATTGTTTTAGCTAATCTTCACCGCAAATACAAGAAACAGTGTGATCATCACTCCCAATTTACAGACAAGGAAACTGAGGCACAGAGGGGGTAAAGTCTGACTCCACAGTTTCCCTGATATCTAGTGATAAATTAGCCATGCAGCGAATGAAGCTGAAACCACAGGGCCCCTTACTTGGAAGTGCTTGGAAGACCCTGCATGCAGCCCTCACACATTTGCAGACAAGACCTTGCATGACAGTCCCGGGTCTGCTCCTGCCAGTTTCATCACTCTCCAATGAATGAACTTTTAAAAGAACTGAACTCCTAACCTTTCACTTGTTGCATAAGAAGTAACCTGTTGTTTACATTATTGCACACAGAGCTATGTGTTTTCAATGTTTGATTTTTCACATTTTATATCTCAAATATAGAAGGCTGAAGACATCGCATCATAAAACTAGAGACAATACCTCCAACAAACTCTAAGGGCTCCTCCAATTCATTAGCTACACCACTCCTGGACGGTTTTTCCAAAAAATGTAGATTTCCTTAAGCCATTTCTTACCTGAGAACCCTTCCGTGGCTCCTCATTTGTTAAGATATTTTGTGTCTGTTCACATTTGGCCTTTGCAGGTGCTGTGCCCTCTGCCAGAACAATCTCCTCGCCTCACTGGTTAACTCCTGTCCCTCTTCTGGTTCTCATCTTATGTATCATCCTTCCAGAAAGCCTAGCCTGATGGCTCCCCTCCCTCCAGGATCAGTCCAGACCCTCTTGGTTCTGTTCACGTTGTACCCTAATGCTTGTTCCTGTCACAGCACTTGTCATAGTCTATTGTGGTTTATCTATTTACATATCTGTATCTCTCAATGGACTATAAACTTCTCAAGGTAGAAATTGTGTCATACTCATTGTTATAGACCCAGGGTCTTTATGTCCAACACATAGTAGGTCTTCACCAGATGAATTCTGTTTGAATCTAAGAATCCGAAGCCATCAGTGGAATAGTTACCATTTATTGCTTTACCTTGGGCCAGGTAATGTGCTAATTTAAGCATCATTTTGAATGCCGTCTTTAATCCTTATATCAGTTCTATAAGGGAGAAAACCACTATTATCACCATTTTAGATGAGAAAATGAAAGTTTTAAAGATTTTTAACATGACTGGCCCAAGGTCATAGCAAAGGAAAAACAAAGACTTTGACTCTATCTCTGGGCTTTGAATCACTACCAGGATTGTTTGAACACCCAAATATTTCTCCTGAATTTATCTCAACCCCTGAATTGCGAAGAACATTCACACTTGCCAGAAGAGAGGCCAGGCAGGACAGAAACCCAGTTACAAGGCCCACAGGCTGACCGATGCCCCTAGAAATTTCAGATTGGACCAACAGTTTGATTTTTAAAGCCTGCAGCAGTTGTGCATTTAGCACCACATGTCCATGTTGATGGATCCACAGGGAGTGACAAGGTCCCACTGTTTTGCCCAGATGGTCAGCCCAGCTCTACCCTCAGACCACGCCTGTGGCCCCATCTCTGCTGTGATGCCATACCTGCCTCTCCTCGCAGGGCCTTCTCCAGCCTCACACCCTGGATCTCAGATGCCCTCTGCCGCTCTTCCACCTCCTCCAGCTGCCTCTGGATGGCCTGCAACGCCAGGATGACATGTCACATGGGGACTCTCCACACACAGGAGCCGATCCTGCCACTCACTCTCCAAGAGAAAGAGGCCCTTTTACTCGGGTTGGTCCTGCTTTGACTAACTGCGCAAGGACCTCTGAACTCCCCAACAACTAGACTTGCTGTTTCCCTTCTTTAGGATGAAACATAAGGCAAGGAATCTGTGTGTATGTTCAATCTGCCCCCAAGTAGATGTTAAAATGGTCCCCTTTGACATGGCCAATCACAGGGATGTCCTCTAAGACAGAGGCTACTGGGCTAGGTGAATGGTCCTCATGGCTCCTGGACTCCTCTTCGGAGCCCACAGCCTCTGACTATAGTCACGGAACAATGACTGGAGCTGCAGCCATGACCCAAAGTAGGCTAGGGGCTCCAGGGGCAAACACAGAGTATGCTCATAATTTGATTTCCCTCAGAACCACCAGCCTATAAGTCTTAAGAAGTTGATCTGGAGCAGGAGACCTGGGCCAACTCTTGGGTCTTGATATTCTTTTTTAAGATTGCTCCACTCCTATCCTTCACTACAAATTGTACTTATTCTTTCATTGCAGGAGTTCTTTCATTGTAGCAATGGACTATGGCTTTGTTACTAGTAGGTTATTAAGACAAGACACAAGATGTCTAACCCATTAGGGGACAGCCTCATACTCTTTTTAGACTCACTACAGTACCTGTTAAGGTTCGGGGTTATGACTGGGTTTGCATCTACACATTTATTTTCCTTACTAGCTATTAATATTCCTCTCTTGTACATATTAGGAAGGAAAGTTAAGGGAAAGCCTTTCCTATGTAAGTTTTGTTCATTCCAATCAATTTTCTCTGCTTTCAAACAACATGCTGCTAAAAGGCATATCCCTTGGCAGAACAGAATTTGCACTTAGTAGAACAGGTATATTAAAGGAATTGTTACCTGTTTGGGCCAGCAGAATGCCTGTGTTCCGCCTCTGCCTTATTTCAGCTCTGTCTCATTCCCCTTCCTCCTTAACCCTATGTCTTTCTAAACCTCCTCTGGAATCACGGGTACAGTAGCCGAGGCCCTGCAATCCCATGAAGAGAGCCAAGCAGGGGATGGGCCTGAGCAGCCACCTGCCTTTTCTTGTCCCAGCTATGAGAGTTTAAGCCCCAAACATAAACTCTACAGTAGATGGGAATTCTCTTTAAAATGACTTGTAATTTTACACTCTTTTCCTCTCATCTCTCTTCTCAAGACAATTGTATCTTTACAAATCCATCTCTCTTGCTGGTATGGTGTAGGATTGCTCAAGTGAAACGCTTACATGACTTTATTACTGACTACTGTGAAATGACAGTACATGGTTGTTATAGACTGAATTGTGTCCCCCACCCCCAAAACCCTCCCCAGATTCATATGTTGAAGGCCTAACCTGAAATGTGACTGCATTTGGAGACTGGGCCTTTAAGGGGGTAATTACGGTTAAATGAGGTCCTAATCTGATAGGACGGTGTCCTTATAAGAAGAGAGATACCAGAGATATTTCTCACACACACAACAGGCCATGTGAGGACATGGCAAGAAGGCAGCTGTCTGCAAGCCAGGAAGAGAGGCCTCAGCAGACACCAAACCTGATGGCACCTCAATCTGGGACTTCCAGCCTCCAGAACGTGAGGAAAATAAATTTCTGTTGTTTAAGCCACCCCATCCACGGTGTTTTGTAATGGCAGCCCAAGCAGACTAGCACAGTGGTCGTTCTCCAGAAAGGAAGGGTGAACGTCTCAAAGACTAAAAAGGGCCAGTATGGGTGCCAGCAGGTGAGGACGCAAAAGGCCACTGTAATAATTCTTGTCACCACCTACTGTCTGGGGTGAAAATATAAAGAAGAGAAATTGACGAGTTTGCCAATCAGTTTCATAAGACTTGTCTTGTTCTCAGAAGGAAAAGTCGAAATGTTTCAGGGCAATCTATCTGAGAAGTTGTGGGTGGACAGAGGGGAGTTCGTGGGAGTCTCCCCGTCCACTAGGTGAAAGGGGGGGCTCCTGAGCCCACTACAGGCAAGGGCAAAGGAAGTTGGGTTAATGACTTGTCAGAAATGACCTTGAGGACTACATGGCCAGATAAAGGGATAACTGCAGAAAGGGATGTCAGGGGACATTGGATTAACACACTCATTCTCAGTCCTTAGGTCCTAATGCCCAGCTGTTCTTCAAGACCAGGTTCAGGGTTCTCAGGGACATAGAGAATACCTTGACTTTCTGCTCCATTTTGCCTGTCTGTGACAGAGGGCGCAGATGGGCTTGGGCAGAAATATTTGAAGGAAGCAATCAGGCAAGGAAATCTATACTGGAATGCTGGATACTTGTGATGTCAAGTAACCTTGTTATGGAGACAGCCCTTAACAGTGGTAGTTTAGCAAAGACACTATCAGGAGTCGGTGGAAGGTTTACGTCCTCACAGAGGACAAGTAAGGTCATTGCTCTGTGGCAGTGAGGGTCGATGCGCTGGCCCCTGTCCCAACTTCACTTTGTAGAGCACGTGTCTGCAGATGGAAAGGCAGCTACGAATGGGCCAGCTCAGCACCGGGCTCTCCAGGTCCCAGCCCCATTGGGGATTGAGCCAGGGCCTTTAGAGTGGCAGCAAACGCGGTCCCTCAGAGACAGGCGCCTGGCCCTCCTCCAGCCTGCTGCCCCCATTACCATACAGACCCTCAGAGCCTTTCCATCTGGGACCCCAGACCCCGGCCCCCTCACTCAGCCTGTTTTCTGACCTGAGCCTTATAGAGTCTTTTCAATTCTTCCTGCTTAACCAATTGCTTCGTTGCTTTTTCCAGCTTCCGTCGTCTTCTAAGTGTCTTCTTTTCCTGTGAAAACCAGTGGAGAAGAAAAAATGTGTCTGAAAAAAATGGAATTAAAGTTTATAAAATATCATCATAGGCTTCTGTCCTCTCCAACCAATGGTTCCTAACCACTACTTTGCTTCTAGAATAATGACATCCAGTAGAATGTTCTGCAACGATGGGAATGATCTCTATCTATACTGTTTAAATTTGGAAGGCACCAGCCACACGTGGCTGCTGGACACTTGAAATGAGGTGAGTGTAAGGAACTGATTTTTAAATTTTATTGAATTTTAATGAATTTAAATGTAAATTTAAGTAGCCACACGTTGCTGGTAGGTGCCAGATTGGGAAGCTGGTGTGTGTGTGTGTGTGTATGTGTGTGTGCACGCACACGCGTGCATGCATGCAGCGGGTGTATGCATATATAGGAGTTGCTTTACAGAGTACTGACTAGGTTCAGTTGAGAGAGGGAATAAGACAAGAATTATACTTTATGTGGGTGCTACCATACAGCCCGGGGATGAGGGGCCTGGGAGAGACAGACAGGCAGACATATACACTCTCACTACATGAAAACCAGTTAACAATTTAAATAGTACTTAGGTTGAGTCTGCAGTGCCTAATTAAACCTGGTACTAGAGGGATGGATCTAAATAACAAACTGAAGTGCTTCTTAGCTTGAGGGAGGCCTGAGATCACTTCCCTTCCCTCCTTCACTTTGCTTATACAAATTTAGCATTACTGTCTCTGGGTTTGGTGTGTTCCTGGACTTTTTAAAAAAATCAA
>CM052438.1:145137656-145171882 GCA_028533085.1 Varecia variegata | reverse complement strand
GGCCTGGGAGCCGGGCAAAGCTGGCATCAAGTCCCAGCTGGGCTGTGTGAGCTTTAGCATGTCAACACGACTTGCTGAACTTCAGTGTCCTCTTCAGAGCAATGAGGATTTAATGCCTACCTTGTAGGGATACAATAAGGATTAGATGAGATAACACAGGCTAAGTAAGCCCTTTGTAGATACTTGAAAGAGATATGGGATAAATACTCAGTAAATCGCACGGTTTTTATTATTACTAGTATGTCTATTGTATTATATTATACATTAGTATGACTGTGACTTTTTACTAAAATCTATTTTTCATTGGTGTGTGAATAGGTATATACACACACATCCTGTATATACAAAATAGATGTTCAAATTGGGCTAGTTTTACTAGCCCAGTTTGCCTTCTCTGAGCATACACATTAGCTTTCTACATATTAGGATGAGGATTAGAGCATGCTAGAGATTTCTTGTTAATGCTGGCAGAAACAAATATGGAATTTAAAAATTGTTGTAGCTAGCCTGGGTGCCTGGGCATTCACTAACTATAGTTGAACTGAATGTTTGCTCATTAAATGCTTATAAAGCCATAAGTGGGGAATAGAGACCTAACAGCCTGACCCTTGATATTGCCAGAGCAATCTGGGTCCAAAACAAAGGTCAGAGATTGGACCTTGAAAGCATGTGTGTTTCAGGGCTTTATGGGTCCTTGTCATTTTGTCACTCATCCCATGGAGGTGGACGGAGAGACCATTACTGTCCTTAAGAAAACATTCAGCTTTGAGGCTTTAGAACCTCTACAGATCAGGAATGAAAACATTAATCTCAATGATAAAACTTCATTTTCTAGAATTCTCCCAGAATCTAGAATCCTAAAGATCTTCTTCATCCTTGGAAGGAAATTTTGGCTATCAGAACTTGGCTTATTCCACATCCTGTCATCTCTGTTTCTAGGGGATGACCTCCAGATTGACTGTCCATCACTCTCAATGGATATTCCAGGCCTTTTGCATGGAGGACCCCTCCATCAAGTAGCTAGGGCTTTTCTGGAAAGGCTGGAGTCATGGGGAAGTGGTGGGTATTAATGGTAGCTGTTATCCAGACATTGTCTAACTCAATCTATATGGAGAGTCAGTTCAGTCATTTAACAAATATCTCAAACTTCCATCATACTAACCTACATAATAAATCCTAGAGTTTATTGAGTGCTATGTGCCAGACACTGTACTAATTACTTCACAAGTATCATCTCATTTATTCCTCAAATTGCACTTATTTTACAGATAAGAAAATCAAAACTCAGAGGTGAGTAACTTGCCCAAGATGACACAATTAGTAACGGGTGGAGCCAGGAGTGAAGCGCAGGTAGCTGACTCCAGTACCCACATTTTGCCTAGTCTATACTGCATCTCCTCATACCAAATACCGTTCGGGCACAACAAGGACCCTCTACAGTGGATCCTGTAGACATGTCAATGTTTCCCCCTAAACAAAGAGCATTGAATACAATTTCAAGGGGGTTGCCTCAACCGCATCACGCTGACTTAGTGCTTCTCAGCAGCAAAACTAACAGACCCTTACTGCTTGATCAAGAGTCAGCAAAACAGAACCCAGAGGAGGAAAGAAAGTCATTTATTGCCTTTTATTAAAAGGATGTTGGCATGGAAAGGACAAGTGCTTTTCCAAACACTCACATCGCCTTACGACATGCCAGGCACAGTTCTTGTATCCTCAATATAAGGAAGGTAAAGGTGCCAAGGGCTAGGGGCTGAGGAACAAAAGCCACAGGAAAGGATGAGGGAGAAACCTGGCTGAGTCAAGGACAAGCCGTGACGTCCCTTCCTGGCCTGGTCTCTTAGATCCAGGCCGCAGGGTGGGAGAGAGGCGGTAATGGGCAGGGGTGAGGCACAGGGAGGAGGCAGAGAGGACGTGGCCTGTCTCCAGCTTCCTGTGCAAAGGTTCATCTGAGCTGTCAGGGGCTCTGTGCCACCTGGCTGGGGACAAACACACCTGCGTGGGACAGAAGAGACAAAGAAACCAGAGGACAGAAACTTCCCCTCGCTCCTTCACTGTGAGTCCTCACGAAGTCGTAAAGAAGAAATCCCCTTCCTGTAAGAGCCGGCCAGGTCGGAAGCCAGGTGAAGCAGGCGTGCCTTACCACCTGGCAAGCCTCAGTGAGGACTGGCTCTGTTCTGGGCCAGCAGGAGGACAAGGAGCTGTTTGGGAGGGTGGTACTGGACACCGCGGTCTCACTATTTCCATGTGTTTGGGCCACTCTATTCCTTTACTTTCCATGAGTGTCGAGACGGCTAATGCTGAGATCGCACTCTCGTTTGAATACAGAATTAACTCAGGGTCACTCAAGGGGGTGAGAGGGGCAGTAAGAAAATCCCAGAAATCAATGCAACACACAGAATTCATTTGTGTTGAGTACTGAACTCATCAGAGATGCTCACAATTAGAAATGAGAAATCCATACATGTTCTCTCTCCTCCTCAATCTCTCTCTCTCTCTCTCACACACACACACACACACACACACACACAAACATACATCCCAGACCCCTCCTGCCTTGCTGTAAGCTGGACCATGGGGAGTTGGAACCCCTGAGTGACTTGAGATGACGCCAAAGCTACTAATGCCAGATATGGAAAAGTTGAGTCTAAGTAAATAAATTTGGTTCTCCCCTCCCCTCCCCAGATCCCCACTGCTCCAAAAAATAAACACTACCAGAGCAGTGAACCACATCTCTGTCTACCCGGGGAGCATTTTAGGTCCAACCATTCAGTCCCTCCTGCTCTCCACTGTCCCAGTGAAAAAGCTCCAGCCCCAGCGGGTGAAGAAAACCACAGTGGGCTTTGGTTGTGGGATGCCTATCCCTGCAAACGTGATACACAGACAACTACAGACGTATAACAACGCCTGTGTTTTCCATCTATGGGGAGAGAGTTGTTTAAAGAGTTCTCCAGAAACATTAATGTTCGCTAAGCAAAGGGGACAGCTGTCTCCCCGCTGGCACACGGCTTGTCCCTTCCACAGTAGGGATTCTCGGAGTATCCATGTCTAGATGCAACTGCATGGTTCACTTCATATTTCTGATTAGAACAAACATAACATTTTCCATGCAATCTGCCTCTAGTGCTTCTTAAATGAAGCTGTGTTTCCCCCAGGGAAATATGCATCTGCTTGTTGTAATATTTTCGATGGTTTGCTTGTTGGACTACATATTAAACCCACTTTAAGAGCTGCAGTCACCAAATGGTTTCAAGTAAATATGCCTCTTTTTTTTCCCTCCCCAATTTGGGTCTCTGAGAAAGGCAAGCTTCTAAGTTTTTTTTTTTTTTTTTTTTTTATTAAAGAGATAATTCTCCGGCTGTTCCAGGTAGAAAGAGCACTCTGTCAGATGCAATGAAACGTGATCCTCCCAACGAAACCACTGCAGCTGGAGCCCACGCTGGGTCTGAATTCTGGATGGTAAACAGCCCCCACCAGCCAAGGCCCTCTTTGGTTGGCCAAGTGTTACCTTTGACTGCAAGGAAAGCTGGGGATCGAATTCTTCATCTGCAGAGGAGGAGCTGGTAGAAGAGGCAGAAGAGGCAGCCTCTGTTACCTGTGCTCTGATGGGGGTGTGCTTGGAGCCTGAAATGGGAACAGAAAAACTCACTGACCTGCTAGCTTCATTTCCTGCTTCATGAACCACAGCTGCCCCCTCCCCTCCCCACTTACCCTCTTGCCCTTCCTCCCTGCTCTCCCCTCCCTGCACCTGCCGTGAGTACAAGAAGGCGGTACCTAAGGGCAACTGAAAATTCGGCCCTCCACGTTAATTACATTTCTGGGTCCCTGCCAAGAGCTTTACAGCTCTCTTTTCACATTAAAAAAAAAAAAAAAAACCAAGGTATTATGCAGAAATCAATTAATTCCTTGAACACCATTTATATGGTGTGTTGCTCTGAATGCATTCAGAGAGGAAATCTATTATTAAAATGCACGTCCGAAGTTAGCTGAGTTACCTAAATGCTTGTGTAAGGTTCGTTCTGCAGAGTAATTGAATGCAAAAAAAGTTGGAGCCAGCTCTTAAACAAATCGCCCTTCTGTGGCTCACAGCATCTGGCACCCATTTTTACTACATGACATCTGCTCAGTGTAAAAGAGCTGGCGTCAGAATGTCTGGTCATAGAAAAAAAACATCCCAAATGTAATCAGAAGCAAAAGGACTCTAAGCCTAAGGTTTTATCACATAGTCTCATGCAACATAAATATTTCATTAATTATGGCTAAACAAATGCCATTTTTATTTTCCCAACTTGAAGATATTATCACATCATTGAAGTAATGATTCAAATGCCAGGAAAGGCAGTTTAAGATAGAGATGGCTCAACAATGCAGGGCCCATGGGAGGGCCGAAGTCAGGGAGATATGCCAACCTCTGAACAGAGGTAGACGGCTAGAGGCAGCAAAGTGTCCATGTTAACTGGTTGGGTACCACGTATGATGAGATCTTCCAGGTGCCACAGGAGGCTTTTATTCTTTGCAGCAAGAACATCTGCCCCTACACATCAACCTGATGCAGAATTCATGATCAACATCTGGATTAGTGCATTCCTGACACCAAATCTCAGAACCAGCTAGGACTCCATGATAGGAAATTTACTAATCTTAATCTGCCAAGGCAGCTTATATCTGAATAGAGATATGTGTTGGGTGGGGGGAAAGGAGGGGAAGAAATCCCAAGTCAACTAATATTCTCTCCAGCCTACTTTCGCCTCCCCACCATTTTCAACTATTCATCCCAGTGGGAGAGGCCAAGTTCTACAAAATAAGGGTACTGTTAGCCCCCAGGAGTACATTTACATATGCTGTTATTCAAAGCAAAATAATGCAAAACATCTATATAATAACACAGCCTTTCTGGGCAGGGAGTTCACTGTTTTCCACTTTAGTCTGCCAGATGGGAAAGCTCAGGTAAAGACAGAATCAGAGAGCAGGAGAATAATGGGAGCAGGCGTTGTTAAGGGGGAGCAGAGATTATTTCCCAGTTCCAGCCACCAGCTTACCACTGAGTAATTTAGTCTCTGAGTATTTACTTCTTCATGTGTGAACTTCAGGAACTAATTTTACCTCCCTGAGTTTCTCAGGATCATGATTTCTAACTTGCAGAATTGTTGTGGAAAAGGAAAGATAATTAATATAAAGTGTCTAACACGGTGCCTGGTACATAAGAGGTGCCTAAGCAAATGTCAGCAGCAGAAGATTCTCCATCATCATCATTGATGCCCATTTATAATACTGCAATATTCATAAAACTGCCTAATTAACCTATATTTATGGGAAAAGTATAAACCTAAAGTTGAAACTTTTTCTAACTTTCAAAAAATAAATATTTTGATTGCATTTCACTTTGAAATTGAGAAGAAAATGCTTCTAAATATAATGTATTTCTTAAAATTCTGGCAAGAAAGAAGTTAAATAGTTGCCTCTAAGTCCCTTCCTTAATACTCTTTCCATCATAGAACAAACCACTCTAGGAGTTCACTTTTTATTTGCAAAGTTTTAGAAACTTTGTAGCATTGTTCTACTCTGGGTGTGTTAGAATGACTGAGTCTGGAATTCATCAACCACCACAAAGCACTAGAAATCAGGACAAAATATATAAAGCATCTCTTTTCAGACAGTACAGAATCGTGATAAAGGCAAAACCAGAAGCAAACAAGGAAAGCCCTCCAATCACAATAGTTTTCTGCCTAAAGGCCCTTTCCAGACCACAGTGCAGGTAAGAATAACCTAAACAAAGCATAACAGATTCATTGAGTTGAAAAGAAAGATCAAAGTTTGGGCAATCAGAGCCTGCTGAAATGTGTGGGCCAGAGTACTAGAGAGGAGAGAGCTGTGCAAAGCAGAACTTCAGAAATAAGTATGGAAATCCCCTTGAGTCTATTGTTTAATAGTAAACTATAGATGTATAGAGAGAAACTCCATGAGGTTGGGCAAATAACTGCTGGGAAATTATAGGTGAAACAATCTCTAAAGCTTTTATAGGACTGGGAGATGTTCAAACTCTATCTAGCCAGGGTAGAACAAACATTTGAGGCATTAGTACAGATGACAAAAGAGTCAGCGGGAATAAACTATCCCTACAGTAAAGGTTATTATAGATTCATCTGAACAAAGCTTAAAAAACAAGCCTTGATAGAAACAAAGTAATGTGAAGTTATTAATACTTTATTGCCTGCCAAGTATTCTTTACTGCTTATTTAGCATTCTTTAAATAAAGAGACAAACTATAGACACTCTAGAATGTAATATTCACAAAATCTAGCCATTGGTAAAAAATTATTAGATATGTAAGAAAGCTGGACAATTATGATAATCAAGAGAAAAATCAGTCAATAAAAGCAGACCCCGAAATGACAGATATGATGGCATGACCAGACAAGGATTTTTAAATAGCTATTATGAATGTGCTCAAGAATTTAAAAAGAAGTCTACCAAAAAACTTTTGGAATGAATAAACAAATTCAGTAATGTTATAGGATACAAAATTAACATACAAAAGTTAGTAGCATCTCTATACACTAACAATGAACTATCTGAAAAAGAAATCAAGAAAACAATCCCATTTACAATAACTATAAAAAAATACTTAGAAATAAACTTAACCAAGGAGGTGAAAGACCTGTACACTGAAAACTATAAAACATTTATGAAATAAATTAAGGAAAACAGTCCCATGTTCATAGATTAGAAGAATTAAAATTGTTAAAATGTTCATAATACCCAAAGTGATCTACAGATGTAATGCAATCCCTATCAAAATTCCAAAGACATTTTTTGCAGAAATAGAAAAAAAAAATCCTAAAATTCCTATGGAGCCACAAATGACCCCAAATAGCCAAAGCAATCATGAGCAAAAAGAAAAAAGCTGGAGGCATCACACAACCTTACTTCAAAATATACTACCAAAGCTATAGTAATCAAAACAGCAAGGTGCTGGCATAAAAACATACATAATAGAACAAAAAGGAGAACCCAGAAATAAATCCATGCATTTATGGTCAATTGATTTTCGACAAAGGTGCCAAGAACATACAATGGGGAAAGGACAGTCTCTTCAATAAGTGATGTTGGGAAAACTGGATATCCACATGTGAAGAATGAAATTAGATCCTTATCTCACACCATATCCAAAAATCAACTCAAAATGGATTAAAGAGTTAAATATGATGGGAAATTGCAAAGTTCCAAGAAGACAACATAGGGGGAAAGCCCCATAACATTGGTCTGGGACTGGGCAATGAATTCTTGGATAGGAATCCTAAAGCACAGGTAACAAAAGCAAAAATAGACGATGGGATTACATCAAACTAAAAATCTTCTGCCCAGTGATGGAAACAATCAACAGAGTGAAGAGACAACCTACAGATAAGGGATTTGCAAACCATATCAGATAAGGGGTTAATATCCAAAATATAGTTATACGGAACTCAAAGAACTCAATAGCAAGAAAAAAAAAATAACCCAATTAAAAAATTGGCAAAGGACCTGAATAGAAATTTCTCAAAAGAAGACATACAAATGGCCAACAGGTATGTGAAAAGGTGCTAAGCACCACTAATCAGGAAAATACAAATTAAAACCACAATGAGATATCACCTCACACCTATTAGAATGGCTACTATTAAAAAAGATGAAAGATAATAAGCATTGGCGAGGTTGTGGAAAAAGGGAATCCTTGCTGTTGATGGGAATATAAATTAGTACAGGCATGACAGAAAACAGTATGAAAGTTCCTCAAAAAATTAAAAATAGAACTATCGTATGACCCAACAATTCCACTACTGGATATATATCAAAGGAAATGAAATCAGTATGTTGAAGAGATACCTGCACTCCCATGTTCACTGCAGCACTATTTACAATAGCCAAGATATGAAATCAACCTAAGTGTCCATTAATGAATGAATGGATAAAGACATGTGGTATATATACATAATGAAATACTATGCAGCCTTAAAAAAGAAGGAAATCTTATAATTTGTGACAACATGGATAAACCTAGAGGATATAAGTGAAATAAGCTAGGCACAGACAGGTAAATACTGCATGATCTCGCTTATATGTGGAATGTAAAAAAGTTAAATTCATGAAAACAGAGAGTAGAATTGTAGTTACCAGGGGCTAGGAGGTAGAAGGCCAGAGGTGGAGAGATATTGGTCAAAGGATACAAAATTAGAGTTAGATAGAGAGAATAAGCTCAAGAGATCTATTGTACATGGTAACTATGATTAATAACATGTTGTACCCTTGAAAATTGCTGACAGTAGATTTTAAGTGTTCTCACCACAAAAATGGTAAGTACATGAGCTAAAGCATGTCAATTAGCTCTCTTGAGCCATTCCACAATGTTTACACATTTCAAAACATCATGCTATGCATGGTATATATAATTTTTGTCAACTAAAATTAATGAATTAATTAAAAAAAATTATAAAACCACGAACTTAGCGAGGACAGAAGTAGAAGATAAAGAACAAATGGAACCTATAAAAAATTTTTACTAAATCAGCTTAATAGCAGATTAAACACTACCAAAAAATCAGTGAAATTAAATAATAGCAATAGAAACTATCCAAAATGAAGCACAGAGGAAAAAGACTGAAAAAATGAACAGCACCTCAGTGTCAAAATCAACTGAAAAAATGAACAGCACCTCAGTGTCAAAATCAAGTAGTCTAAAATACATATAATTGGAGTGCTAAAAGAAGACAGGGAGAGATAGGAACAGAAAATGTAGTTCATGTAATGTTGCTGAAAATCATCCAAATTGAATGAAAATTATAAATTTTACAGTTCTAAGAAGCTTAATAAGCCACAAATAGGATAAACCAAAATCACAGCAAGACTCATGAGAACAAAATTGCTGAAAACCAGAGACAAAAAATCTTAAAAACATCCAAAAAAGACACATTGCATACAGACAAAGATAAGAATGTCCACAGATATCTCATCTGAACTAAATAAGCCAAAAGACAATGGGATAACATCATTAAATTCTGAAAGCAAAAACACTTGTTAACTTATAATTCTATATCCAGTGAAAACTATCCCTTCAAAATGAATAATTTGCTGCCAGCAGATATGCACACAAAAATGTTTTTAAAAAGTTCTGCACCAGATGGAATGAATAACTCCAGAGATGGTAAATACAAAATAATTTTTCATCTTAGTTTTAAACTTGGTTTTGATGATGTACTATAACATAGATAAATAGAGATATAGAGAAAGCAAGAAAGAAAGTTTTTTTAAACATGCATTGAAGCAAATTTATGACAAAGGCAAATACAGCAACAACAAAAATAAATAGGACCTAATTAAATTAAAAAGCTTCTGCACAGCAAAGGAAATAATCAGCAAATCAACAACCTACAGAATGGGAGAAAATATTTGCAAACCTTATAACCAACAAAGGGCTAACATCCAGAATCTACAAAAAACTCAAACAAATCAGCAAGAGGAAAAGCAAACAACCCCATTAAAAAGTGGGTAAAAGACATGAACAGAAGTTTTCCAAAAGAAGATAGAGAAATGGCCAACAAACACATGAAAAAATGCTCAACATCACTAATCATCAGGGAAATGCAAATTAAAACCACAATGAGATAACACCTTATCCTTCTTGTAAGAACGGCCATTATTAAAAAGTCCAAAAACAATAGATGCTGGCATGGATGCAGAGAGAAAGGAATACTTGTACACTGTTAGTGGGACTGCAAATTAGTACAACCTCTATAGAAAACAGTATGGAGATTCCTCAAAGAAATAAATGTAGACTTACCATTTGATCCAGCAATTCCATTACTAGGTATCTACCCAAAGGAAAATAAGTCATTTTATCAAAAAGACAACTGAATCCAAATGTTTATTGCAGCACAGTTCACAATTGCAAAGATGTGGAATCAATTTAAGTGTCCATCAATTCATGAGTGGATAAAGAAAATATGGTATATATACACTATGGAATACTACTGAGCCATAAAAAGGAATGAAATAATATCCTTTGCAGCAACTTGATGGAATTGGAAACCATTATCCTAAGTGAAGTAGCTCAGAAATGGAAAAACAAACACCACATGTACTCTCTAATAACTGGGAGCTAAACGATGGGCACACATAGGCACAAAGAGATGCAAAGGACACTGGAAACCAAGAAGCGGGGAGGGTGGGAGGGAGTGAAGGGTAAAAACTTACCTATCAGGTACAATGAACACTATTCTGGTGATGGGCACACTAAAAGCCCCAAGTTAAGCATTATATAAGGTATCCAAGTAACAAAAACATTTGTATTCCCTAATATTTTGAAATAAAAAAATTCAAAAAATTAAAAAGCAGATATCATTAGATTTTATTAAAAACAGCAAGAACCTACTATATACTGTCTACAATAAGTCCACCTTAAATACAATGATAAAAAGAAATTAAAAGTAAAAAGATAGAAAAGCTATAGCATGAAAACTCTTATCATAAGAAAGCTTATGTGGTTATACCAAAGTAGTTTTTGGACAAGGAATATTAACAGAGATAAAGAGGAACATTCCATAATAAAAGGGTAAATCTATCAAGAAGACAAAATAATTTTAAATGTATATACACTTGATTAGAGAGTATCAAAATTTATGAAGCAAAAATTGACAGAACTGAAAAGACAAATAGGCAATTAAAAATTGTAGTTGGGGGTAATAACTCTCCTCTCTCAATAATTGATAGAATAAGTAAACACAAATAAGAGTATGTGACTTGTAAACACTATCAAGCAACTTGACCTAGTTCACATTATAGAACATGTCATCAAACAACAGCAGATTCTTTTAAAGTGTACATGAAACATTCCTTGAGTTAGATTATATGCTGGGCAGTCTTGACAAAGTTAAGAAGATTGAAATCATAAAGAACATGTTCTCAAAAAGAGCATGTTCTCTGATCACATGGGCTTTAAATTAGAAATTAGAAATCAATAACTGAGAGATATCCAGGAAAATCTCGAAATATTTAGAAATTAAACAGCACACTTCCAAATAACTCATAGGTCACAGAAGAAATCACAAAGCAAATTAAAAACAATTTGAACTGAATGAAAATTCAACATATCAGAATTTGCAGGATGCAGCTAGCGCAGTACTCAGAGGGAAATGTATGACTTTAAGTGTTTATGTTAGAAAGAAGAAAGGTTGAAAATCAACCGCTTAAGCTTACACTGTAAGAAGTTAGAAAATGTGACTTATTTTCAAAGAAGTAACAATAAAAATATCAAAAGACTTTTAGTAGAAACAATGGGAGCCAGAAGACAATGCAATGATATAATTAAGTGATGAAAGACAATGCTAACTGCCAACTTGTCATCTACATCCTATAGAAATATTCTTTAAAAATGAAGGCAAAAGTGAAGTGTTTTCAGACCAAAAAATCCTGAGAGAATTACTCTCTAGCAGACCCACACTAAAAGGGATGCCACAGGGAGTTTTTTAGGCAGAAGAAAACCACTCTAAGATGGAAGCACAGTGATGCAGAAAAAAATTAAGAACCCCTAAAATAGAAAACATAGGTGCAAATCCAAATGAAAACTGTGTAAAACCGTAATTAAAATATCTATGGGTTTAAAATATTTATAGAATAAAAATACATTACAGCAATAGCACAAAAATTGGAAGGAGGTAAAGGGAGTTTGAAATTTTCTAAAGTACTTAGGTTGTCCAGGAGGAGATAAGAGAACTCATTTCACATAGATTCATTTTATTCACCACATGTACTTTCTAATAATTGGAGCTAAACAATGGGCACACACAAGCACACAGAGAGGTGCCCATTGTAGTCTCTTGAGTAACCACCAGAATCATAATGAACAAACTATACATAACTGCATGTAGTATATACAATGTACAGCATAACTAATAAGTAAAAGAGAGAGAAATTGAATTAAACTCTTTACTAATCCAAAATAAAGCAAGAAAAGAGAAAAAAAGGAACAAAGATCATATGAGGCAAATGAAAAACAAAGGCAAGCTGACAAATTTAAATCCAGATATATCAGTAATTATGTTAACTGTTAAGTAGATTAAATACTCAAATGACAATGGCCATCAAATTGAATTTTTATAAAAAAAATCCAAACTAAATGCTGCTTATAAGAAAGATACTTTGACTATAAGAACATAGTAAGGTTAAAGTAAAAAGAAGGAAAAAGAAATATGTGAAGAACAGACCAGAAGAAAGCTAATATAGCTATACAAAATATCAGACAAAAACATTAAGGGAAGAAATATAACAAAAACAAGGGACATTTAATAATGATCAAAGTATACGATAACAATCATATATGTGTACACACTTAATAGCATAGCATCAAAATATACAAAGCAAAAACTTATGGAATTAAAAAGAGAAATAATCAAATCTCCCAATCATTGCTAGATGTTTTAAACATAGCTCTCAGCAGGTGACAGAACAATGAGACAAAAAAAATCAGTAAGGATATAAAAGATATGAAAAAACATTTAATAAATTTGACCTAATTGATAAGTAAATTTAGAACATCACATCCAATAAATAGAGAATATATATTCTTATCAAGCACACATGGAAAATGTACTAAATTGGTGATATGCCAAGCCATAAAGCAAACGTCAACAAATCTTAAAATACTTAAATCACACAGAGTATGTCTTCTGACAGCAGTGGAATTAAGCTGGAAATCAACAAAATGATGTAGAAATTGTAGTGTGTCAGAAAACAATACACCAAAATGAAGGCCTCAGAAGCAGCTCTCTCTGGCCTTCTCTGGCCTCTCATTCTCCCCTAAGGCTAGCCATAGGAACTAGAATCCCTCTTCCCCAAGGCAGGTCACAGAAACCAGACCCCTTTTCCCCAAAGCCAGTTATGAAACCTAAAAATATCACTCTAACTTCCCCCTGCCTTTCTGTGTAAAAACTGGCCATAAAGAAATTATCTGACCTAACTTGTTTGACTGTGGGTCATAACACCACCCCCATTCCAGAGAGTCCTGTCCCGTACCCAGAAAGAAGGAATGCTGCACAGAGAGGACAAGAAGAATTTGAACAGACAGGCTTTGCTGTGTTTTCCAACTTAGTCTGTTAGCATTAGATTACACCCTTTTTGTCCAGTCATATTTCTACATGGCTGTTCATAATTTGTTGAATATAAGCATAAAAATGAACAGTTTCCCCTAGATCTTTGGGTCTTCATTCTGAAGGTTCCCATGTCACATAAAACTATGATCAAATAATTTTGTATCCTTTTTTTCCTATTAATTTGCCTTTTGCCAGTGATTTTCAGTGAATCTTCAGAGGGCAAGGGGGATATTTTCCCTTGGCTCCTACAAAATTAATCAATACTTTTTAAAACAACCTATAGATCAAAGAAGAAATAAAAATAAATTTAAACTGACTGATGATAAAATTATCACACAATAAAATGACTGGAATGCAGTCAAAGCAGTAATTAGAGAGAAATTAAAGCTGTTTTTTTTTGAGACAGAGTCTTGCTCTGTTGCCTGGGCTAGAGTGCCGTGGCATCAGCCCAGCTCACAGCAACCTCAAACTCCTGGGTTCAAGCAATCCTCCTGCCTCAGCCTCCCAAGTAGCTGGGACTACAGGCATGCGCCACCATGCCCAGCTAATTTTTTTCTATATACATTTTTAGCTGTCCAGATCATTTCTTTCTATTTTTAGTAGAGACGGGGTCTTGCTCTTGCTCAGGCTGGTCTCGAACTCCTGACCTCGAGCCATCCTCCTGCCTCGGCCTTCCAGAGTGCTAGGATTACAGACGTGAGCCACCACGCCTGGCCAGAGAGAAATTAGAGCTTTTAAAGAAAGCACATATCATACAAAAGAAAAGTTGAGAATTAATATTCTATGATCCATCTCAAGAAGATAGAGAAAGAAATTGAACCTAAAGATGGTAAAAGAAATAAAATAATCAAGATAAGAACAAATTGTGAGAGATAATAAAGATAAAACAAATAAAATAGAAAACCAACAAAGGAAAAATTTGGCTCTTTAAAAAGACAAATAAAATTGATTAAGAATGATTAAGAAAAAAGGGACAGAAAACACAAATTTCCAATATTAGGGATGAAAATTCCTACAGAGTACTAAAAGAAGCTATTATATAAACTATTTTATGACAATAAACTTGAAAATTTAGTTAAAATAAGTAAATTCATTAGAAAACACAATTTACTAAAACTGACATAAGAAGAAATAGAAAATCTGAATAGTTCTCTATCTATTAAAGGGACTTAATTCATAATTTAAAAACATTCCACAAAAAATTTCTAGGTTAGATGACTTCATTTGTATATAAATGTTTAAGAAAAAAATAGCACAAATATTCAAAACTCATCACGAGAATAGAAAAAAATGGAACACTTCCCAGTTTGTGTTCTGAGACTAACATAAGCTTGATACTAAAACCTGATAGGATACTGAAAGAAAGAAAAATGCCAGGCCAATACAACTTATGAACATATTAATAGATGGAAAACTCCTAAAAATAAATTAGTAAATGCAATACAGTTATACATAAAAAGATAGTACATTATGGCCAAGTTGGGTTTACTCTGGGAACACAATAATAGTTTAACATTTTGAAATCTATATAGTTCTAGTCAGAATAATTAGGTAAGAGAAAGATATAAACAGCATCCAAATTGGAAAGGAAAGAGTCAGATTATCCTTCTTTGCAGATGACATGATCTTATATTTAGAAAAACTTAAAAATTCTACCAAAAAACTCTTAGACTTGATAAATGAATTTAGTCAAGTTGCATGATACAAAATCAACATGCAAAAATTAGTAGCATTTCTATATGCTAACAACAATTAATCTGAAAAAGAAATTGAGAAAGCAATCCCATTTACAATAGCAAATAAATAAATAAATAAAACCACCTAGGAATAAATTTAACCAAAGAAGTGAAAAATCTCTACAAGGACAACTAAAAAACACTGATCAAGGAAATTCAAGAGGACACACAAAAAAATGGAAAGATATCCCATGCTCATGGGATTGAAAGAATTAATATTGTTAAAATGTCTATACTGCCCAAAGCAATCTATAGAGTCAATGCAATTCCTGAGAAATTACCAATGCCATGATAACATTTGTATGGAAAGGACAGTGTTTTTAATAATAAATGGTGCTTAGGAAACTGGATATTCATATGCAGAAGAGTGAAATGAGATCCCCATCTTTTATCACATACAAAAATGGACTCAAAATGGATTAAAGACTTAAATCTAAGACCTGAAACTATGCAACTACTAGAAGAAAACATTGGGGAAATGCTATAGGACACTGGTTTGGCCAAAGATTTTTTGGATAAGACCCAAAAGCACAGGCAACAAAAGCAAAAATAGACAAATGGGACTACAACAAGCTAAAAAGCTTCTTTACAACAAAGGAAACAATTAACAAAGTGAAGAGACAACCTACATAATGGTAGAAAATATTTGCAAACTATTCATCTGACAAGGGATTAATAACTAGAACATAGAAGGAACTCAAACAACTCGACAGCAAGAAAATCAAATTATTAGGTCATTAAATATGAAATGTCAGATTTCAAATCAAAAGTGTAGGTTATTATACTTCAAACAAGGAGCAGTACAATTAATCAAAGTTTGTGCCTAATCTATCAACACAGTTTTGCCACCTTAACAGTAGCTTGTTTATGTCAGCAGTGAAGAAGCCTGGAGAGCGAGTGGTGATGAAATTGCAAAAGGCGTTTTCCATAGCTTGTTGAGAATTGAATATTTTTCCTCGTAAGAAGTGGTCCAAAGCCTGGAAAAAGTGGTAGTTGGTGCAAGGTCCGGTGAATACGGTGGATGACAGAGTTTCCAACTTCAGCTTCTGTAGTTTGAGCAGCATTGTTTGAGTGACATGTGGTCAAGCGTTGTCTTGCAAGAGAATTGGCCTATCTCTATTGACCAGTCTTTGCTGCTTAATCACAAGCATCCTCATCCTTTTGTCCAGTTGGTTGCAGTAGACATCTGCTGTAATCGACTGACCAAGTATCATGAAGCTGTAGTGGATAATACCAGCACTGGACCATCAAACAGACACCGTTAGCTTTTCTTGATGAATATTAGGTTTTGGACTGTGTCTCGGCACTTCATTTTTATCCAACCATTTACTGAACATTTGCGATAGTCACAAAGAATCCATTTTTCATCACATGTAACAATACAGTATAGAAATGGTTTGCCTTTATGTCATGACAGCAAAGAAAGGCAAGCTTTGAGACGATTTCTCTTCTGATGCTCATTTAATTCATGTGGAACCCATCTAGCCAACTTCTTTATCTTGCCGATTTGTTTCCAGTGTCCAATATTGTTGGAATAGTAACGTCAAACCTTGCTGCTAATTCACACATAGGTTGAGATGGATTCGCTTCCACTATAGCTTTCAGCTCATCATTATTCACCTTGGTCTCAGGTCACCCATGTATCTCATTTTCAAGATTAAAATCACCACCGTGGAACTTCTCAAACCATCAACATACTGCGTGTTCATTAGCCACATCCTTCCCAAACACTTCAGTTGCTTATTGCACAGTTACTATTGCACTGTTTTCAATAGCCAAAGATTTGAAATAACTTAAACTTTGTATGATGAAGGACTAGCTACATAAATTATGGTACATCATAATTTACAGAATGGAATACTATACAGCTATAAAATTAAGGAGAAAGTTCTTTATGTACTAACATGGAATGACCTCCAAAACAAAACAAAAAGTATAAAAAAGGTGTGTACAGTATGCTACCATGCTATCATTTGTGTAAACAAAAAGAATGAATATTATATGTAAATTTGCTCTGATATATATATATTCTGTCTACAAAAATACCTAAGAAACTGACAATGATATCTACCATCATTGGATACGACACGGTAACTCAGGTATGAGGAAGGGAGAGAGGACTTTTCATTTTGTGCCTTTTGTACCCTTCAACTTTGAACCACGTAAATGTATTAGCTATCAAAAAATGCACAGCACATTAAATTTTACAATGTGCGATATAAGGGTGTAGTTATACTCCAGCCTGTCCATGCTTACCCTGAACTTGGCTGAAAACAAAGTCTCTTATAATCTATTTAGCTGCTTGATTACAGTACCTAAGAAGATAAATAATTTTTTACTTGAAAACTAATGCTCCAGAATAAAAGTTAAATAAGAAAATAAAAAGGTAAAAAAATAAAGAAAAACAAAATTGTTCAACAATAGTGATAGTAGAATCATGGTTTGTTTAAAGCAATCAAACAAATATCAACAACAAAAAAGAACTCATGCAAATGTTTAGCTAAACTGTCTCTAAGGGAATATACTAAAACTTTGGCAAGGAGGAGAGGGGATGAGATAATACATTTTACTTTTTATTAGATATTTCCACATTGTTGGATTATTCTGATTTTTTGACATATTAATTCATTTTAGAATTAAAAAAAATTAATCAGATTTAAATATAAAAAAGCCTATGTTTACGTCGGTAACCAAACATACATAAAAGTGTTTAGGCAAGTAATTCAAAGGAAAGAAAAAGTTATATGCATAAAAATATTCATTCAACACCATATATAAAATATAAAAATATTCATATATAATTTATATATACATGAATGCCTATAAGTTAAACAATAAGAAAATAATTCATTAAATGATAACATCCACTAGATAGAATATCAGTTAAATCACATTTATGTAGACTATGTGATAATTGGCATAATGCCTATGATACAATGTTGATTAAAAAAGATATAAATTTCCATGTACAACTTAGTAAAAAACATTCATATGGAAAATGAGTGGAAAAGTGGTGGAATTATGGCTGATTCTTTGTCTCTTTTCAACACACTCTATAACATAATTTCAAAACTAATTTTCAGATTATTTTCAAAATTTTCACCTTCAAGTTTTCTTACTTTTGTCAGAATTCAATTTGAAAAGCAAAAAGACAAAGTAAAAGACGCCTGCTTGTTAACCCAATGAGGATGACTAACAGCCCAGCAGGAACCCTAGATGTTTGTTAGGAAAGAGCCACTTACTTGCATGTCCCGCTGGGGCACGGGTGTGGGCGGCCTGGGGCAGGGAGGTGCTTCTCAAAGGCTGCATCGGCTTCTCCAGGGGCTGCGCGCTGTCCACGGGCTGCACCTTCCCCTTGGGGCTCCCAAAGAGGTCCCTGATGTCCTTTCTTTGTCTGCATTCTTGAAGGAAACTCTCAAAAGATTTGTCTTTGAGTCTGAGGGAGGAAAACAGTGAGATTCTTTTCTTTGGAACCCTAGAAGCATCTGGGGAGGTCTCTTGCAAACTCACTTTCTCGAGGAGTGTGGGGACATCTTCCATCTTGCTGCAGGGCGGGGACGTGAGTGCAGGAAAGGTCTTGGATGGCCGACTGGGCAAACTGTGGGTGCGGAGGGCAGGGTCAGGAGGGCTGAGGTCTGAGGACTGGGTTCCCAGGGAGAAGGCGGCTGGGGCCCTGCCCGCCACGGTTCTCCCCGGGGAATGCTGCTCCTGGTCTTTGTTGGAACTGGTTTTGCGAAGGCTGAGCAAGCCAGTGGGCAAAGTTTTGAATTCTGGCTTGGCCCAGGCCTTCTTCGCACGTTCGGAGTTGGGGAGGAGGGGCTCCAGGGACCTTCGGAGGGCATTGGCTATGAGCCGCAGTGGGGACCGGGGTGGGGGCACGCTGTGCTCCCCTGGGCCTCGTTCTGCCGGGGTCCCCATCTCCTCCGGAGCCTCTCTCTGGGCTGGCAGGGTCTCTCTCACCGGCTGAGGGAGCAGCAAGGGGCGGACTGGTTTCAGCATTCGGCCTCCTCCGTTCTCAGCACTTTTCTGGGAAGGCCGCTCCCCAGCCTCGAGGCGCACCCTCTCCGGGATGGAGTCGTTCCAATCCAGCAACATGGTCTTCTGCTCCTGAGTGAGGACTAACTTCTTTAAGCCGGACTTCTTCTCCTCCGCCAGCTCTGGCCCAGCCTCCTCTCCCCTCCTGGGTCCAATATTCCATTCTCCAGGGTCTTCTCCACCCCTGGGAGATAGCTCTAGGTCTGGCACGCACCTGTCCTTACCCCCAGTGGGGTGTGGGCCTCTGTGGATGCTTCTGGTGTCCCGGAGAGGGGCCTCTGCCTCCTGGCACCCATCAGAAGCCTTTTCCGCAGGGCTTGCATCTCTGCCAGGGCTCACCAGGCAGTATTCTGCCCACTCCAGCACCGGGCGATGGGGCAGATAGAGGGGAATTTCCCTGGGTGCCCCTTGGGCTCTGGCTCGCCTCAGAAAGATTGGGGTGGGAGGACTGTGATGACCTCTTGAGGCCTGTGAGGAGGGGTCGTAAGCTGTCACCTAGAGGGGATGGGCAAAAGTGGCAGTTATTTACAATTCCCACCATTAATTTATATGAGAAAGGCGAATCTCAATCCATAACCGCTGCCTTTCTTTTCTCCAGATCTCAGATACCCAAATTCAAAAAGAGTTTTGCCTAAGGTGATTTCAAAGGGCTGCTCTTTGTTCTAAGTGGCTGCCTTGGGACCTGCCAGGCTCTGCCTGGAAGCCCCGAATCAGCACTGATCAAAGGCTTTTCTGGGTCCCACATTGGGTGGGCAGGAAGCCAGAGGGGAGGCAAAGGCATGGCCCCTACGGTTGACAAGTTCCTGGGTGGTGAGGGCAGGGCTGGCCTGGCCTCTGTGGATGGCCAGGCACGTAGGAGAGGACAAGCTCCTCCTTGGCTTACTCAGTCATGCTCCCTACTAAGGGACACGTGCCACCCATTGGCATGTTCCTCCAACAACCAAGCCATCAAGGTAAGCAGAAAAACAGTCACTCTCTCTAGAGCTGTGGTAGCCCAATGATGGCCTTTAGGACCTGCCAGTGACCCTTTTGAACCTCACACCTTGCACCATTGAGAAAGGAACTATTTCTAGCATGCAGGAACTGGGACTCTAGAAGGACTGGTTGTACCTTCCAAGAGCTCTTGTGCCCAGGGGCAGGTCATGGGACAGGGGCTTCACAAGAGCACACATCTTTTGGGTCCAGTGTGCTCTGCTTCCCAGAGAGAAGAGCCCGGTAGGTAACAGAGGTTTGATGAACACACACGGAAGGACAGAGTCCAGCCCTGCATATCAACGATGACATTCTCCATTCAAGCGGGATGTTGCTTACAAGGTTCTCGGATGCTACCAAAGGCACCCTCACTTCTGTGCCTGCTGTCCTCTGGCTGTGAGCTCCTCAACACCCTCTGAGAGTTCCTCGAGGGAAGAGCATATGTCCTAGCACCTCTGCCTCCCATGGTGCAGCCCAACACCTGCACAGCCTATACCTGTAAAGTGTGCTGAGGGAGTGACTTGGGGGTGGCCGTGAAGGAGCAGCATGAGCTTTCACGAAAGACACATTCGGGGAAGGCTGGGCTGGACCCCTGACAGGGCATTTCTCTGGCCCTGGCTTTGCACTTGGGTTGACCTAAGAGCACTTAGAATCCAGAGTTAAGAGTAGAAAGTTGGAGGCAGCTCAGCTTCTAACACCTGTGCAGGGCCCTCGGGGCACTCACCTGAGGTGGAGAGGAGCCATCCAGAGCATTCCTAGGGATACTGGCTGAAGAAGAAGAAGATGGTGGGGAAGACGAAAGAGAGGACAATGAAGAAAAAGGAAGAGACGGAGAAGGTTCCTTTGGAGGTGACACAGTTCTTCTGTTCATTGACGTCAAACCTACCAAGGAAAGAACACACCCTCCGTTACAGAGCTGTTACTACCTTATTGAGAAAGGAGGAGGTTTCATTAGCAAGTGAAGCTCCCAATCTATGAGCAGAGCCAGAGAGAGGAAGATGTCAGAGGCCAGGTCAGAGGTCCCCGGTGCCCATGGCTTGGGACATGGAGGAGTGGATATAGGAGTGGCAGGGTCCTGTGGGGGAAAGGAGGTGCCAGGATGAAGAGTCTAGGAACCATTGTGTTTCAGACTCACGTGAGAATGTTCCTGAGATGTAGCAGGGAGCCTCCGGAGAGTTTCTTAGAAACTGGCATCTGCCTCTAAAGATTCCCTAAAGCCACAGTGGTTGGGAGCTGGGGCCGTGTTAGATCACTTAGTCAGTAAACCACACAAGACGCCAACCATTTGCTATGGGTACAGACAGGGCTGACATTCTTGACTAACGAAAGGGGCTCTTCCTGCTCTCATGTGCACCAAGGGGCTCCCAGACGACGGGTAGTTTGAGATTTTAAGAGATCACAGGGGAGGGAGTTTCCAGTGAGTGTGGAGTCATGTGAAGCACCTGGAGTGGGGTCCACGCCAAGCCCCCGCAGGTCAGGGAACAAACGGGATGCAGCGTGCTGCTCTGAGACGTGGGAGGAAGAGTGGAGCAGGGGCCTGGGGACAGCCCTGCTCTGAGCTGTGGGGAGCTGAGATGCCCCAGGCAGAGCAGAATCCTGACAGTTGTAGCCTATAAGGTCAGCCAAGCTCACGTGCACATGCGCTTTCTCCCTCTCCCTCTCCCTCTCTCCCTGCTCCCCTCGAGTATGGTAACCTTAAATCGAAAATCCCAAGCATTTTTCCTCCATATTGGACCATTTCAGATCATTCATCCGCAAATAGATTCAGAAAAATGCCATGCACCCTTTCAGATTTGCCCACTCAGTGTCTGCCCTCAGCCCAACCAGCTGTCCTAGGAACCATAGTGTCACAGAACGAATGTCCCTCAGAAATGTCCCAGGACCACTGCGCCTAACCAGCCCTCTCTCTTGCCTGACCTCTGACTCCTGCTTCTGGCTGCTCAGCTGACCCCTTGGGATTCCCCCTAAGGCATCTGGCCTTCAGACTAGCTTCTCAGCCCAGCACAGTCCCCTGGTCTCAGTTTCTGGGAGAGGCTGCTGCTGGGGGACCCACAAAGACTGGCTAAACTGAGCCCCACATGCACAGGGGGACCACTCGGGTGGGCTCTCAGAACGCTGCCCTGCTTTGCTCACACACAAATGCGTGTGTGTCCCACCACGCGTCCCAGCCTTGGGTTCTGAGCAGATGGTGCCACACCCGGTCAGCGAGCTGCCGGGGCGGCTGCCCAGCGTGCTGCAGAGGGAAAGGTGACTCGGGAGCAGATGTGATCGCGGGCGGGCAGGAAGGAGCTGCCGGGGAGGCGGCTGGCCTGCCTCCCGCTGCCCGCACCCTGCTGCAGCCCACAAGGAGAAGGTTCGAGCCTAAAAAGGCAAAAGTTGTGAGTCAGTTGTTGTCTTTCTTCCTGTCCTCAGCTTGCCAAATTCCTGCCCAATTCCTTCTTCCCCTCTTCCTTGCCCCCTCATTCTCCTCTCTCTGCCATCTCCTGAATCAAACTCCTTCGCACGTCAGGCCCCTCAGCTCAGCAGACTGCGTGTTTGCTCCCCAAGGAGCGCTCAGGGGACCTTTTGGCACAAAGCCAGGGCCACCTTGGGAACCAAGCCTGACAGAAAAGCCCAGGGCTCCCAAGGTCATGACCTGGCAGCTGCTCCCTCCTCCTTTCTCTAATCCCCACCCCAGCTCGGGGTCTCTCTCTCTCCACACGTGGTCCTCACGTGCTGTCTTCACTCGAGCAGGGCTCAAGGAGATGGGAAAACCAGCCCTTGGCCCTGGCTGCCACTCAAGCCACGGCCTGGGAGGTGGGCCAGCTGGGGTGGGGGAGGGCAGGGGAGCCAGGGCCCAGCTGGGCGCCAGTGGGGAGGCCAGCGCCTGTGGCTCCTCTCAGAAGATGGTAAAAGGCAGCCTGGAACCCCACGGCCTCCACACTCACACCGGCTGCCTGACCCCGAGCCAGCTACTTACCCTAGGTTCCTCATCCCCAAATGGGCAGTGTGGTGCAGCTCTCTGGGGTGGCTGCGGGAAGGCAATGGCATAAATAGAGCTGCCCAGTGGTGCAGGACACAAAGGAAATGCCACCTGTTTGCTAAATAGGAGTTCCACCCCTTTCCATTCTCTCGCGCACACAAGTGGTGTCCAGTAAAGACACTGCTGAACCCCTCGCCCATTCCACAGGGGGCTGCACACTCACCCCACTTAAGGTTTCTCTAACTGGTGGGCCCAGTCATTTGCTAACTCAGATCCTCCTCCGCCAGCCCTTTCCTTGAAACCTGGGTGTGGCCCACACAGGGCTGCCCTGCCTTCTTCCTGGTCCTGCCTGGGTGCTGCTGGCCCTTAGGGTCCCTTTGTGCATGGAGGGGGTGTTGACGAGCAGACCAGGGCCTCAGGACAGCCTCCAGGCCCTTCCTGGGGGTCCTCTGGCAATGGTGACTTTTCTCCTAGGTCCCAGGGGTCATGGTAGCTGGGGGAGGGTGTCGAGGGCAGTCTCACAGCCCTGTCTGCCCTCTCTCTGGGGCTTGGGGCCAGCACCGGCTGTGAGGGGCACCATTGCCTCTGGACAGCAGGGATGGTGCCCTGTGTTCTGCTCCCTGGACAAGACCAGCCCTGCCCTCTGAGGTTTCCTTTTGGGAAAAATGAAGATAACCAAAAAGATGGCTCTGGAGGCTTTCAGCTGCCGGGATTTTCACAAGGCTTGGGATTCCAGGGTGCAGCTTCGCAGAATTTGGAGGTCGTGGAAAGCACAAATCCTTCTCAAAGTCTTGGAGCGCCCTCTAGGGGCAGCAGCCTGCACAGGCCTGAACCCATGTGCTACATTTGCATGCGGTCCAGCCAGCTTGTTCCTTGGTTCATTCATTCATTCAGCCAACAAGGACTGGGTTTCTCCTCTGGGCCAGACCAGGTAGACACTAGGGCTATAGAAATGGTTCAAACTCAAGCCCTCAAGCCAGCTCTCATGCATACTTGAGAATCAGCACCTGATACTCCTTGATAACTCAAGGCTGAGATCCCCGGCCCACCCCAGAAACATGGAGCTGCTCAGCTGTCCTCTCTCCTGCGCCTCCTCCAGTACCCAGACCCTGCTGGGGCCAGGGGTGGGGGGTGTCTCCCACCAGCCTCCCTGCTCTCACCCCAAGCTGGGTGCTGGGAGTTCCTAAGGGCAAGACTGAACGCTCCACTGGCAGCACTCAGAAAAGTGGGCCGGAAGTGTTGGGACAGACTCTGCACCCACACAGTCCTGTCGTGGGTGGGCAGCAGGACCCCAGGGACCTGGGGAGGACTGGAGCGGGACAATAGGCGAGATAATGGACATGTGGAAATGTCAACTCCGTCTGTCCTCTGCTCTTATGCCTGGGGGCTATCTGATGATTCAAGAGTTATTTTAGGGTGTTGCAGGTGAAGCAGCCTGCCCGGGAATGCAGCTCTGGTTCCTGCTCCCGGGGCACCCCGTCCCAGCCGGACCCAGTGACAAGGCGGTGAGTCCAGGGGTTGCCAAAGAATGACTCACTGGCCAGTAGTTAGCCTTGACTCAGAAGGAAGGAAAACCAGGGCTCTGTTCCAACCGCTGCAGCGTTTCCGGTAGAAACCCCCGTCTAACTCAAGGCGTTCCTGGGTCCACCTCTCCTGGGGCGAGGCTGGCGAGGGAGTGGGCATGGGGGGGAGAGGAAGGTGGTGAAGGACTTGAAATTGGATGAAGAGTCCCTGCTCCTCACTCAGGGCCTGGGCAGGGAATTCCTGCTCTGTAACTGCTGCAGGGCCTGGAATGGGGGCCAGCCCAGGTGCTGTGGGACTGTGTGTGGTCACTGTGCCCCTAGAGGGGGCCTGCTGCCCTGGCACCCACCGCAGCCCCTGGTCCTCACCCAACCCCGAACGTCCCAGGGATGCTTGGGCCAAGGCCTGCTCAGAACAAGGAGCAGGGCTGTGTGTGTGCATGTCTGTGTGTGCACGTGCTTGTGTGTGCATGTACATAGCTTCCTGTTTTGCACGAGACCATTAAACTGACACCTCAGCCCAAGTCCAGTGTACAGAATCAAACGGTCTGGAGTCCCTGGACCTCAGAGTACCCATGTGTGTTTCAAAAAGCTTGGAGCTGATGGCTGCTTAGACTCTGTCCCAACAAGACTGCAGAATCCTAAGGCCCCATGATTCCAGAGTGGGGGGTAGAGGGGGATGGGAAGGTCCCCAATCCCTTGGGAAATGCTTCTCCTAGTCAGCAGTGGAAAAGTCAGGCGTGTATTTCATTTCTGGCCCCTCCCATCCCAGAGGTCATGTCAGAGAAGACGCCACATAAGGAATGAGGACAGCTGCCCCTGCGAATTAACCAGGGAACTCCCGCCTGCCCCCAGCACACCCCCACCTGACCCCCAGAGAGCTCGTGACTCACTGGACTGGAATTCTCTTCTCCAGTTCTGGTATTTGCTCCGGGTTGCAGACTGGAAGCTATTGGCTCGTTGCAGAGCAGCTGTGGAAAAAGCAAGGGGCAGGGAAGGTGGAGAGGGAGGAGGAGTCCGTTCAATGTGTAGAATAAACAGGGATTTTTCTCCTATGGCCCATTTACCAAAACTTAATAGACCAATGAAACCCTTCCTTCCCCCAGACAGCATTTCCCTGTCTCCACAACACACAACACCATGCTTTCCATTCATTCACTCACCAAGTATTTATTGAGACCCTGCTATGGGATAGTTACTGCCCTTAATCAGAAAATGCCTCAAATTCTGAGCCGGCATTCTAAGTCACCAATCATTAGTATTTACATGCACACTGTAGACATGCGTGCATATATACGTACATGCATACATTCATTCATTTATATCAGAACAGTTCTTTACAGCCCAGGCCTCATATCAATGTTCCGTGTACTGAACAGGTAAAAACTGGAGCTGCTCTGATTGAAGTCAGGAAGCTGCAGAAATTTCTACCCTCCTCTGTCCCCACAGAGCCCCGGAAGCCCTTTGGAAACCAGTTTTAACTGAAGCTCTAGACAATACATTGTTGTGACCCCTTCTCTTGGCCTGGTTCCAAGGGAAACACGTCTGCAGACACTGTGTACTTCGTACTGAAGACCCTCTGACCAGTGGGGCCTGGAGGATTAGCTGAGCACACTGAACGTCACATGCATTGGCCATTTAGGGCGTGAGGTGGGATCCAGGTGTGCCCGTTCCCAGGCAGGGCCCTCAGATCTGTTCTCAGGCCTCTGTGCCCCCAGCACATGCAGACACAGAATGGGGATGGGGCACCTCTGAGTGCTCACACAGCTGGGGCCAGGAGGTGAGGAAGGAAAGGAAACTTGCGGGAGTGATTTGGGTATGGGATACTGGGGGTAGGGCGGGTCTGAACATAAGACTCTCTGACCCCAAGGCCCAGTGGCCCAGCCCCCTCTCCCCCTTTCTTTCTAGAAACAGTCCTAGACACCCTTCTCCCTGCCAGGCCTCGGAGCGGGGCCTCAGCTCCTTCTTAGCAGCTGGGCTGGGCAGCACAGCTGTCAGCCACGACCTGGGGGCTTCCTTTCAAGTCAGGATCCTCAGCTCCTTAGACTCTTGGCCCCTCTTCCTCCCTGGGGGGAGACACATTGTGCCTGCTCTGCCCAGCAGGTCCCCAGTCCCACAGGTCGGCTCTCAAGATCAAGTCCGTGGGTTGAGGAGGAGCCTGTGTGGACGGGCACTTAGTCTCCCCGTCTCCCCGCTGCAGTGTAGGTCCACCTCCTCCCTGCCAAGTGCAGGCTGGGTTTTCCAGGCTGGATGTTTTGCATAAGGAGCAAGCAGGCTTTAGTACAGCTACGTCCTGCTGAGCAAAGTTAACCATTTAACCTTGTGGAATGGAACCTATGAGAAATGGCTAAAATTCATGAGAAATTTTCCATCACTGGTGCTTACAGGGCACACATGCATACATTTTCACCGCAATGAGAACGGAACAATAGGCTGGGTAGTAATGATTTCTTTCTTTTTTTTCTTTTCTTTTTTTTTTTTTTAAGATTCCCAACTGTGATTCTGGGAAGTGATTTCATCTAGTAATTTTGAACAGCAAAAGCAGGACTGGTTCTTTTCTTTTTAGCTTATATTTTATGTGTGCTTAATTTATATTTATATTAAAGGGGCACTTGCAGGGATTGTAGTACATGACCTGCTATAAAAACAGGCAGAGGGTAAGTACTCTGCCATGTGGTGCTGGCGATACCATTTCATTGTTGCAAACTAGTGGTGCTCTCCATATGCCATGGACCATCCTGTTATCAAATTATTGCCAAAAAATTATGGATAAATACCAATTCTTCTTAGCCAGAATAATTTGAGGGCAGATTGTCCTCCTAAATCTAACTGGTGTATAGCCAAGAATCCAACGCACGAGATCAATTCATGTGGTTGCTTGGGCGTGCTTTGCACACCCAGTTCACGCAGGCAGGCCCTCCACAGAGCTGTGCTTCTGAGAGCCCCCACGTGTGGGATACGGTCCACTGTGTCACCACACCCGGGGTGCTCTGGCAAAATGCAGACACTTGGCCTCGCTACAGATCCAATGAATCTGAATCTCTGAAGATGGGAACCTGGGAATCTGACTTTTAAACAAGACTTTCAAGAATCACTGAACCAGATGTTTTAGGGGAGTGGTTTCCACGACCTCAATAATGCAGGGTGTAAGAGATGTTTCAGACCGTCACCTTGGGCGTGCTCTATGAACTTCGAGGATATGATAGGTCTCTTAATGTGCTGAGGCAGTCCTGGAAGTCGTCTTTTAAAGTGTGGGAAATGCATGTAACACAAAAATTACCATTGAAACATTTTTAAGCATAGAATTCAGTGGTGTTAAGTATGCTCACACTGCTATGCAACTATGGCTACATCCACCCCAAACTGAAACTCTGCAATCGTTAAATAATAACTCCCTCTCCCCTCTGCCCCCAGTCCCTGGTAACCACCAATCTACTGTCTGTCTTTATGAATTTGACTGCTCCAGGGGCCTCATATAAGCGGTATCATATAGTATTTATCTGTTTATGACTGGCTTATTTCCCTTTGCATAATGTCCTCAAGGTTATCTGTGTTGTGGCGTGTGTCAGAAGTTCTTTCCTTTATAAGGCTGCATAACGTGTCATGGTATGGATATACTACATTCTACATTTTGTTTATCCATTTGTCTCTTGGTGGGCATTTGGTTTGTCCATCACATTTGGACGAATGTGACTAATGCTTCTATGAGCATGACTATACAAAGCAGGAGTCTTTTTATTTATTTTTATTTTTATTTTTATTTTTTTTGAGACAGAGTCTCACTCTGTTGCCCGGTCTAGAGTGAGTGCCATGGTGTCCTCCTAGCTCACAGCAACCTCAAACTCCTGGGCTCAAGCAATCCTACTGCCTCAGTCTCCCGAGTAGCTGGGACTACAGGCATGCGCCACCATGCCCAGCTAATTTTTTTTCTATATATTTTTAGTTGACCAGATAATTTCTTTCTATTTTTAGTAGAGACGGGGTCTCGCTCTTGCTCAGGCTGGTCTCGAACTCCTGAGCTCAAACGATCCGCCCGCCTCGGTCTCCCAAGTGCTAGGATTACAGGCGTGAGCCACTGCGCCCGGCCAGCAGGAGTCTTTTTAAAGCAATATCCTGGTCTTGTCCTGCCTTCCCTTAGCTCGCCTTGGAGGCATTTGTCCAGGAGAGAATTGTGGCTAATGAAGGTCTTTAACACCCATATAAACTGCATTATTTGGTATAGGGATGGGGCCACCATAACCAGCAACACAAAGCACGATACTTAGACCTGTGTCAGAGATTTTAACCTCACAATGTGGTCTGCTTATCAGTGATCAAAGCGATGATGGATGAAAATTCAATAGAAATTGTTTGAAAGTCATACAGTCTAGTCATGTCTCTAACTATTCTGTATTTTATCCTAGAGTTAAACTGGACTGTCAGAAATGAAATCCTTTGGCCACAGTGCCTTACCCTCTCGACCAACCCCATCCCGCTGGGAGAACTTCTTTCACTGAGTTATGTCTGGTTGGCATGCCCTTACCTGCCAGCAAGGGGTAATACAAGAGACAGCCTTGAGGAAACCATGGCTGCATCTTCTGAGGAGCTGTTGTTTAAGACATGATCTAATACATCTCTCAATATCATCTATTTGACACAAGCTGCAAACTTGCTATAGAGTGAAGCATTAGGAAGAGCTGTCCCTGCTCTGAGACCTTGCTGTAAGCTAGTATATTTTTTCCTCATGAACAATGAGAACAATAATTGTCTGTGTTTCCTTTTTTAACATTAGCTGCCAGAAAACTCAGAATCAAGCTTATGATTCAAGGAGAGCAACTGCTTAGGACTATGGTCTGCCTCTCTGGGGTCTATACCTCCTAAACTGGTTCTGTTAACCCTGATTATGATGCTTGCTTTTTCATATATATGGATACACAGTTTTGTTTTATGTTTTTCTTGTAAGTTGCCTGAAATCCCCTGGCAACTGGGGGTGGGGGGGAGAGGGGAGAGGAGAAACGGAGGAAAGGGATGAAAGACAGGCAGGCTTTGTATCTGCAAATGAGAGGCTGCAGCCCAGGGAGACGGAGGCTGTACAAGGCCAAGCAGTAATCAGAGGCAGGGCTAGACCCAGCTAGGCACGGGCCGGTACTCAGCCCATTGCCAGTGCTAAGCCTTTATGGACATCCCACAATGGCACTTAATAATTGTGTTTTTATGACAATTTTTCTTTTTTTAAAAATGGCTCATTTGGGAGGATAAATTCAGAGTTTCTAGGATTTAAAAATATCTATACGAGTTCTTTCCGGCTCCCAGCCCTGGTCCGGGGGCAATTCTGCTCTTGGCCACCAGAGAGAGGTGCAGGACAAGTTGAGCCCCAGCCCTCCCAGCCGGCTAAGGCTGCTGTCCTGATGGTGGCAAGTCTCAGCCTGTTCCTGCCCAGCCAGGCTCTCCCAGAAGTTGCCCAGAAGTCAGACGATTTGGTCCCAAGTTGCTAAAGATAGCTATTTTTAGGAAGGAGAGCTAAGAGGGTGGAGTCACCCAGCACTGACCGCACCACTGTGGTCATTGTCTGGCCACGAGGCCCTGGGAAAGCAGTCAGTCCGTCTGCTCACCTGCAGAGCAGGCCTCATACTCACCTCCCAGGTCATCCCAGGGATGAAAGAGGCCATGCATGGGAAAGTCCCGGCCCATTGCCGTACTCAGCGGAGGTGCATTGGTTACTGTGAGTAAAGTCTGGGTGTCCCCCAGGAGCCCCCAGCTCCAGAAATGGCCCCCGTGCTGCCCTGAGGCACGTGCCCAGAGGGCCCCAGGGAGGCAGTGCTGCCCAGGTGGTCCCAGGGAGGCAGTGCTGCCCAGGTGGTCCCAGGGAGGCAGTGCTGCCCAGGGCTGCATGTTGTGCAACAGCAGCCAGGCCACCCTGCCTTCCCTCGGGGGCTGTGGAACGCTGGAGGGCCCCTAAGGAGATACACAAGCAGGAGGCAGGAGAGAGACTGTTCCAGGCAGGAGAGTCCTGGGCCCTTTTCTTTGCCATCCTGTCACACAGGACAGCGGCCAGGCCCCGTGACATCTTCCCACATGGGATCCCAAAGCTTCTCGTGGAGAAGGGCACCAGGCCTGGCCCCAGTCTCCTCACTGTCACCTGCGCCTCACTCCCCAAAGGTCCCAGCCCCACTGCCTCTGAGCCCGAGGGTGAGTCCCACTGTCACCTGGTCCTCCATGAGGAAAATCCGGCTATGGGGTCTCTGGTCCCTCCCCACGTCCCAGAATCAAGCGTCTGGGCTCTGTGCTCACCATGCACACCTGTGGGCTCCTCAGGGCACTGTGGAGAGGCTGCCCTGGTCAGGGGCTCCCTCAGGGAGACGTGCCGGGTGAGGGGCCGTGGCAGAGGTGGGGACTCTGGCCGCTGGGGCCTCTCTTCACTGGGCTCTGAACTGGAGGCCTCGCTGCCGCCATAGTCAGACTCTGCGTCGGAGCTGGAGGAGGAAGGAGGGAGCGGGTGGTCAGGAGCCCCGGAACCCACCCCCACACACACCCACACTGCACCCACCCAGGTGCCTCCCACAGACCTCAGGGGCCCGGGCAAGCCCAGTGGTTCAGTCCTCTGTGCCCAGGGCCCAGCCTCAGACTTTGTTCTGGGCAGTACTGTGCCCCCCAAATTCCTATGTTGACATCCTAACCCCCAGGACCTCAGAATGGGACTGCAGTCAGAGAGCAGGTCTTTCCAGAGGTCATTAGGGTGGGCCCTAATCCGATATGGCTGGTCTCCTTATAAGAAGAGGACATTTAGACACAGACCCGCACAGAAGGAGAGCACATGCGAACAGGAAGACGCCGCCTATGAGCCCGTGAGCGAGGCTGGGGACAGACCCTTCCCTCAAATCCTTCAGTAGGAACCAACCCTGCCTACACCTTGATCTGGGGCTTCCAGCCTCAGAACTGTGAGATGATAGATTTCTGTCGGTGAAGCCGTCCAGTCTGCAGTACTTCGTTGGGGCAGCCTGAGCAGAATAGCGTGGGCTCGGATCAGAGCGGGAGGAAGGAGCCCAGCGGCCGTAGGATGGCCCGTCCGAGCGCAGGTGGGTCTCCCTGCCTCACCCAGCCCCTGCATGACCCCTGAGGTCGCTGGGGTCAGCAAGCTCAGCATTAGGAGCTCGTCCTAAACTTCCGGCGTTTGCATACTGCTCTCCTGCTCCCGGAATGGACGATGGACAGAAAAGAGCCTGGAGCAGGGAGGGGGTCGTATTTAACGTGGGCCTTAAATAACTGGTGGGAACTCAGAGAAGTGGAGGCAGGGGGTCCCAGGCAGGAGGGACAGCCCAGGCACAGTCCCACTATGGGAAAGCACAAAACCTGTTGGGCAGTGACAGTTTAGTGAAAATATACACATTCACTCTCTCTCTGCATATGTAAATCCAGCACAGCTCTTACCACGAGGCCCCTGACCTTCGTCTACCCGTGCCCGTTGGTGGGCTCCCTGTCAACAGAGTGCCAAGCCTGGCCGGTCACGGTGCCCAGTCCTGTCCACCGATTGGTCCTCGAGGTGGGTCTGTGACATGGGCAGTAGCAGTTGGGGGCCTACCTTGAGATCTTGACCTACAGACGTGAATTGGTGGACATGGGTTGACACCATCGTCAGCCAACAGTCCCACCGTGGAGACAGCTTCTCTGTGGGCTGCTGCCAGACCGGTGGGCAGAGGGGCGGCTGGATGGCATGGGTGGTTGAGGCTTCAGCTCCAACCCTTTTTGACTGTGCCGTCAGACAAGCCAATGTATTTGCCTTTGTTACTGAAGCTAGCTTGAGCTGGGTTTCTGCCTCTTACAATGGAAACAGCCCTGCCTGATTGAGACCAAGAAGACAATGAAGGCCTGTGATCTGGAGCAGGTAGCGTCCCAGCCCTGGGCCCTGCTCTCCGGCTCAGGGAGTGCTCGGTCACTCCACAGCGGTGGCTGTCACGCAGAATCACCTGTGGGACTTGCTGAAATGCACGTTCCCACTCCAGAGTCTGCACAATCAAGACTTGGTGAGCCAGGCGTCCACCTCTCACACTGTCCCCACACCTCCTCCAGTCAGGTCCTGCCCCTGCCCTCCATGTTTGTCCAAGTTAACAGCAATCCTCCAGCCGGGGAGTCCAAAGGTCACGCTCTAGTGCACCTGTCTGGACCCTGGGGCAGCCTGTGACACAGTGAGCCACACCTCCTTCCTGAGAGACTCTCCTCTGGCTCCTGGCCCACGCGCTCCGGGTTCTCTGCTCCCGGGGGTTTTGCCAGCTCATTCTCTTTCCATTGAAAGTTCCGGTGCCCAGGGCCTCCCTGCTGGGCCCAGCCCTTCTTTATCTGCAGGAGCGGTTCTTACTCCATAAGCACCACGGCAGATCCCTTGGCTCTGAGAGCCCGTCCGGTCCCCACCCCCAGGCTGCCTCCCAGACCTTCTCACCCACACGGCCAGCCGCCTACTCCGGGTCCACCCCGCACGGGCGTCTCAAACCCAGCAGGTCGCTAGCCAAGCTCCATTTCTCCACGAACCCGCACCTTCCCTGAAATCTCCCCACCTCAAGGCACCAGCCATTCAGCCACTCGAGTCAAACTCTGGGGGTGACCCTGGAATTCTCTCTTCCCCTCTCGTTCGGTCCTTTAACAAGCCCATCTCCATCTGCTCCCTGCCATCCCCTGCCCCGTCCACTCTCCTCAGTGAGGCCTGCTTAGCTTTGAAAATCGCAAATGAGGTTCACTAGTCCACTTAAAAATTCTCTTTGAATTACAGTCATGCCCTGCAGAATGATGTCTTGGTCCAGAACAAACCCACAAGGTTACCATGGAGCTGCTGCCGGCCGACCTCCGGCATGAGTTCAGTGCGTCTGGGGACAGGCCCAGGGGCTGCATGTCTGGTAAACACCCCAGGTGATGCTGACGCAGGTGGTGGGGACAGCCTCTGAGAAACAGTCACCCACAGCACCAGGGCTTCATTTCTCATGTCCCCCCACTCCCCATCCTGGCCTCCCCACCCCCACTCATCACCATCTTATAGGGGGAGGACCCCATGGGCAGGTGACACCCACTCTGCACCCCTCCACTGCGGCCTGCAATTGAGCTGACTCCTGGAGAAGACAGTGGGGCCAGGCCCTTTCCCTGCTCCGAGAAAATAACAATTGCTGACACTTCCCCTGCTTGTTATGTGCACGCATTGTTCTATACACTTTCCATAGGTTAATTCTTTGATGCTCACAACTCCCTCTGAGATAGGTACTGTGACTGTTCCCATCTCAGGGACGAGAAAATGGAGGCACAAAGAGGTCACTGGCAAGCCAGTGGGGAGAAAGCCAGATCTGCAATGCCGTCCCCTCCTCCAACCCTGGTTCTGCCCTCATCCCGCAGTAGCCCACACGTACCTGCTGTCCTCGCTGGTGACCAGGACACGCACAGCCAGCACGTCCTGCCCCACTGCGTCCTCCCCGGGGCTGATCCTCACTGAGGTCCACTCGGAGGGTGGGGCAGAGGTGGCTCCCACTTCCATGTCGCTGCTCTCCAGCTCAGGGACACTCTTCGGCTTCTTGGGGGAGGTGGGCTCGTCTGCTGGGGAGAGAACAGGTCTAGAGAGACC
Organism: Varecia variegata; assembly: GCA_028533085.1. Classification (NCBI taxonomy): domain Eukaryota; kingdom Metazoa; phylum Chordata; class Mammalia; order Primates; family Lemuridae; genus Varecia; species Varecia variegata. The sequence goes on along the minus strand of CM052438.1, from coordinate 145,137,956 downwards.
GTGGGAATGGACGGTCCTGGCAGGGTGCCTCCCGGGGGTCGGACCCCTCTGGGACACTCCAAGCCTGACCTTCACATCCTCTGTGCCACTGTGGAGCCGCACCCCAGCCACCTGACACCCCAGCATTTAGAGCGCACCTCCCTCGTGCAGGACCTGAATGCACACGTCATCCCATGTAACCCGGAGGGAGGGTCCTGATGCATTCAGGGGCCCAGCCCAGGCCCAGCAGCCCCTGAGCTGCTGTTTTCAAAATGGCCACGTCCACCATGTTGCTAAGGCCAGTGGTCACACCTCGGTTCT
>CM052438.1:145100772-145137156 GCA_028533085.1 Varecia variegata | reverse complement strand
ATAGGTGCTCAATAAATACCTGCTGAATGAGTCCATAAATGAATGAGCCCCAGCTGCGTTTGGACTGCTAACTAGCAGGGTGACCCCTTCTCTGGTCACAGTGGAACAGGTGTCTTTTTCCCTTCCTCAGGTGGACGCCTCACCTGAACTTGGCTCCTGGGTCATTATCTCCTCCCTTTCCTGTGTTCTTGCCTTCTTTTTCTACTGAATCATTTCCTTCAGTATTTGAAGTTGCTAACGGCTCTCCTGTCTTCAGAAAAGTCCTTTTAATCCCAGTCCTCACCCCCAGCCCCCAGCCTACTCTCTCTTCTTCCTTCCCAGCCAATCGTCTTGGAAGAGTTTTCTGCACTCTCCATCTCAATCCCTGTCCCTGTAATCCTGCCTGTGGCTCCACTACTCCCCACCTGTCCCCAACACAGTCCCCAGCAGCCTCCTTGTTGCAGAGCCCAGTTCCCAGGGCTCTGGGGGCGCCGCTGTCCCTCCCTGCTCCTGGCGACGCCTGCTCTCCCTGCCTCTCCACTGTGCCCCCTCGGTCCCCTCCGTCCCCAGCTTCCCGGCCAGCCCTCTAACGCCAGGGACTTCATGCTTCCACCTGAGCCCACCCAGCTTGTCACCCCACACCTTCTCTCGGGGACATGTCACCTATTCCCTGCCTGTATTTACCACCTGTGAAAATAACTGAAGAAATTTTGATTTTTATGTGAAATGCTTCAAGTCTTAAAATACCGTACAGGTCCAACAAAACACATCTGCAGGCAGACTTAGCCCGGGGGTTGCCAGTTTGTGTCCTCTGGTGTGTGTGTACACGTGTGTTTGCACTTCTGTTAGCGCGGCTGGGGATGGGAGGCTTTCCAGGAATAGAGCTGGATGCTCCGCTGCATACTAATAATGGTGGCATGATGGTAGCAGCAGTAGCAGTGGCAGCTTACTTTTCTTGGGTGCTCAATATATATCAAGAACTGTTTGAGCATTTTGCATATATTAAGTCTGTTAAGCCTCACGTAATCCTCTGAGGAAAGCATTGTAGTTAGCCCCATTTTCCTGCGGAGAAAACTGAAGCTCCATGAGGGTAAGACGCCAGCACATGGTCAGATATCCAGCCAGAGGATGGGGACAGTCTGCATGTCTGGGAGCACAGCAGAGCCACAAGTGGACACCATTGCGTGTGGCCTTTATTCTGGGAGTTTTGGCTGGAATGTGTCCGAAGTTCTTCATGCCCTCCTGTGACTGAGTCACACCTGTTCTGTGGCTTTGCTGTCCCTCCCACTAGAGTCGGTGCCACACTGATGTGAGGCTTGGCTGCGAGACTTGCCTTGACCAGTGGCATTCGTGGAGGTGCCATGAGCAGATAAATGGGCTTGTGGGTTTGGCTGGTCACTCGCGCTCCTGCTAGGTTACTGTGAAAAGGGCTTGTCCCAGACGGCCACTGCCCCTTCAGCTGGGGTCCCCGATTGAAGGTTGACCTGGAGCCAACCCACTCAGTCCCGTGGGAGCCCAGCCCGCCCTAGACCTGTGGCCTGCAGCCGAGCTGCCCAGCCAACCCACAGGCTCACGAGCAAGAAACAGGCACGATCTGCCACTGAGATCTGGCATGCTGCTGACGTAGAATGGCACGGCTGAGACCAGCTCCATGCCCGGCTCCTATCTGAGTGCAGGCAGGTGTGTACCTGTGAGCTGTGGCCCGAATGCTTACACATCCATAGATGTGCCCTCCTCGGATGCAGGCCTGTGCTGGGGGCTTGGAGATGCACCAGCTACCATGGCCCCTGCCCTCGAGGATCTCCTCCTGTCCCACGGAGGGGACAAGGCATGTTCACAAATATCTATATCATCAGGTAGACCATCTACGAGTGAGGCAGGGAAGAGGCGGAGGGGAGGGAGAGCTGACTTCATGCAACAGACGCTTTGGGTTGAAGGCGCCACTCTAACTGGGCTTGAGGCTGAGGGGCAAAGAGCTGTGGAGCTGAGGGCAGCCTGGCAGGACAAGGTGGCCACATGCAGGTGAGCTGAGCCAGGCTGCAGAGGTGCCAGGCCCACAGCCTTCCACCGCAGGGCTCAGACCAAACCTGTGGGGAACACCTGGGGTTCGGCTTCTAGAGAGTTCTGACTGAGGGGTGGAACAGGGGTGGGCTCATCCTGGCTCCCCAGACTCCTGGAGGATGGAGGGCATGGCTGACCGACGGCCCCCCCAGTATGGCCGGGCCAGGGCCAGGGCCAGTGTCGCTCATAGGGAGCCTGGACATGTGTGGAGGGTGGGGCTGGAAGGCAGGGACATTGTGGAAAGGAAGCTGGCGCCTCCTCCACCCCACATGCCCAGGCCACAAGCCCCAGAGGGGGCCACACTCCTCTCCTGCCTCTGTCCCCAAGGCCCAGGCCACAGACTACGGCTGGGCCTCTGGGGTTCAGTGCCAGCCCTAGGAGGAAATCTCTCCAGTCAAGTTTCTACTGCCAGACACCTCTTCCTTCCCGGAGAGCTCCTGGCCACGTGCACATACCGCAGTGGTAGTCCTGGTGGTACCAGCCTGAGTCCTCGAGGCAATACTAACGGCAGTAAGGAAAGCACTGACTCAGATCCAGTGCCCACGTGCCTGCTGAGCACTTTGCCTCCATCATCCCGACAACTCTGAGAGGACGGTATCACCATCTTCATTGCATGCGCGGAAGGGAGTGGAGTAAAGAACTCAGCCAGGGCCACCCAGTGAGTACACAGTGCAGGATGCCACTGCAGCTGAACCGCCTGCCACTGGGACACAGCAGCTGTGTCTGTGGCTGGCCCCAGGTGAGGGACCAGGTATGCTCACCTGTGCCACAGGTCTACACTGCCAGCCCTCTCACCGCCTCCCCCAGGCCGGCTGCTCCTTGCCTGAAGTCATGTGTACTCGCTGGGAGACTCCAGGACTAGCACAGGGCTGAGGGTGCCAGGAGAGGAGGCACGTGGGGGTGGGGTGAGGAGGAGGATCTGGCACCACTCAGAGGGGCTGCCGCGGCCCATGGCGGGAAGCAGGTCTGCCCAGAACTGAGCACCTCAGCCCGCCTCAGCGCTCTGGCCAGCCACCTGCTCCCTGACGGAAGACGAGACCCCAGAGACCCGAAGTGCTGGGCCAGCCCCCTACAAGCCTGAGAAAGGCAGAGCCAGGCAGGGCCTGGGGAAACGTCTGTCGTTACACACTGTCCCCAGCAGCTACGTCCAGAGGCCCTTCCTGACCAGGCCCCTGCTGCGGGCCAGAGAGGACCTTCGCTCCCTGGTTTCACTGGCGAAATCACTCCTGTTTTCTATTCCTGACTCTTCCACTCAGGAGACGACAAAGCAACACGTCCTCCTGTGGATCGTTATAACCCCATTTACAGGAAAGGAAACTGAGGCTCAGAGGGGCTATCGCACTGTTCAAGGTCACACAGCTCCCGTCTGCCAAGGCCTCTTCTGGCTCTGCACTTGGACAAACGCCCCCGCTGTCTCATCCACTGCTCTCTCCGAAGAAAAAAAGTTGGGAAAGAGAGCGATGACACCAAGTGTATCAGGAGCCAGTCAGGAAACAGAACCACGCAGGAGCTCAGCAGAGGAAAGTCAATCCCGGAAACGAACTGCAATGGTGTTGGAAGAGCTGAAATCCAGGCAGGGGACTGAGGCAACCAGAGATGAGCGGCCGTGGGAGGCCACTGGCCAGAGGGACAATGGGGAGAGCTAGTGCTGCCAGATTCCAGAGGCCGCATCACCCCACGAGGTGGGGAGATTGAAGGGATACCTGGATTTTCCCTGATCCTGCCCTGCAGCCCCCCAGAGCTTCCATGGTCAAACCTAACAGGAAGCCAGTGCAAGGGAGCCCAGAAACGCAGTTTGCAGGGCTGCACCTCTGCAACACAAGGCAGAGCAGGGGAGGGGGAGGGCAGAGCCTCCGCGTACAGCCAGGCAAATGTCCAGGACGAGGGCATGGCCTCCCCACAGCAGGACAAGCGAGGGCCCTGGCTGGCGGGCCACGGCAGGGTCCCGTGGCTGGCGGTCTTCCCACCCACTGCCGGGGGATGTTAGGATGGCTCTGGGGAGAGATTTGTGTATGCTAGTGCTAAGGTCCTTTGCAGTGTGTGGCCCTCTAGAGACAAAGGCACAGATGCCTTCCTGGGGCTTCTGAGAGTGACTCCTCAGGGTGCACTAACGGGAAAGGAGTGTCCAGGGATATTCAGGGGATGAATAAATCGGTGTATGGCCCTGGGCCTGTGGGCCCACCCTCCACCCCGGGGCACGGCTGCCCTGCCTGGCTGTGTTCGGGCCAGGTGTCCCGGGCCCAGTCTGTGTGCGGGTGCATGCACACAGACACACCCTCCGCTGACCGCAAACCGGGGCAGACAACTGTGACTCAAAGGGCGGTGCCTGGCCCTGGCAGCAGCTTGGTGCAGAGACCAATAAACTAAACTAACAGTAAACCTGAGGGAAGACAGGACAGGTGTGGAAGTTGGCCAAGCCTGGGCCCCTTCCCCGTAGCCCTCATCCTGGACCCTGGGCCACACACCAGGGAAACAGCAGCCACATTCGGGCCACACTCTGGCATCAGCCTCTTCACACAGCCCCCTCCCAGCACCAGGGTCTCCTCCGTTGAGGCAAGGGCTGGGGCACACACAGCATCTTCCCTGCAGCCCTGCGGGCTCCAGAGCAGCAGGAGGCCGGATTCTTGCTAACACCAGCAGGTTTGAAGCCTTCACTCTTGGACCCTGACTCTTTTCTTCCTCTTCTCCCCTGCCACTAACAGGCACCACGGCTGGCCAGCTCCAAACCTCCAACTGGGCATAGCCAGACCCTACACCTGGGTTTCTCCGAATGAGGTGGGCAGGGACAACTCTCAGTCTCTGGGAAGGCCCAACAGCAACCTGGTAAAGCAGGAAGGAAGTAGCCTGGGGCCACTGTCCTTCCCTCCTGTCCACACCCCTAGCCGGGGAAGCAGCTGAACCCAGTGCTGAGCAAACAATCCCTGTACAGCCTGCCTCAGGGTAGATGGGGGTGGCAGGCACTGCCATGAGTCCCTGGTGGTGTCCCCACAGCCAGGGGTGGTGCTCTGGCCTGTGGGCCTGGTACGGGCTGGGGCTGGGAAGAGAGGAGACCTAATCTTCTGGCACTTCTAGGCCCCACCAATGGAAGAGTCAGCTTCTCTATCTGGGAGTGGGTCCCTCGCTCCCTGGCCCTTGCAGCTGGCAGGCAGCCTCTCCTGGGCTCAGGTACAGGCACTTGCAGGATGACTAGACTTATGAGGTCAAAGCTACATCGAGCCACCCACACGCCTTGGCATGGGGGCCCCACCCTCCACCCAGGTTGCGGTGGGTAGAGCATTCACCCCCACATCCCCGTCTCAAACCTGCCACCGGATTCCTATGTGAGGACCCCAGAGCAGGGGACAGTGAGAAGGTGACAGAGGATACGTGTTAGGCTGGTGGCCCAGGCTTTGGTATCTGAAAGGCATCATGCTCCCCAGATCTGCTCTCTGCTGCCAACCTCAGGCCTGTCCCTGGGAGAGGCACTAAGCCCCACCTGCCACCTCTGCCTCAAGATGTATGTGGAGGTGACACCCCCAGAAGCAAAATCAAAACTCCTTTCTCACAATCAAGACTCTGCAGAGGCAGCAGGACACACAATGTCATCCCCTCTCCTTCCAGGTCTCCCTCCTGCACCATGGCTGGATGCCAGCAAGGCCTTCCCCAGCCTCAGGTGGCTGCACACTCCCCAGGCTGAGGTCCAGGCCAGAGGACACATACTCTACAAATATTTTCTGAGGCCCCACTATGTGCAGAGCACTGCTCTACCTGTCAGGGTTATATAAGCATTCAGAAGAAACGGATCCCGCCCCCATGGAGCTCACGCCGAGGCAAGGGGGGAACAGATTAAACAACACACACACTAAACGAGTGAATTGCACATAAATGCGACAGGAAAACCGTCTAGTCGGGTAAGGGGGAGCAGGGTCGCTGGGAGTGCGGGGCGCAGTGCTATAGCAGACCTCACTGAGAGGGGGGCCCGCGAACAGACTTGAATGATGGGATATTACAGCCACGTGGGTACTGGGAAGGGTGTTGTTGGCAGAGGGAACAGCCAGTGCAAAGGCTCTACGACGGAGTGAGCTGGTGTGTGAGGAGGCCCGTGTGGCTGGGTCAGCGTGTGTGAGGGAGAGAGGCAGGAGAGGTCAGAGCACAGGGGCCAGCCCCTGCAGAGCCCCGACTTGTGCAGTGGGCTGGAGAGCTGTGAGCAGCAGGAGGCCTGGCTTGGGCTCTGAAAGGACCACCCCCGCTGCGTTGGAGGGAGAAGTGGGAGGCCTCGGAGGGGCGGCTGCAACGAGCCAGGAGGAGATGACAGGGGCTGAGGCCGGGGAGCGTGGAGGTGGTGAGACGTGGACGGGTTCTGGATACTCCTGGAATTTGCCAATGGGTGGGGTGTGGGGCCAGGAGAAAGAAGAGTCAAGAATGGCTCCAAGAAGAGGGGAGTCAAGGTTTCCAGAGTTGTGGAGGCCAAGGCTGGAGCCTGTTTCAGGGGAACATCAGGAGTTGGAGGTGGATTGGGTTGGAGATGCCCAGTGGACATCCGGGTAGGCAGCTGGAAAGAGCCAGAGCCCGCGCTTCCTCTCTCACCACAGCAAAAACTAAAGTCCGCGGGCAGCGGGGGGCAAGTAGGAAGGGAGCCCCAGAGCCGAGGCCGGGGAGTCTGAAGGCGGGTGGCTGGTTGCCTTCAAGAGGGCTGGGGGATCACAAAGCTGGAGGAAAAAAGGTGCTGCCACCCAGTGTGACTTGGGACCTCTGTCTAGTCCCCGACCCGAGATGTCCTGTAGGCGTCCTGAGCCCCAGCTGATCTAGAATGCCCAGAGAAAGTCTTCCCGGGGGCACTCCTTGCCGTATGAGACGAGGAAAGTGCTCTAGAACTCGGCAAGGAGCATTGCCGCCCCGAGTGCCAGGCCCCGTGCTGGTGCGCTCGCTGACTCCACCTTCGCAGAACCCCACGCCAGAGGCGTGGCCAGTCCGGTGCACAGAGGGGCTCGCCCAGCGCCATTCAGTCCAGAGTGCGGGGAGTCAAGGCCAGTCTGTGGCCAAGTCCTGGCCCTCACCACGTGCCAAGGTTCTCCCGGGCTGTGGGACTCTCACAATCAGCAGCCACCTGACTCCCGGGCCGTGGGACTCTCACAATCAGCAGCCACCTGACTCCCGGGCCGTGGGACTCTCTGCTGCCTCACAGTTGAAGATGCTGCTCTAGACTCACCTCCCCAGGATCAGGGGGCTTCTTTGGGAGGGAGGGGCTGCTTTAGTCTCAGTACTGACCTCAAGGTTGCCACAGGAGGGGAAGAACTGCTCGAGCTCTGCACATAAAGTGCTGGGCACAGAGAAAACGCTCCACGGGTAACAGCTGGCTGGAGGGCAATAAAAGACACGGTAACTTCTTTTACTTACTAAGATCTTTTTAAAAAGAAAGTTGTAAAAGTGAATGTGTTTAGAGAAGTAAAGGAGAACAGCCCACCCGCTCTGGTTGGCCTCCTTACTCCACAATATTCAAGTTGCACAGAGATGTATTTCTCCCGCCAGATTATTTCCTTAGAGTAGATTCCCTAGAGTGGGATTAATGGGCCAAGAAGTTGGAACACTTTTCTGGATCTTAATAATTTTTGCCATATTCCTTTCCAAAAAAAGAGTATCCCAGTTTACTTTCTGCTCAGTACTAGTGACTAAGCTCATATTTCTTCTTACAATAGACTCCACTTTTTTTCTTTACTGATTCAGTGGGTGCAGCATAATTAATTCAGATTCCTTTAAAAGCCAGTAGGAGCATTATTGCAAATGCTTGCCTTTTCTTCTTAGTGTTTACTTTTTAAAATTTGCTGAACTATACACTGTCTATTCGTAGCCTTTGCCTATTTATCATTGACTCTCTAGTCAATAACTATTAACTGATCACCTACACTGTGCGAGATGCCTGGCAACATCCATTTTAAAGGAACTTTCAAAATACGACGGCAATGAACTTCTTTGTTATCACATTTAATTCATATTTTCCCCTAGTCTGACTGCTTAGTTAATATTTTTATTATTATACATTTTAAAAATGTATGCAATCAGATTTGTGTCCTGTTTTTCCTATGTGATTTTTTTTCTATCAGAAGATTCAAGCTTAGAAAGTTATCACCCCATGATCTAATCAATATTTAATTCTATTTAACATTTAATTCTATTATTTTACTTTTAAAATTTCAAGTCTTTAATCCAGTGTTTCTGGATGAAAGAATATTTTACCAAACACTATTTATGTAGACTGTAATATCCAAAATACCCCAAACTAAACCAAACCAAAAGTTCAAATAAGTGTGGGAAAGCTCACTTGAACAAAGTTAATTAAACTTTGTCTAGACTCCTTAGAGACTTCACATGCTAATGAATCTTGTGAGTCTTCAAGGTTTGGGAGAACTGGCAAGGCTGGTATAAAACATTTCTCAAACTTTGTGACTGTGGGACCCTTTGTTTGTGAAGCACCTCTTGGGGTGCCATACCTTTGACAATGTTGCTTCATCCCAACTTCAAACAAAAAACTCAAAACCTAACTGTAAACTCCATAGAGTGGGGACTTTTGTCTGCTTCTTTCCCTGCTGTATTCCCAAATCCTAGTAGATACTCAGTAAATATTCTGTAGTTGAATAAACAAATGAGTGCACGCACAGATAAACAAACAAATCAGATCTAGTACAGCAACACTAAGATAAATACTCACTACGATGCAGGGAGGTGCAGGGACTTTGTGTGTAGTTGGTTCGCTGCTATCTCCCTAGGACCTAGAATTAATGCCTAGGACAAGCAATTGTTAAATAAATGAGTCACATGCCCAACCCAGCACCTATGAAGCTCATAGGTGACTTTTCATGCCAGTGTCAGAAGCCCAGCTGCACCTAGCCAGGCAGTGGCAGCCATCCCACCCTGGGGAGGCTGAGGACCAGACTTCTTTGGCACTGTCCAGGCTAGCTGGGGACTCCAAATCCTTCCCTTAAATCCATCCTGAGTTGGGCCAGAGATTGCCATGGGTGCTGTACTCAGAGTGGCCCTGTGTGCAGAGCTCACAGCATGAGACGATGAATGCCCCGAGCCTTTAGGGGCAGGGAGGTCTCTTAAGATGGCAAACCACTCTGGGTCTGATGAGCACACTGCCATGGTCACTGCCATCCCGAGACTGCCGTCCTGTCCTTCCTCCTCACCTCTCACCCATCACTCAGCTGGACGTGAGGTGCTCGAGACCAACCTTGCTATGCAGGAGCGTAAATTAGCGTAAGGCTCATAGGCAAAGCTCTCCTATAGAGCCACGCTTGGCTGTGTGGGGAAATGGGGTGCAGGCTGCTGTCAACATGGTCTGTCCCTAACAGCTGAGGGGACACCGACCCTCACCCATGATGCCCAGCATCTAGAACAGCGAGGTACGATTAGTTGTCAGGAAAGAGAACCCAAAGCCTGGCCCAGGAGCGTTGGTGACATTTTCCAAATATTACCCCCGGGTAATATTTCTTTTCAGAATGCCTCAGCGCAGACCCAGAGAGCCCTGTGTCACCACAAGTGCAAGTCCCGCCAGCAGTTCAGGGAAAACAGACCCCTTCAGCCACTCCCTGTGTTTGGGGGTTTAGAAGCCTCTGTGGCAAAGAAGAGAGGAAACAATGAGCTTTATAAAGAACCATATTTATTTCCATTTACAGCATCAAATACCATAAATAAAGCTAAACATTGTTTTGCTGTGTGCAAAATACAGGGTTCCGTGTGGCACTGTAAATGATCACCAAAGGTCACAGACATGCGTTGTGATGAGATTGGGAGCCTAGCTAGAGAGGAGGCTGACAGGGGAGGATGCCACTCTTTGGTTGACATTCTAGAAAGGAAGGGAGACTCTGCAAGAGAAGATAAGACAAGAGCAACGACTTCGACTTCGTACTGGGCAGGATCTGCAGGACGCAGCGGGGGTGCAGCATGCAGCTCCGGGCAGACAGGCTGGGGGGCGGGATGGCTCTGGGTGACATGCAGGACCTGAGACCGCAAGGCCTCCTGGCCTACCACAGCTCCACTGTGCTGGGCCAGCTGTCTCTCTTTAAAAGCATGTCAACTGTCCTGCTGCTCCAGGTAAATGAGTCAGCAGAATGTGTGTTTTAAGCAGAGCCACAGGGGCGTTTGAACTGGCGGCTCCAGGCCTGGGGCTGAACTGAGTCATTTCTCAAAGACATTCCTGTCTGGGCTCATGATTGCTCTATTTGAAGCTCCTGAATCATTTGGGGCTTTATGAGCCAAGGGACGAGATAAGAAGAGCCAGAGCAAAACCTTCGGATCTATAGTGCAGGTTGCAACAGAGAGAGAGGAGTTACTGGAGCAACTGCGATTATGTGTTCAAACTGCAGAGCATGGGTCTAGCTTGGGATGAAGCCTGGGAGTAAACGTTTTTTTAAAACCCCTCCAGAAAGAACCACCTATGGGTTTCGATCAATGACATTATTATTCTGTGTATTGGAATCAATTTAAGAAGATGCTGATATGCATGAGATTTTTCAGAGACTGCGAGGCAAAAGTGTTCTTTTCCAAGGGGACAGAGCCCCCCCTGTGGTACTGTCTCACCGTCAGGGTTGACCCTCCCAAGAAGGTAAGTGGCTTTGCAGGCACACCTGGAAAAGCATGCAGGCAGGCAGGCCCAGGGGACAGAGGAGAGGCGGGGCATGCACTTGGTGTGGACCAGACCGCCGGCTCCAGGGGAAGGGCAGGCAGAACACGGCTCTCAGGCTGAACACCACCCCTCGTCGTTAACCGACCATACCACCGAATGAGTCCATTAGGATGCGAGACACTCACAGTTAGCGCAACCAGCACCACCGGCGGGGAAGACGGGGTGCAGAAAGCGGGTTAGGGGTTAGTACCACTCTCTGGAAATTGGCAAGAAAACCAGTCACCTCAGAGCAGAAGTGTGTCAGCCAAGAAGTGGGTGTAGCACTGGAAGGCTGAAATGCACTGACGGCCACAGTGTGAGGTTGGAAAGAGAGAGAAAGACAGAAAAGAGAACTTAGTGAGGGACAAAAGGAAAACAAATGACAATGCGAGAAGGCATCAGAGTTGAAAATAAGGCAATCGTTAAAAAAAGGGGAACCTACCCCAAACAAGTCATTGCTTGCTTAGGAGAGATGAACCTTTCTGGTAGTGGCCAGTTATTTAATTACAAGGGTGGACTCATGCAGTTTGCGTACTGCCAACACCACCCTATACTCCACTTAGAGCTACAAATGCCCTCGGGACCTCCCTCTCTGCCCCATTGTCCTCCAGTGTCTCCTACTCATTCTCCAATATACTATGGAGGCCTAGAGCCATCGCCCTCTGGGATCCACCTGTGCGTGTTGGTACTGTCTACCAGGAAGGTTCGAGGTCTCAGAACATATTATACAAAAATCTCAGACTTCTGCTAGGCACACCCCGTCTCACCAGAGTAATTCAAACCAGTCTCCTTATGGCCATATATGACATTCTTAGAGATTCCAACTCTGGCTTCATAGAACATTCCACACAACATCTCAGCCTACCCTGAGCTGATTATAATGACAATAACAAGGCTGTTCACATCATCACCTTGAGAATTTACTCTCTATAATGAAACACAAAAGGAATCAAGGGCTCCGCCTACCATGTTGAACATTAAAATCCCAGCAAAATTTGGAAAAAACACAATTCGAGTCATCAGACTGAGAACAGTTCCAACAAGGACGGAGGCGCCGGTTCCCACAGACTTGGCCAAGGCCATTCCCCTGTTTTTCTCAAGGATTTCAGATAAGTGTTTGTAGAAACTCACCACCTTTCCTTCCCACTCTGTAGAAACCTGTCATCTCACAGCTGTCAAGAATTCTGGTTCCTAACTCACACCAGGCTCCTCCTTAGTTAATCTAGAAGAATCTCCAGTGATAACAACTGCGTAGAGCTATCTTGGGCCCAGCAAATCCGGAAACACTGAGCACCATAGAAGGCCTTTCTCTCTCAGTCTCCTGATTGTTCAACCGGACCCTGCAGCTGTGCATATCCAGGCAGAGTGGCGTGGGGACAGCCAAGGGCTCTCCCAGATATTCAGAGTGAAGAATGTAGGTGGGCCCGATGCTCGTTTTTGCCCTTACTAGGGCAAACTTCCTTTGGGTCAGTCAATAAACAGCTTCTACTCCCAGCCTTCCCTGCCAGTCAACATACAGTAGAGCTTCCCCGTGGAGGTCAGACACGTTCCTTTGCTAGGCAGTGTGAAAGTGGTTTCTGACTATTCTGACCATGTGCACCTGGCCGTGGAGCCAGTAAGCAGCCAGGACAGCCACAGGCAATGCTCAGTGGACAGGCCACACTTCCCTGCAATAGCCTGATGGGCTTGCAATGCCCTCAGTCTCAAAGGACACCACGTGAGAGGGCAGAGTCTTCCACTCCACACAGCCTGAACCTTATGCACCCTGAGTGGCCTTGGCTCAGCCTGCAGCCTGGGCTGGGGGACCCAGTAGGGACAGCTGCAGGAGTTAAAATGCCACCAGCTGAAATATCCCGTCTTCAGCATTGCATCAGTTTGACAGAGTTCTCCACGGTCAAGTCCAATGGGCTTCCTCCGTGGTGCCCATTAGTGGGAGGGGAAATGTATGCTTGTGGCAATCTGGTTGAAACCCGTGGTTCTGTGTCATTTGGCTGTGATTTGGTATGGGGGATAAAGCCTTCAAGCTACTATTTTACATCAAAACAAGGGAACAAAACAGTCCTCCTCCCTCTGGGAGGACAGACAACAGCCAACTACATATGCTACGTGCTTTTGTAGGTTTAATTCTATTTTGTTCTCTACTCTTTTCTTCTACAATAATTAGAGTTCCATGTCGCAAAAGATTGCCTGCTGTTGACCAGTGACATCCGGTCACTAGTAGAAAGGCACCGGTGAGGAGAAGGCACGCTCACTTTCGTGCATGTAAAATCCCCACTGGTAAAACTTTGCAGGCAGTGGCGGTCACAACTCACTATCATGTTGATGGGTTTGTGTGAAACCAGCTATAAGCTGCAAACTTGTGTTTAGAAAAATTGACACTCACAGAAAAAAAAGTTTTCTCTTGGCTTATTAGAAGTTAAAAATTGAAATGTAAACCCAGAAATATGGCTCGCTTTGGTATAAAAAAGTACAAAGCTATAAAAAACATCCTTCATGTTGTCCCTGGCCCTAGCACCGTGAGTAGGTGTTCACCCCGACAAGGCCAGGCGGAGGTGGCCAACGTCAAACGCTTTGGCTTGGAGCTATTTGGTTAAAGAACGCCAGGCCTCGTGGCCAGAGCCTTGGCAAACGACAGACACGTCACCGACCAACTCCGGAAATGTTAAGGCACTTTGGGGCAGCCGGGTGCTTCAGTGAAGCTTGACCGGGAGGCACCTGAGCAGCCAGGTGCGGACGGCCTCGAGGGACTCCTCGGACTCCCTGTACATGGCTGCCAGGACCTCAGAGAAGGCCCAGAGCAGCGGCAGCCCGAGGCTCAGCAGCTCGTAGGTGTAGCAGTAGTTGGAAGCATTGTCCCTGAAATGGCGGCCGGCGGCTCGCAGCACTCGCTGCATCCCGTCAAGCAGGCTCCCGGGAAGGTGGAGCAGGGCCCCGGGCAGCCTGAGAGACCAGCTCAGCGCCTTCCTAAGGGAGGAGGTGCAGGTACCTGGGGGGCTGCCTTCCGGCGTGCTGATGGCGGCCACCGCACAAGAACTTTCCGAGGGAGTGTCTCGGCGAGCGGCTTCCTGCTCCTGCCACGTCCCCTCCTCCTGAGAACGAGATCAAAATGTGGGCATTTAGTCCCTGAGTCTCCCAGAGGGCCTGCTCCAGTGAAGCAGACCAAGAGAGCCAAAAAACTCGAACCTGGCAGACCCCGTGTTCCGCAACCGGCCCCCCATTCGCTGCTGAAGCCGGTGCTGCATATGGGCGCAACTGTTCTGGGGGGCAAAGTGACCACTCGGTCCCGATTCTTCCAAATATATACACACACCCTTGGATCAGCAATCTCACTTCTAATGATATATACCAAGCAAATAACTGGAAATACGGATAACGATACGAGTACCAAGATGTACATCGTGACAATATTTGTAAGATAAAAATATCAAACATAAAGGTCCAATAATATGGGACCAGGGAAGTAAACTATTGACCATCCATAAAGTAGAATCTCTTACAGGCATCAAAAATTATGTCTCAAAAGAATGTTTAATGTCATGGGAAACTGTTCTTGATATGCTGTTAGTGAAACAAAGGTGGTTATAAAACTGTAGAGATAGGATTCCATCTAGGCTAAAATATATTCACACGGGAATAAGTCTGGAAGGGGATGTTACAATATGTTAATTGTGGTTTTCTCTGGATAGAGTGATTATAGGTGATATAACTTTCCTCCTTTGTGTAATTTATTTTCCCAGTTTTCTACAAGCATCCTATATAACTTGAGTAATTAGAGAAATTAAGTTTTAAGTTGTAGCTCGTGGCTGGTGGCGGGTGATTACTCAAACCTGGGAGAAGGTATTTGCTAAGGGCTGCCAGGGCCAGTGCTACCACACATCATCTATGAACTCAGTGGGCTGGTCACCTGGCTGACTTGGAAACCACAGACAGTCAACCCAGACCAGGTATTCCTGCAGGCAGCAGCCTGGAGCCAGGTGGGCCCCAGGCACACAGGGACCCCATGGCCTTTGTGTGGCTGAGCCTAGCGTCCCACCCCTGGCACGTGGGCAAGCTCTTTCTGGGCTTCTTGTGAGAAGCCAGCACAGCCTCTCCTGGCAGCTGGCATCTGGAACAGACTGAGGCAGAGGGCTCATCCACAGCAGGGAATGGAGGCTCTCTTCTTTATATGTGAGTAGCTTCCATGCCTCCAGGGCAGAAAAGGTGGCCTAACTTTGAGGACCCCTGGAGAACCTTCTCCTCTCAAGGGGTCTTCCCTGTCTCACCGGCACTCTCAAGACAAAACATACCTCTCTCTGCTGCTTCAACTCTGCCCGTCTCTTCCGTTGTTTGCTGCTGGTTTTACAGTGAATGAAGTGGGGCTTGCAGTAAAACTTGCCTGTAAAAAGAGGTACATGTACACATACACGAAGATGTCTCTCCCGTAAACCAGCACCACGTAGACACAAGCTGAAGTGCCTGCCACTGTCCAAGTCAGAAAACACCAACAGTGGACCTAAGCCCAGGACGGCCCAAACTCGGGAAGCACCTTCTGTTGCCTGCCTTAAAACAGTGGTGCTGAGATGAGGCAGCAGCGTCTGGGGATGGAGCTAAAACCCCCACGCCAAGCAGAGCTTCCGGATAGCCGGCTACGTGGAGGCTCCTGCATGCCGGGCCTGCACCTGGAGTGGGCACAGGAGCGCTGAGCCCTGCCTGCCACACCTCACCCTGTGCATCCCCTCCCTCTGGCTGTTCCTCTGCATCCTTTATAATGATTGGGCCAACATACACACAAAATCTTAATTAAACTGAGGCCAAGTTTCTTTACCAGCCTAGCTGCCAGGCATTAAAATGGACAGCTGTGAGTGTTGACATACTCGGTCCTCCTTTCTGGGGAAGGCTAAGAGCAAGTGGCAGCAGTGCTGGGGAGGGACAGACCCATGCGGGGCACACGCCGGGAAACTGGCCACTGCCCAGGGCCAGCAGGCACCTTCCAGAAAAGCCTTCCTTGCTCACTGCTGCGCTAGTAACAATAGTGATGGTAAGAATGATACCAATAGGGAAACTTAGGTTGGACTTACTGTATACCAGACACTATTCTAAATGCTTCGTGTGAATGAACTCGTCAATTCTCACAACAAATTTGAGAGCCAAGCATTACTATTAACCACATTTTGCAGATGAGCAAACTGAGGGACCAAGAGGATAAGCAACAGGCCCAGGATGATGTGGCCAGTAAGGGGTGCAGGCTGGGTTTGAACCCGGGCAGTTCAGTTTGAGGGTATGTAACCGAGAGCTCCATGCTACGCGGCCTCTCATCATACATGACAGCGCAAATATCAAGTGTGAAAATGAGAAACAGTCACTCGTTCCCATGAGCACAGTCCTTCCACAATGATCTCTCTTAGGGCACTTATCAGAGTGGGTGCTATTATTCTGGTTATTTTAATAATACATACTTTAGGAAGAATATTAATGTACCATCACTAATGAAAATCTTTATCACATGCCAGGTGTGGTGCCAAGCATGTCACACAGGTTATCAGGTTTGATTTTCTTGGCCACACCAGGACAAGGCAAGGGGGTGAGGCTAAATGAGAAATACATATAAAGCCCTTGGCACACAGTAGGTGCCCAGCAGTGGCTGGTATACTGCAGGTGCCAACACTTCCCCTTCCCCCAGACCAGGCAGGCTCTCTGTCTAGCAAGAGCTGCTAGTTTCTCTGAACAGCTTTTGTGACGACATCGCACTCCCTGCTGGGGATGTGTTGGGTGTCCCGGAGCCGCTAGAGGGACAGGAACCCAGGCCAAGGCCCCGTCTGAGGCCGGGCCAGGACCCAGCTCTGCCCTGGCCCTGGGGCTACCTTCGTCGCAGTCGAAGGCGTAGGCAGCCAGGCGCAAGGTGGTGGCGCAGACGCTGCAGCGGAAACACTCGCGGTGGAAGAAGTGGCCCTCGGCGCTCAGCCGCTCCATCACGTACACACGCTTCTTACAGAAGTAACAGGTGTTGCTGCCACCCAGGTTCAGGGGAAATGACGGCTTCCGCGTAGATTCCTGGGGATCAGGAGAAAAGAGTGGTGTGTTAGGGCTGACCTCGGCTTTCGAATGCCAGGCAGAGGCTTTCAGAAACTCCGCACTAAATCCTGGGGACCTTTGTTGCCCTCGTCACCGCAGCAAAGAGTGAGGGGTGGGAAGATCCGCTCCGGGCACACACCCCCGCCCTGCAGCCGTGCTGCCGTGTGCACTCCCACCCAGGCGGCTGCAGCAAGGGGGGCCTGGGAGGGGCTGTCCCCCAGGCCGGCTGCCCTGGCTTTGGGGTGGGAGTGACATTGTCTGAGATGACAGAGTGGACATCACTCAAACGTGTCTGCTCAGGGACGTTCTCTCCAGGATCTGTCCCCGGGGTTAAGTGTCACCGGGCTCTAGAGAGAGGTCACTGAACCAGCCCACTGGGGACGTTTGACATGTCCTTGCCCCTGTGGCATCAAGTCTGCTCAGTTAAATTCCTAAATGCCAAGAGGGAGGGTGTGGGCCTGGGCAGGGGGACACCTGGGTGATTCCAGGGAATGTGCCAAAAGGAACCAAAAGAATTGGTGACCGCAGCGAGTAGCTTAGCTGGGAGAAGGGGAGAATTCAAATCAAAGGGATGTTTTTCCCATTACTTATTTCTCAATCCAGTGCAAAGGGGCTGTTCAGGTTGGACATTAAACATGGAAAGTTAGGGACGCCCAATTCTGCGATGGCCTCACCTGGGCCTTTCTACTGAGCAGTTCCCTAGAACCCCAGACAGCAGGGAAGACGCTCTGTCTTGGAAATGATCCACAAGGGACCAGAGTGAGGTCTGCCTTTAAGGAAATGCAGCTTCCTTCTAACCTCTGCTCTGCCCTAGCCCGTCCTCAGCCCCCTCTTGTCCCACTAGACGGGGAGCCTTTGGAGGGCCGGGCCATCCCGCGCACCTTCCCTGGAAGGCCAGAGCAAGTGTCTGCGGGTGAAGGCTGAGGGGTGTGTGTCCTTACCAGGTCTGGAGAGGTGGCCTGGGTCTTAGGTCTGTGATCATTCATGTACAGATTGACCAGGACTTCAGCCGCAGCCCCTATGCCGCTGGACACTTTCCCTACTGTCAGCTAACCGAGAGCGGAGGCGGAGGAGACAGAGACAAAGGTAGAGGCCAGTTAGCACCCAGAGGGAAAACGCAAACAGGCTGGACATGGGCGAGGGCTCCATGCCCACATGCACAGAGCAGCCCACGTCCCGCAAGAGGCACGACCAGCCAGGAGCGAGCAGCAGGCACTCTGGAGATGGAGAAAGGAGAGAAATAAAACCCCATGGCTGTAAAAGGGCAAATACTGTCTGATTCCACTTGTGTGTGGTACCTAGAGTAGTCAAAATCACAGAGGCAGAAAGTAGAATGGTGGTTGTGGGGGGCTGGGGGCAGGGGAGTGGAGAGTTGTTGTTTAATGGCGCAGAGTTTCAGTTTTACAAGATGGAAAGAGTTGTAGAGATGGATGATAGTGATGGTTGCCCATTATGAATGTATTTAATACCACTGAACTATACACTTGGCCGGGCACGGTGGCGCACGCCTGTAATCACAGCACTTTGGGAGGCCAAGGCGGGAGGAATGCTTGAAGCCAGGAGTTCGAGACCAGCCTGGGCAACATAGCCAGACCCCTTTTGTGAACCATACACTTAAAAAAAGGTTAAGATGGTAAGTTTTAAGTTATGTATATTTTAACACAACAAAAAATTAGAAAAGGAGGATTAAAAATCAAAAGAGAAAAATCCCTGTGGCCCTGGGCAAACCAAGTGACTAGCAGAACTACACCCACTGGGAATACAAGGCCTTCAAGAGTTCCTCGAGCCTCTCCTTGCACAGATGGTGCAAATGAATCCCAGAGGGGGGAAGGGGTCTATCCAAGGCCACTTTGCAAATATATGCAAGATTCGGGACAGCACTCAGATCTCCTGAGCCCTGGTCCTGGGGTCTTCACAGTCACTCTCCTCTGGGTGGAGGGGAATCACACTGGTTGGGCCAAATCGTCACCAAAAAGGCCTGTCGCCTCCCAAAGCCAGTGTGTCGGAGAAGACAAGCAAAGGAGAGAAAGAAATCAGGAGGCAAGCCTTCCCAGAGGGCTGTTCGGGGGCCGCGCCCTCCTGCAGAGCCCCCTCCTCCTCAGGGACCGTAGGCGGCTGTGCAGGGAGCAGTAGGGCCAGCAGGCTGGTGGGAAGGGTGGGGATCCAACTCCACCTCAAGCTAGTGCTGAGACTATGAGTCTCGGTAGAAAGCACTGCACTGAGCTCAGTTTCCTTGTTTAGTTAAATGGGGACAGTTGTACTTACCTCGTGGATTTGTGGGGAGGACTGAGGGAGACAAGTTGTGTTGGAGTGCCCGGCACTGAGCAGGGGCTGGGCCAAGAGTACCTTGTGTGACATTGTGATCTAATAAGAAATATATATCTGGTCTCTGCCCCCTGGTTCCCGAGACAGACCTCAGAGCTCTTTGTAATTTGCTGAGTGATAATGTCTGAAATTATCACTCCTAAGTCCCTGGGAATTTCCTGGGTGACAGGAGCATCTTTTGCTCTAAGGAGGCGACTATTAGGCTCCTGGATAGCTTCAGGATGGGGCTGGTTGCCAGGGGAACCGACCCCATGATTAAGGGTTGGCACTTTCAGCCTGCTCCTGACCCAGGGCGTAGGTAGAGGGGCTGAGGTTGAGTCCATCACCAATGGCCAGCGAGTGAATCAATCACGCTGACATAACGAAGTCTCCATGGTAACCAAAAAGGGTGGGGTTTGGGAAGCTTCTGGGCAGCTGAACAGGTGGAGGTGCCTGGAAGGTGGTGCCCCTGGAGGGCAGGGAAGCCTGGCACCCCCATGACAGGCGTCACACCGTGCATCCCTCCATCTGGGTGCTCACCCATCTCTGTCATTGAATCCTTCACAATAGACCAGTAAACATAAGCAAGCGCTTCCCTCCTTGGGTTCGATTAATTTGCTAGGACAGCTCACAGAACTCGGGGAAAACATTACGTTTACAGATTTTGTTGGTGGGAGAAACATCCCCACACGTATTTTGTGACCATAGGCGAGTGGTGTGAGAGGGAGAGAAAACACCGTTTTTTCCTCACACCTTGATTACCCTCCCTCCCTCCTCTACATTCGGCCTGCCCCGCAGCTCCCAGGCCCTGGGGAGCTGTGTTTGGGTGCCACCTGGGTCCCTCCCAGCAGGCCTGTAGCCGACTTGCCAACAGGAGCAGTGTGCGGAGCGGGCCGGGGTGGGGGCTCTGCAGCTGCTCAGAGCCAGTGGCTCCGTGTGGGCCTGGGACCCACCTGATGCTGGGATGCGGCGCCTGTGCTCCTGAGGGCATCTACGAATGCCTGCGTCCCCACGAAGGTGTCAAGGAGCTGGGGAAGGGGGCAGCTGACAGCCCAGACAGCTGCATGGCACAATCACACATACGCTCCTCAGCAAGCCCCAACTTGCTCCCCGCTCCCCCACCAGCTCTGAAAGCCCACCCTGAGAATGCCGCCGTCTCTCCTTAGGAGGGGTAGATATGCACGGTATGAGATTCTGGAAGCACCATTCCTGATGCTTCCAGAAGGAGGCTCCAGACTCTTCCCAGCCTCCAAATCCAGCTTCTGGGAAATGTGGCCAGAGAGAGCAGCAATTTAGGCTGCAGGGCCTCTGGGCAGGGGTTGATAGCCATCACCACAACAAATGACAGTAACTTGCATGTGGGTGAATAACGCCCTCCGTCTAAACCCAAGACAGCGCTTGGGAGGCCACATCTAATCCGATAACAGAAAGCCTCAAACAGAAAGCATGAAGTTCAGGGAACTGCAAAGCCAGTGACAGCAGGCCTGCACAGGTCCCCGACTCCTGGTAGCAGAGCCCACCCTTAGGACCCAGAGTCCACGCAAGCATAGGCACGAAACAGGGCTGGACAGGGAGAGGGCGCCAAGCAGGCCGGTGGGAGTGACAAGGCCCAGGAGACCCTTGCTCACTCAGGAAGCCCAACACGAGAAACAACTGGAGTGGCCACTCCAGACCACGGTGTGGCTCTTGGGGGCTGCAGAGGCCACAGCTACGGGCCTGCTGGTGGTGTCTGATCCCTCAGACTTGAACAGAGTCATCAGACTTTGCTTCTCAGGGGCACCAGTTGCCAGGCCAGCCCCCGCTCCCGTCCCTGCCCCATGCGGGCTGTGCCTCGGAGAGACCAGGATTCTGCTTCCAGCCACACTCTGCCATTTCCAGGATGCTACAAATGCCAGGAAAGGTAGCTCCTGCTTCCAGGAAAGGTTCAGGTACGTTGGCTCAGGACAATAGGCCATTGTTTGCCTGATGCTCCGTCCCCTGCTCTGGCCCCCAACTTGGCCCCACACATACGGGCTATAGAATACAAAGTACTTCCTGGGATTATATCAAAATAACCAGGGGAGGGAGAGGGCGAGGTCAGATTCACTCTCCGTACTGCCCACCAGCCCCTGTGCGCCGTCTCCACTGGCCCAGTGTGTGAACCGGCTCGGCGGGGCTCTCCCAGAAAGGCACCTTGGTTGTGCCGAGATTCCCATGCGCGATTACCGCCTCCTCTGCATTAGCAGAGACTGAGACTATACTTTCTGGGACTTGGAATACAAGTCCCTAATGAGACCTTATTAACCACTTAGCTAATAAGCACTCTGTACCACCGGGCTTCCGCGCTATTACTGACGCATGCTGAGGGCTGCGAGGTCGCTGGGGGGGTTGCTGCAACACGTAGGAGCAGCTCGGTTGTTCTACGGCACCGGGCACTGGCCGGGTCCCCCTGCCAGGGCACCCAGGATGAAGACCACACCGGGGTCTGCCTTTCATTAGGGCCAAACGTCTCCTTTCCCCTGGCAGCATCCACACATCCACCATCAAAGGGGGACTTTCTTTATAAAGAACAAAAAGGTGAAATGAAAGCAACCTTAAGGAAATCAGCACTGGGTCTCCAACCTGCCCTTCCCCACCTGACGGAAACCATCCCAGAGCCACCGAGAGGTAGACTAGGACTTCCTTGAGCGGTCACAAGGAAACCACTTGATGGAGAACATGTCTCAAGGGATGAGGCGGGCAGCTTTGAAGCCCACCACAAAGACCAATATGAAGGCAAATGTCGCCCAGGGCTCGAGGGTTATCTTCCATTTTCTGACAGCAGGACGGCCTCCTAGGCCCCCTGAAAGTGAGGACATAACCACTGCCTTCTGCCAGCTCAGTGCTCCTCAAACTATCTGTGGCCAGTGACCAGGGTTTAATTGTTCTTTTTAGTGCTCTAATCCATTGTAGCTCGATACTGCCGGATACTGTAAAAATAAATTACTAGAAATATGATCATACACTTAGATGTGTGGCAATGTCAAACTGCTCTACAAGTTTCTAATACTCTCACTTGCTGTGTGCATTGGATCACAGACCAGTACCTGCCGGTGAACCACACTTTGGGTAGCGCTGTTCTAGTCAACTGGGGAATTACCAGGTTCTCAGGATCCTGAGAAATAAAGAAATGCTCAACTCGTGGAGGAACTTCCAGAGAACTCATCCTAGCGTTGACCTGAGTAAGAGACAGAGGGGAACCACCAAGGACAGGCACGCACTGAAAGGCAAGCCACAGCGTTCCTGGGGAGATTTTTCCAAACACAAAGTTGGGCAATCCCATGATGTGGCCAAAAATGATCATGTCCCAATCACTAGCTTTTAAAGAATTAGTAATCTTGGAGTCCTGTTGGACTGCTTTTGCCATGCTTTATATATCTTCCAATATTTTTGTCATTTTCAAGAATTTAGGTATTTTTCACATTTTCCCCCCTTTGAATTCTAATTAGTTCTCAGTTAATTAATTAGAACATTTCAGGGGGGCGTCATCTCACGTTACATTGGGTTAGCCTTCCATACACCCTTGTCCTTCTGTGAGCCTCAGCTTCCTCATCTGTAAATCGAGGAGCCACCCCCAGCCTTGCAGAGCTGCAGAAGAGTTGTGAAAGCCTCTGGGCCAGGCCTTGAACGGTGCTGGGCATCTAGGAGAGACTCGGCAGATAAGTTAATGAGTCTAAAGCACCGCCATGTGCGCAGTTTTGCATTTGCATGTTCCGGGACTATTTCTCCCCTCTCTTAAATCACTTTCACTTCCCGTCTACGGGAGTAAGAGTGGGGTGGCCCACCCAGGACGAGCAGGCTGCCTTCTCTCCCTTGAGCCAACTTAGATTCAAACATGGGGACACGACTTTTGTCACAGCAAAGGCCAGAGGCTGCAGAAGATGGCTAGACCTCCACAGAGGCATCCCTCAGGCCATCCTGTGACTCCCAGCTTAGAAGCTGCCTGTCCCTGCCTGGATGTTGCAGCTTTTCTCCCACTGCATCGGGCTGGCCCATCTCCTCTCCAGGGTGCACTGCCTGATGCCAGTGACCTGTCTTAGTCATCTGTACATTCCCGGCACAGGGGAGATACTCAGAATGAAGGAGGAGGCAGGCTCCTGGGCCCATTTGTGTCCAAACAATGGGAACACCCCTCCTTGGGCCTGGAACTCGGCCAGGAATACCAGGCATGCTTCTTCACAGAGTTGGGCCACCTGTGACCACACGGCCTGCTATGAGCATCACACAAGCCACATGAGTCAGGCAGAAGGAACTGAGGGCTCACGGGAAGGGGAGTTTTTGACGAGTAGGGCCAGAGGAGGTCTCCTGGGTCCATGTGGGCAAGGTCATCCTCACTGAGGAGTCCCTGGATGAGAAAACACCAGCAGACAGCCTGTTGGACCTGATTCCTCAGCTATATGCCCAGGACAAGGGAAGGGGGACCAGAAACTGAAACCACCTTGTTCAAGGGGGTCTGCACATTACACGCGCAGAGCTGAGACCTCCCGGTGGGTGCCCACGTCTGCCCACCTTTGTCTCCTGGTGCCAGGCATCTAAACCTCACCGCCCTGCAGGTGGGTCTTAAAATCCCCCTTCGCAGGTGAGGCTGCTGAGGTTCAGGGAGGCTCTAACTCACCTGAGGCTGTACTGTTCTTAAGTGGCTGGGACGGAAATGGAAACATGAAGGTGACTTCTTTTCCTTTAGAAAGAGAGGAATCAACATGCATTTTAAGTAAATGAGATTTCTTCTCTAATTTTCTTCCACCGGGGAAAGAGACCATTTACTGGATACTTCGGGCATTTTGCATAAATTAGGTCATTGCGGTATTCCAGTTACCCTCAGGGGTAGCTGTTGCCATCTCCATTTTATAGGTTAAGAAATTAAGGTTCAGAGAGGTCCACTAATTTGTCCAAAGTCACACAGAAAGCAACTGGTGCTCTGAACTCAAGTTTGATTCCAAGCTCATATCCCTCTCCCTGCCTCCCTGACATATACCAGCACCCTGCCGATTAAACCCTTCCAGGCTGGGATGCACAGAGGAGACCTCCAAAAGGTGGCCTACCTCTACCCCTGGGACAGAGAGGGACAGTGAGGTTGGAGGCAGCCTTTAGACCTATCCTTGATATTTATCTTCAAACCAGACAAAACAAAGGCAGATTGCCTGGCCAAAACTTGCCTGGCATTTCCCTGTTTCCCTCTGCTATGCAAATCTCTAGAGTAAACCCTGCAAATCCGGTTTTAAAACAAACACCTCCAAGGGTAGAGAAAGCTCCTTTTGCAATGCTCAGTGCTCTTTCTGATCCAGGAAGACTAAAGGGCAGTTCCCAGCCGGGCAGAGGGTCCCCTTGCTCAACTGTGCAAACATGCTGCTGCCATCTTGTTCTTGCAAGAGCTCACCATCCTTGGCAAAGGGCCAGCAGCCATGCCACAGGCCAAAGCAGCAGCGGCCTCCCTTCTTGAAGAAAGGGATTAACTAATGGTTGACGGGGAGCCGAGACCACAGAGGAGGGCTGGTTTGATGGGATCAATGGGAGAAATGGTGCTGGGGACACAAGACTGGACAGGGATCCTGTAGTCCACAGCCTCGAAAGGCAGACCCTGGCAAGGATCTGAGCCCTAAACAAGGCTCTGTGGCTGTTTAGGCCAAACTCTGAACTTTAAAGGAGAACGTCAGTCTGAGAGGATGGGCAAGTGTAGTCTGAACGCAGAGCCCTGGCTACCTGTCTCGAAGTTGGTGACTCAAGCCTGCATCCCTGTGAGTAACACATGCTTCTCTTAATAAGTTTGGCTAAGTCTGTTCCCATGAAGAGGTGATTATTCCCACATCCTCAGAACTGGCGAGCAGGGCTCTAGGGCAGGAGCAGACACCCTGCCTGCCAGGAAACTGCCAAGGACTAAGCATCAGTTTCCAAGTGCGCTTTTCTTCCTCTGGTTCCCCTGAATTGAGGCAAACTCGGGCCACTGGGCAAACAGAACAGCCCGTGGTCAGTCTGGAAGAAGCATTAAGGCCCCAGCTCTCTCTGGGGGAGAGACTCCCTGAGCTCTACCAGGACAGAAAAAAGCTGTTTGTCATTGTCATCACCTACTTTGAGAAACAGCCAGTTCTCTCCTCAGGGGAGGCTGTGATTCTGCCAGATTCTGCTTGGGCAAAGCCCAGTGTTGAACCAATGGCGGGATGGGATTTGGGGAGGGAGGAAAGTTGGGCCGGGGGCAGGGGTGAGGCTGGCAATATCCTTCCCAAGACAGCTTGAAACTGGAAACTCACCACTCATCCCGAACTGCCTACAGTGGACTCCCAGCGAGACCTGCGGGGCCTGCAAGGGTAGGTACTTAGAGAAACTACAGCACAGACAGTTAAGTGACTTGTCCAAGTGTCCAGTGGTGGCCCCTTCTAAGAGCTCCCTGAGCATTCCCAGCCATTCTGTGAAAGGCACATTAGCCTGTAATTAATACATTGGATGCTGTTAAAACGGCTTAATTATACCATCGTGTGATGGCCAAGGCTGGCTTGGGGGATAGGATTAAAAAACAGGGGGTAATTGTCCTACTACAACCTGGGAGACACAGGAACAAAGCCGTCGAGGTGGGGGCCGGAGGGTCTGGGGCTGGCCATCCCAAGGCCGGTCCCATTTGAAGCCCTGCTGCCCCTGGGTGTAGGGCTTCACATGGACACAGCCTCCTCGCACACCTGGCCTCTGCGGCACACAGGAGAGGACACCGGACTGGGAGCCGGGACCCTGGGCCTCTGCCTTCTCACCTGTGGCTCTGCTCCCACTCACTCCACGTGCAATTGCTTCCCTTCCTGGCGCTGCAGGTCCCTGCCACCGGCTCTAATTTTTTCACAGGAAGTACTGTGTTGCCTTCTAACATGTTATATAATTTACTTCTGTATCACGTTATTGTTGATTGCTTGCTTCCTGGCTAGAATGTAAGCCTCAACAGGGCAGGAACTGAACTCTTATTATTGATGCATATCCCAAGAGCCAGAATTGCCTCATGCTGAGTTGTCACGCAATAAGTGTTGGCTACATGAGTGACATTGGCTTAAAGCTGTCTGAAGAGCCCGATGGAGAAGCAGCCAGGGGCCTCAGTGGGGCGTGATCACCACGTGACTGGGACACGCTTACTGGCAAGAAGTGTCTCTGTCGGGCCCTGCAGCTCCGCAAGTTCCCAGCTGCCTCCTGCCCTTGCTTAGAAGGAAACCAACGCAGGGGCCTTGGGAAGTGTGGTGGCTTTTCTTGCCCCAGCTCGGCCCTCAACTCTGAGCGGGCAGTGACCACGCCAGGCCTTCCTGAGGATGGAAGAAGGGCAGGGACAAGAGAAGGCCTTGCCTGGCTCCACCGTGAAGGGCCCAGGCAGCTGGAGGGGGCTGAGTCGGAGAAAAGCAAGGTGTGGGCCCAGCTGAGCAGCCAGGAGCACGAGCCACGGCCTGCTCTGTGCCCAGGTGCCCTAAGGGTGCCAATGACCTTTTCCCACAGCGGGAAGTACCCCCCAGGTGAGGCTGTTCTCCCGAGCTGGGCAAAAAGGCTACCCTGGAACCTCACAATGATGACAAAAATGTCTCGACCCACATAGTTCATTGTAACATAAGCCAGAGACCACTTTCTTACTGGGGAGAAGAACGGAAGCCCAGGCAGGGCAGGGGACTTCAGGCCAAGCAGCTGACCCGTGGCTGACCTGGAACAAGATGCTCATGTCTTGGTAGGGGGGACCGTGGCTGTTTGCAGCAGCACCGAACATTGGAAGTGGTTTTGTTCCTCCATGCCACCTCCCGCTGCCCCTCTGGGGGTGCTCCCAGCACAGTGGGGGCTTTGGAGGGGTGGGGCTGGTGAGATTCCTTGCTGCTTTCTTGGGGGCCCTACCTATACCCTTCTTCCCACAGAGGCGAGGGCCAGCGGGGTTGGGACCCGCAGCTACGCACCAAGAGGTGCTTCTAGCTTTTCACTAATACGATGGCATGGAGCTGGTTTGTGCATTAGCCCGACAGCAAGGAAGCAAACCAGCTGTCCCTCTGGCAGGGGGGCCTTCAGCACCACACACTGAGCCTCGGTGGGAGCCAGGTGGACGGGGTGTGTTCGGAGGAGCATGGGATAGGTGGGGACGGGATGCCACTCCTACTAAGTGCAACAGCTGAAGAAGTGGGCTTCATGTCCCTTTTTAGACTCATTCATTCCAGGGGTCAAGCTTCCCAGAAAACTGACCCTCTCCTACCCCAGCCTGCTATTGTTCTCAGCATAGGAGGTGACAGGAGGACAAGTGGAAAACAAGAAAAGTGCCCCAGAACCCAAATTTAATCAGTGCCCATGGTTGCACTTCATTATGTACTTAACCAAATTTAGCTCCCTGCCTCCCCTCTTCCTCCCAGCCAAGCTCTGCACCACAAGCTGGGTTATCCTTCTAGAACACAGAGTAGATCCCACAGTGGCTTCTTATAGCACAGAGGATAAAAGGAAATTCCTTCACACACACAGACTGGGCTCACTTTCACTCTCCACACCCCCATGAATACTGTTATCCCCAAGTTCAAGTTACACCAGACACGTCTTCCCATGCCATGCAAGTCCTGTCTGCCCGCCTTGCACACGCGAGCCCCTCTCTACAGCGCCCTTGCCCTACACTGTTCTCTAGCAACATCCTCCCATGTAACCTCAACACTCGGCTCCCACAATACCTCCTCTGTAAACCCCTCCCAGGCTTCTCTCCTCTCTGTTCCTACAATCTTGCCCTTTCTACCTCTTATGGAATTAATGAATAGTACGGTATTAGGTTTATCATGTGAAACTGTCACTTTGTTAGGTCAAAAACAGCCACATATTGGCAATTTTGTATAGTAAAAATGTTACTTCTTTCTATGCCAATGTTCTGTTTCCCAACTAAATTGTAGTCAAGGAGCTGCACTACCCTCCTCTTTGTTTTCTCAGAACCTGGCACAGTGGTTGGCACATGGTGGGTACCCGACGAATGCTTGCTGAATGAATGAGCACTGCTTGGCAAGTTTTTGTATGCTGCCTGTTCTGCTACCTTGCGTGCTCTCACATAAAAACAAAACCGAATCCAGCACTGTTGTAAAATATCTTGTAAATTTTCATCCCAGCCAAGCCAGGCTCTAGATGTTTGCTGCGCAGGTCAAGCAGAGGGTGAGAACATCTCAGAACGTGCAGGGAGCAGGGAAGCAAATTATTCAGGACAACTACCTTTCTGGCAAGAGAAGCAGCGTCAACAGTCGGCGGAGAAGAAGTAGCAGCTGGATCAGGAGACGGAAGGCAAGAGGGAGAAGACGGAGGATGAGTATGAGACAGGCCTTTAGAGAGTAGTTTATTCTGCACAGAACAGAAACAGAAGAAACTAGGATTATCCCAGGGACACACAGAGCGATGCACCCTCAGTGATGCAGTCCCATGCCAATGCACTCAAGGGGGGAGACATGGAAACCCTGTCTTTGGAGCCAAGTAGGATTATCTGGCTCCTGGTTACGCTGCATTCTGGTGCAACTATTCCAGCTCCCTTGTCACACCAAAATAGCTCGCACAGATCCAATCTGTTCCTGCCTGCATTCGCCCCAGACAGCACTAATTACTGAAGCCCTCACCCTGGAGCTTGGAATGAAGTGGCAGCTGCCAGCT
The DNA here is from genome assembly GCA_028533085.1 of Varecia variegata. NCBI lineage: Eukaryota > Metazoa > Chordata > Mammalia > Primates > Lemuridae > Varecia > Varecia variegata. The sequence continues at coordinate 145,108,499 of CM052438.1, read as the reverse complement.
TAGGAAAGGAGAACCCGGGGCTGCTCTGGGGCAGATGGCCACAGCAGGGGCCTCTGCAGCCGTGGCAGACGCCTCTGCCAGCCTCCTGGCAGCTATGTGGAACCCCAAACGTGAACTAAGTGGAAAGCATCCTTTCCATGTCAATGACTCCACCAAGTAGCAGAGGACACAGGTCTGGGGGGTACTGAGTGAAAGCAGCGGAGGAGGTAGAGTCTACAGACCGGCTGCTGCAAAAGAGGGCGGACTTCACACGCATACCTGTGGAATCTCATTATCAACTCTTTCATCCCCCTGGGAACACAGGCTCTTTTTTCCAGCAAATTTCCAATTAAGTAACTGGCTTGGAAGGGGCTGCACTTCCTATTCTAAGGCAAAGCCATTCTTCTCGGCTTGACATTGCCTCTGGGGAAGCAGAGCCCAGGTCAACCACAGCATATGTTTCCCTGATCAGAGGCACAGGGAGATTCCTCCCTTGTGCCCCAAAACATCAGCTGGTTTGCTTTCGCCATCAAGGCACTCTGATTCTGGCAACTGACCAGTGTTCCCTCTTTGTGTTGACCTGTAGGAAGCTCAGAGCCTGCTCAGAAACTACCTAGGGCCTAACAGCTGTGTTTCTCTTTGGTAATGTTTTCCTTTGACCTGAGCTTACTTTCCTGCCGTGGTTTTCCCTTTGTGATGATGTATCTGCTTATTTCAAATCTCATTTGGATCTCTTTCAGATGCCAGCTTAAATTCTTTAATGGCTCGAAAGATGAATAGCTCCTCATGCTATAAAAGGAGGAAGGAGCAAATCCAGCTCTGGAGACTGATTCATGGTCCCCTGGCGGGGTGTCCAGCATCTGGGTTCCTGGGGGACCTGAAAGCCCCGTGTTTACCTGCGGGAAATCCCCTTGTCCAAACATGGAAGCGAGGTGAGCCGCCTTCTCTTTAATGTTCTTTTTGTGAAATTCCCTGTTGGCCAAGTTCTGAGCCCTCTTCTGCAGTCAAGGGGAGAGGAGAAAGAAAAGCAAGAGAGTGACAGAGGCTTGTCTGGTCCTCATGCGTAGCAGGCTGGGAGACAGGGAGTAGGCAGGAGGTGGGGGCAGAAAGGAAGTTACCCAGACACAGAGACAGGGCAGAAAGTGAAGCTTTCACCTGGAGAATCTTTTCTTCCACTTGCTGCAGCCGCCGCAGCACTCCGGAAAGGGCCTGTGGACCCTGGCAGGGCGGAGACAGGGCAGCGAGATTTTCCGGCTTGCCCAGCTGCAGGTCAGACTTGGCTCTGGCTCTCCAGGGCCTGCTCAGACACTCGCCACCAGCAGACACTTGCTTGAGCTCTCTGAGCACATGCCCTGGCACAACCACGGAGGGGAACTGGGAGAGAGGGGAAATTAAGCTTCCTTCCAAATTGTGGCCCTTTCAGGGACTTCTGTAAGGAATCCCCCATGGGGACCAGAGACAAAGGCACATCAGGTGTCCCCTTAAGTGAGATTCCAAACTAGCTTCAGGTCTTGCCTTTCCACACCTGCAGCAAAATCACCTGGCAGCCCTGTAACAATGCACAGTCTGGGGCCTCGCCCCGGAGCCCCTGAACCAAAACCTGTGCAACCAACCCTGATCTCAATCCTGGCTGTCACTGAAATCATCCAGGGTACTTTTCAGATAGACCCAAGTCTGGACACAACCCCACAGACTCTGATCTGACTGTTCTGGACTGGGCATCAGACATGGATACTTTTAAAAAAGCTCCCCAGGGGATGCACAGAGACACAAAATCGCTGAATTATATAAACACTCACCTTACTCAACCTCTACCACCCGGAAGCAACACACAATTCCTAACACTGACCAGATGTCTTTGAAATTTGTGGTCAATAACAGTGATTCTGGTCAAGTTCCCAACCCAGAGACACTAGCTGGAATGAGCCACAGCTCGTGGCTGCCAGCTGCCTCTCTGCCTGCTTCGCGGGTCCTCAGCCGCTCTGGCCCTGGGAAGGCCTTCCCCACACCCCAGCCTCGCCCCTTCCATGGGCACAGCCAAGTGGCCACCTGAGCCCCCTCCAACATCACGTTTTCATTGATTTGGAAATCAGCCTATTCAAATGATCTGCAAATAAAGCTTAGTGTCACAGGGCATCACACAAAATACCCTATGTGGTCTGGTTTGCTTTCCCCCAAGTAACAGCATCGAGAGCATGGTGGTTCGTCATTCCATACCTCTGGCAGGCTGAGGGACCCGTGGGATGTATTTCCCGATACTGTATACTTGGTTATTCTTACCTATGAGGGTGGTGACCTCAAGTTGTGTCTGCTTGCCCAGAGAATCTACAACCAGCCCTATCTGGGGTGTTGGGGGAGCCACTGACCTCACCCCTCTGGATCACAGTCCACCCTTAGCTTCACTAAAACAGCATCCACTGCAAGGAGCCCTACCTGCCTTTTCAGAGCAGGTGACGGGCTGGGTGTGGGCTCTTCCGGCTTGGGGCAGCGAGAGTGAGCAGGGGGGTCAGAGGAAGAGCACAGGACCGGCTTACCTATCCCTGAGACACGGCGCTCCTGGGAGGAGAAGGGTGAGTCCGAAAAAGCAGCCACAGGAGACAGGAAGGAAAAGGAGAGTCAGACTGAGCCACTTGGAGGCAGGAGAAAGAGAAGCAGGGAGATGCAGCGTGTGTGTGCGGGGAGGGCGCTGGGCTGAGCTCCTGCAAGCTGGGCCCAGCTGGGAAACCTGAGCCCTTGTGAACAGCATGTCCTAGAGTCCCCTCGAGTTCACAATGTGTGAATCTCAGGGCGGCCTCGCTCTTGGCTGGGACGCAGGGCCCTGGGCGGGCACTGCCGGAGCCCCTGCCAGGCCGGCACGGGCAGCCTAGGCCAGGAATGCTCCTGTGCTCCTGAAGGAACAGAGCCCTCATCAACACTTGGGGGCTGTGGGGGGCCAAGCCTCCAGAAGGGACAATCAAGAACATTTTGGAGAATAACAAGTCTCAAGGAAATGGCCCCCTCGTAATAAAATCACATCACTTCCTAGGTTAGTCCAGGAAGGGTGTAGTCTGTGTTGAGATCAAGGAGCTGTCTATGATCGCTCTAAAGCCAACTGACCAAGGGTCTGTCCTCCTCAAAGGAGCCCAATTCTGCCATGTGACAGGTCCTCTCCATAGCAAAACCAAAGCCCTTTGCCCAAGCTTTTGTAACATGACAACAGCATCCCAAAGGAACTTCAGGGGAGCAACCAAACAAACCACGAGGCACAGACCTCCGAGCCAGAGTCAGAAAGAAGCCTGCAGCCCGACCCACAGTCCCGACTCACTTCCTCTGGTCTGCGTGGTTCTCACCATGGGCTGAGCCTGTACGCTCCCAGACAGCCCCATCTCAGAAGCTCCCTCAGGCTGTACCACCTCAAAACTGGCTGCAAACCAAGTCACGGTGGGGAAGTAAAACTAAATTCAGGACTGGATTTCCTTAATGTAGAACAGGCACCAGCAAACTCTGGCCCGTGGGCCAAATCTGGCCTGCCACATGCTTTTGTAAATAAAGTTTTATTGGAACACAGCCAGCTCATTTGTTTAGGTACAGTCTATAGCTGCTTTCATGCAACCATGGCAGAGCTACATAGTGGTGACAGAGATGGTGTGGCCTCCAAAGTGTAAAGAATTTGCTATCTGGCATCTTCTAGAAAAGTCTGCTGACTCCTGATCTAGAAGAAGCTCGAGTCTCATTTTCACCAGCCCTGGCTGGCATATCTGAAATCCGTCACTAGCCTGAACATTCCTGCAGGTTCTGACCACCAAGAAGGAAGTCCAGGGAGCACTTGACGTGCGTGACTCACCTGCTTCAGGAGCGAGGGGTTCCGAGAGCTCTCCTCAAACTTGGCCAGTAGCTGGTTTGCCATGGACTTGACTTTGTTCTGATTTCCACCTTCTTTACTGCTGCTGTACTCTTGACTGGAGCCCAAGCTACGGCTGGAAAAGGTTGAAGGCTGCAAAGGTCAAAACATTGCATTGGTGGTTGGATCCTGGAACTCAGACAGCAGGGAGGGGGCAAGGACCCAGGACACGGGACTAGTTCACTGAAGGACTCCTTCCATGGTCTGAGGAAGCGAGGCCGCAGAGCCACCTGCGGAGACAGTGTTCACAGGACAGATGCGTCTTTCCAAAGGATGGGCACAGCCAGGCTTGGGAGCCAGGCAGGGTTTGAATCCTGACTCATTTCTTAGCTCTGTGACCTTGGCAATTTGCTTAACTTCTCTGAAGTTCCTCATCTGTAATCCACTTCGCATGGGTATTGCAAAAACCAAATTTAATAATGAAATGTCGAGCAAAATGGTTTTCAAAATACATCATGTGACTGAGAAGAGGTGAAGAATGGGGAGATGAGGAAGCAAAAGGGGGTGTCCCTCAGGCAAGGCCAGGCCCTGGGCTTCTTTCTCCTCTCCACCCTATCCCCAACTTCAACCAGTCCTGCTCTGTTTTCACTGTTTTAAAAACTTTTAATTTAGAAATAATTTTAGATTTACACAAAAGTTGCAAAGATAGCACAGGTTATTCCTGCATACCTCTCACCCAGCTGCCTCTAATGTTAACATCTGGAATAATCATGACACTGTTATCAAAGCTAAGAATCTAACCTTGGCACAATAGTATTAAGGAAATTATAGACTTTATTCAAACTGCACCAGTTTTTCCACTAATATCCTTTTTCTGTCCCAGGATTCAGTCCAGGATCCCACACTGCATTGAAACGTCCTGTCTCCTTGGTCTCCATCTTACCTTCTCTTTCATGACTTTGACACTTTTGAAGAGTACTGGGCAGCTATTTTACAGAAAGTCCCTCAATCTGGGTTGGTCTGATGCTTTCCCATGCTTAGACTGGGGCTGTGGGTTTGGGGGAGGCTACCACAGAGGTGAAGAGCCCCCCTCACTCCATCACATCAGGGTTCGTGATAGCAACATGACTTATAAGTGGCGATGTAGACTTTGATCACTATTTTGTAAAATAGAGCTCCATATAAGATTTCTTTAGCTCATCTGCTAACAATAAAAATTTGAAAATTGCCAGCGTTCAGTAATTGCCCTGCTTCTGTCTCCACTGAATTATCTCCCCACATGCTGGCTTCTTGCTCACACCACAGCCAGCAGGTGGGGAAGCAACAGTTCGTGAAGGAATCACCCAAAGAAGTTCTAGAAAATGTTCACACAGGGGTGATTTGAACTCATTGGATAGAGTGGGGGTTTTCTACATTTTAAGATGTGAACAGAACTCCAGGTTTCCTTTATCGATGCTTCCCTTCAAGCACCCCAGGAGATGGGGTGAGCAGGCAGCTGCCCTCCAACCCAGCCTAGCCCTCGCAATTCTGCTTATTATATTTATTTTTATATTTATTATAAAGTCCACTGTTGTAAGATGGAGCAAGTCATAAATGAAAAATGATGTCATACAAATACACAGCGATAAAACCTCCTCCACCATATAAAATAGAAAAAGTGTCTTGTGAGTCCTATAAATCAGGCATCAATATGTTATATAGATCGCCCCACACGACTCTACGTCCCCATTTTGACATCAGCCAGCAGGACAGCTAAAGCTGGCATCCTGTACTTCGTTGACAATATGCATGCCTGTGGAATTACAATGGCTTTTTTTAAATAAAGTGTATACCTCAGGTCTCTTCAAGAGTTGCCTGGGGAAGCAGGAACTGATACTCTTTCTGCTGATTGATTTTTCAGAAGCAGTTAGCGATGAGGGCTCTTCTTTGACAAAGTAACCTGTAATTTTATTCTTTCACCAGAAGGTGGCACTTGTGGGCACCAGGACATTTGTCTTAAAGACTAAAAGCACAAGAAAACATAAAAGAATACAAACGGCTACTGGGAGAGAAGGGGGATTGCTGGAGCCTCTTTACCACTTATTATTGATATTAATAGTGATTGTATATTTAATAGCCGATGTGACAGATACCATGTCCAGCATGTTATATCCATCATCTTATTCATCTTTAAAAATGCTGCAAAGACTCATGACTGTATTTTACAGACATGAACCACACTGTGGGAGGCTACGTTTCTCAAGGTTACATAGCCAGGAAGTAGTAAAGCGAGGACCAGAGCCCAGACTGCTTTTCCATCGAGCCAAGCTTGGAACCCAGTGGTTCACGAGGGAGGAAAGGATGGGGGCCAGGGCTACCGTCATGGTCAGGGAGGCCTGCGGCCACCGGTTGTCAGGAAACGAGCCTTTGTTTAAAGTGACACTGTGCTCACAAACCTCGTCCAGGTTATTGAAGCCTTTCCGCCTCCGTTTGTTCATGTCATTCTCTTCAGTTTGGCCATCCACCTGCAATGGCCAAGAAAGCATGGTGAGTTCAGGGGGTGAGTTCAAGGGCTTCAGCCCCACTAAGATCCCTGAGGCTACAGAGCTGGCCTTGAGCTGGCACTACAGATGTATCCTTGCTACAAACAGCTGCCACTCTACATGCAATCACGGTAATAAATTACCCTGCACTGTGACAAATGCTGTCACAGAATTTTGTTCAGGCCCAGTGGAGGGAACCTTACTCCACTTAAGGAGCCAAGGGTTCTCCAGTCAGAAGGGGTGGGAATTACATCCCCAAAGATCGTGATGAAATTTCCCAAAGCAAAAGGAATGCCTGTGACATGGCAGTCTCCACTGCAATGTGGCCTTGGGCTCAGAGCAGTTGAACGACTCCGAGGTCACAGCCTTGCTGACTCCTGCAGCGTGCTGCTGCCTTATGGAGACCACCCGGGGCCTCTGTGTACCTGGGAGCCTCTGCCCTGTGAGGAGGTGACCTGTTTCCCCTCACAGGGATCCTCGGGGCTCAAATGGGCTGTCCAGGGATTTGATGGCAGATTAAGCCTGCAAATCAGTCACCATCACAGCTACTAGTAAACAGTGTTTTAATTTCAATAAGCATTAGATGTAGCCACATGACTAGAGTGACCATACAACCCAGTTTGCCCAGGGCAGGTCTGATTTACTGCTGTGCCCCCACCCGCTTCCATCTCAGAAGCCTCCTGGTTTAGGTAATACGTTGCCTCACTGACAGCCCCTCACAGCCCACTCTCTGCTGCCTGAATCTGGACATTTAAATCCGAAATCCCTGCTCTACCCAAGCCCATTGCATCACCCCTGCAAAGGCTACCAAGGGCGCTCTTCTTGTTAGGCTTGTCCCTAAGGGTCAACGTAGCAGGACTACAAGGTCGATCTGACGCTATGGGCTGGGCTGGGGCTGAACTTAGCATCTTCTCTGCACCCTGTGGACAAGCCTGTCCTTGACACTGGGCTCGGCCCCCCACCCCTCCTGGGGTTACACCTTTCCACCACCAGACTCCAGCCTCTGGGGCTTTCTCTAAGGGCCAGCGCCCTCAGGACCATGAAGCCACAAGCCGTGCCTCACGACTATGTATCCCTTCCGCAGGGAGCCTCCTACACGCTCAGAGGGGCCCTCCGTGGCAGGTGCAGATGCAATCCTGGCTCTCTACCACTGCGACACAGTGGGAAGGGCTGCCGGCCACCCGCTCACCTCAAACCCAGGCACACAGCCCAATAAGCCGGATAAATCCTAATTTACCCAGGATTCTTTCAGCTCCTGGTTGCTCTGAAAGGACGACTATGGGCGCCCCAGCACCCAGTCCACTGTGCACCCCTGCCTCCAGCAGAGAGCACCGGCGTCCCTGGCTCTTCCCCTCCTCGCCATCCCGCCCCCTCCCCATGTTTACCAGCTTTGTGAAAAACAAGAT
>CM052438.1:145040295-145100272 GCA_028533085.1 Varecia variegata | reverse complement strand
GGTAGGTTGTAATGAAGAAAGTGTCCTTGGAGACCCCAGTGATTAAATCAGGTCACATGTGGGAAGGCAGATTCAGGGGGTACAGAGGCTCTAGCAACATCTAAGAGTCATCTGGTCACCTGACAGGTGATCTTGTCCCTTCTCCTGCCTGAGCCTTTGACACGGCCCTACCCCCAGCTAGGAGTCCTGCTGGCAGAACTCACCTTTCGGCCAGCAGCTCCAGGGGAGGGGTGCCCTGGTTCCAGCTCTTCACCATCCACGCCGTGTCAAAGGCTGCCAGGAAGCCACGGGCACAGCCTGTGCCCATGGGCCAAAATGGCTGCAAAAGAAAACGTGCAAAACTCTGGTTGATTCTACGATCTCCCAGTCTACGGTCCCGTTGTACCCAGCACACACTGATGGCCAGGCTTGCGCGAGGCACCGGAAGAATAGAGAGGTGACAGGGCGGGGACCCTGATACCTACAAGGATTTGCCACAAGCTCAAATAGCTATGGCACAAAGTCAAATGCAAAGAGTACTATGACATAGATACAGCAAAACTGCTTTAGGGCTCAGAAAAGGTGAGGCAACTCCCACCCTGGGAGAGGGAGATGGAAATCAGAGTATGCTTCATGAAAGCGTGGCATTGGTCAGGTGTAGTGGCTTATGCCTGTGATCCCAGCACTTAAGGAGGCTGAGATGGGGAGATCACTTGAGGCTAGGAGTTTAAGACCAGCCTGAGCAACACAGTGAGATCCCTGTCTCTACAAAAAATAGAAAAATTAGCTGGGTGTGGTGGTGCATGCCTGTAGTTCCAGCTACTGGGGAGGCTGAGGTAGGAGGATCACTTGAGCCCAGGAGTTTGAGGTTGCAGTGAGCTATGATGGTACCACTGCCCTGCAGCCTGGACAACAGAGAGAGACTGTGTCTCAAGGGATAAAAAAAAAAAAGAGAGAGCAGCATTAAACCAATCTTAAAGAATGGGTAGGATTCTGGTTTTGACCCACTAGGGAATAGTGTGGGCAAAGGCATGGTGGCTGGACAATGCTGGAGCCTGTTGGAAGAACAGCCCCCTGGTTGGGGTGTAGCACAGAGCATGGGGGAAGTGTGGAGAGAAGTCACACTGGGAAGGGAGGCTGGGCCAGAAGCAGGGTGGGTGCTGAATGCTCACCAAGGAATTGCAGTCCAAGTCCACGCACAGTGGTCCTTGCCCAGTAGTGCCCAAGGGCTAATTCAATGCTAAGTGAGAACTAACCTCTCCCAGGAGCGCCAAAAGTGTGGTTTGGGATTCAACTCATAACTTGGGATAAATACATAAACATTTTTTGATCAATGCTTGCATTAAAGATAAAAATGTATCCCTTCTGAAAACATTTATTTAATCTAAGAGTCCTCGCATGTACAGACTTTCTGGACTTTGGGGCCCACACACCTCTCTTGCATCCAATCTGATTTTCCTGTCAAAAGACCACAAAGGGCCAACCACATGAGAAAATAGTCTTGGCCCAGCTGAGGGTCTGCACGCTCTGAGAAGGACAGCCCATGTGGTCTATACCAGGGCTGCCCAATTTTGAACTTCAACCAGGAAGTCAGTGTGGAAGAACCCAGGGATGGAAGAGAGAGCTCTCCCACCTACACACAGGCAGAACAGGCTCCTCCGAATTTAGCAGGGCAGGCTCCGAGGCCAGGATGGGCTTGGCAGAGTCCTGCCAACTGGCAGAGAGCCTGTCCTTCCCCCACTGCATGACAGCAGATGCTGCCTGCCAGAATATAAATGCAGGATCTGTCTCATTGCAGGATTGAGGGGGCTCCGATTGCAGGCGGTACCTCGAGCAAGCTGTCACCCACGAGGGCCACGAGCAGCCGGTGTGCCTGCCGCTCCCGCACCAGGGCTGCATTCTCCGAGGCGTACATGGAGGTGAAGTCAAACATGGCCACGTCGGGCTGCCCGTAGTGGTTCATGGCAAAGTCTAAGGATGGCAGCTGGTAGTTAGTGGCAAAGTCTGCAGCTTCCCGAGCATAGGAGAGCAGGTTGTCTTGGTTCACGTTCTCTGCACACAGCAGCATCTCTGTGTCGATGTAGTCCTGGGGGGGATCAAAACACGGTTCAGTAACCTGCCCCTCTACAGGGCTAGTCTGCATACCCACTCTGCGAAAGGACCTGGGGTGGGTCTCTACAGTGAAGCTAATCAAAACAAAAAATAGAAAATCAGGGCCAAGGGAATAAAGAGGAAATAAATGAGCCAGCTGTGAGGGTTAACATGATTGTGATTAAGCACCAAGTTTGGCACTGAGCTTCCCGGCATCCAGGGCAAAAGGGAAATGTGATATGTTACAGGGCTTTCCTTATCAGAAAGAAGGAAGCATAGAAATTCCTCAAGGGAGGCAATTTTTTCCTGGCACTAAATTCTAAAAGATCTGTCTCATGTAGGAATTTCAACAGAGAACCCTGAGAGTTGTAATGAACAGCGGACTTGATAACGGTCTTGGAGCAAGTGACAAGAACATTGCATGTGGCTCGTTCTCACCATAACTTCCAATACAGTTAAAAGACCAAGAGCAAATCGGTAAGTGTGACTTTATAATGAATTGAGCTAAACTAACGCGGTCCAGATATGCTGTGTTTAGTGGTCAAACAAGACCAGGAATAAAACTGGTACTCGGCATAACTCTCAGATTTTTCTCTCCAGAATCAGTTACCCTTTTTCTTGGCAGCCCGAGGGCTGCTCAAGGCTCGGCTTTGCTCGTGGTGTTAATTGTTAGACTTCCCTGCTGGGGGCGGAGAATCCTGAGCTAAGAGAACGAGGATGTCCATCTTGGAGGGACACTGGCAACGAACTGCAGGACGTCAGGGGCTGAAGGAGGTAAGAAAGGCTGGAGTATCCCCAGAGTCCAAGCTGCTCACCATGTGGCTTGAGAAAGTAAAAAGATCACCTTTCCCAAAGGCCACACAAAAATCACAGAGCCCTGGGGGTAGGGAGGACCAGTGTGTAAGGTGAGCACAGATTTTGGGGTCAGCAAGAGCAACAGGTCAAAGTCCAACTCTGCTGTTTACTACCTATGGATTTGGGCAAGTTATTTGACTTTTCTGAGTCTTCATCTTCTCATCTGTAAAATGGTTATAACAAAATCTATTTCACAGAGCCACGTGAGGACTGAAGGAGAGTGCGTATGTGGAATCCCTCACCCCATGCCTGGCACCTGGGAAGTGCTCCATGACTGTGAATTCCCGTCCCCAGCAATTCACGATGGCACGAAACACAGGATGTGCTGAAGTGCACCCTAGACCCACCCAAGGCACCACATCTACAAAGGTCTTAAAAGGCACAGCTTCATCTACAACCAGAGCCACCTACTGTCTCAATCTTACGGATCACCATGACTTCAAATACCCTGTTTTGAAAATTCTAAAATGTGTACATGCAAACCACAAGCCCCGAAGCGTGCCCAGCATTGGCCCGAGAGCCGTTTGTCAGGTCCCGGTGTCCAGGATGAGGTCCTGTTACCTGGTGGTCTTTCTGATCCCCGTTGCTCCAGCCATGGATCCCCCGTCCCTCCCTGAAGGTGTGCAGAGTGAAGGAGGAGGTCTCAAACACACCTCTCCTCAAAGCAACATCCCTGAGGGGGCGTGGGTGACATTAAACCGCCTGGTGAGGACGCCTGTGCAGCAGTGTGGGGACCTGGCCGAGGGAGCAGGCCTCTGGGCCAGGCCTGGATGACAGCCCACCTGGCCCCGGGCTGCGGCAGGGCCTGTGAGGGGCTGGAGCGTCCCAGGTGAGTGGGTGGAGGGCAGGAGGAACAGACCGCAGGAGGTGGTAAGAACAGGATGAGAGGACAGAAGTGGGGGAAAAGGACAGGAAACAGGTTCTAAGTGAAGTGGGCAGGCCCAGGGATGTCATCCTGAATTAAGATGAAGGAGGCATGGGGGTGCATCTGGGCCCACTTGCCACAGGCCTGTGGAACTGGGGGAGGTTGGGTCCTGGACAGAGAGGTAGGGCAGTGCGGAGAGAAGCAGGGAACATGAGCAGAGGGTAGGGCCCATAAGAAGAGCAGCCTCCCCAGGTATCAAGCTGGGAAGAGGCTGGAGGCTGGCAGAGGAGGCCAGGCGATGCCCACATGCTCCATGCAGGGGTGGGGGGATCAGCAACAGGAGGCTGCCTGCCGTGCACCCGCACCATGCCTCACCCAGCAGCCAGGCTCCCCCCACAGTGCCCGCAGCAGGCCTGCTGGCCCAGGAATCCCAGCCCATGCATGAGTGGCCAGCAGAGGCAGGGTCCCAGGGAGACTCTGGGATGGGACATCCTCCTGGTGAGGAACAGAAAGATGGACACAGCTGCCAGACCGTAGGCATGGTTTCTGGAGAAGAAACTTCACTCCCTTCAGTGGCCATGGGAAGAAGCCCAGAGAGCAGCTGGAATCGATGGGGAAGCAGGAAAGGGAAACTTCTTGTTCAGAGGTCAGTCAGTCATTCAACAAACATTTACTGTGTGCCCGTAGGAAGGTGCTGACCGACACAAGGAGAGGAAAACAGAGAGGACCTGCCATTCCTTGGGGAGCAAGAGGAGAATGTAAATTTCAGTGGCTCATGGGCCAGGCAAATGCTACAGAGTGTGGCTGGAAACCTGGAGGCTCAGGCCACAGCTCCTGGACCAAATGGGCATCCAGTTCTCTCATGTCCAGCCTAAGGCCTCCAATTTCTAGAAGAGAGCTCCCGCTTAGTACCTTGAGGGCCCTCAGCACCAGCTCAGGAGGTGCCCCGGAGTCCTCTGAGGGAGAAGGACAGGTCTTGGTGAGGACACATGGGGCCTAGAGGGGCTCTGCCAACTGCCAAGCAATCGAGTGTCCATGAAAACATGTCACTGCCTGGGCAAACGCCCTGGGATGGCCGAAGGTGACCTTCCCATCCCAGGAGGCTGGAGAACTCAGCCAGTGAAACATGAAACCGGGTGAACTTCCCCTGCCTGCCCAGCCCCGCCTCCTCCCAGGGCCCACTGCCCCTGCACCCCAGGATGACCCTTCGCTCTCTGATACAGTCGGCTCCAGACTGAGGAGGTGACTTCTGGAGGGATGTCTGTGGGGCAGGGGGATGAAGGGGATCTGCCTCCCCCAAACTGATTAGTCAGCAGCGGGTGCCATGTGCTGAAGCCCACCAACCACCCATCTGCTGGGGGTCCAGCCAGCTCCACTGGGCCCATGCCCACAGCCTCTGCCCACAAGGCAGGCTCTCGGCGAAGGCCTGGGCTGAGGTGGAGGCGGCCCAGGGGAGGGCTGGGTTACTAATGCCGCCCGGCCGGCTGCCAGCACCAGCAGGCGAGAAGATAGACACATTCTTCTCTGACAAGCAGTGATGAATGGGTACCGCGCTGCCCGCGCTCCAGGCTGACACCCCGAGAGCAGGCTGACCCTGGCTGCATGATCCTTATCTGGAGGATGCAGCAGTAGCGACAATGACAGGGGCCCTGCAAGGGCTGAAAACCTGACTACAGAAGCTTCCATCCAGGGACCACCACTCTGTGTTTCTTCCTTCCAACTTTCTCTGTGTTGAAGCAGGAAGAGGCAAAGCCACGGAGCAGCGGCCAGGAAGCCAGCAGGGCAAAAAGCTGGTGTCCAAACAAGGCTGAGAAGTTACGGAGGGATCTACCAACCCACCATGCGCAGCACTGTGTTAGATGCTGTGTGTGTGTTTATTTGCTCCTTCCAAGGAGCATAAACTTTCAGACATAAACTATCGCTCCTGTTTTGTAGATGACAAGACTGAGGCTCAGTTTGTCCACGATCTGAGTTAGTACATGGCGCAGCCAAGATGTAGCTTGCATCTTTTTGACAGCACGAATAGTGAGCTTCCCCCCATACCACGACAAAGGTTCATAGGGTGAAATTCACAAGCAAAACCATCTCTATGTCCTGCTAGGACAAGGAGCCCCCATCTGTCTCCACATGACAAGTGACCTCCCAGAGAAGGGGCAGGGCTGAATGAGTCTTGGGCAGGGAAAGCTCAGCTGACATTTAACAGCACCACACACCCTTTGCAGAGACATCTCTACGTGTATCAGCCTGGGGTCTTCATCCAACACTCCAGCAACATCGAGGGAAGGGACGGTGGTAAGCAGAAGGTCCCTTCCCTCTCCTCCCCTTGCTCAGGTTCTGGCAGGAGGACATCTGCTCCCACAGATGCTGCCAGCCCAGGTCACAAAGGGAGAGACGGTTGGGAAATCACAGCCAAGAGGTACATACGTTAATGATGACACCTTTGTCGAGCAGGCTCTGCTTCTTGGCTGTCATGACAAAGTAGTGGGTGCAGTCCTTGTAGTAAACAATGTTCTCTAGATCAATCCCTGAAAAAAAGAAGCGTTTATAGACTCAGTATTTTCTTCCTCACGCCAAACGTGCGCCAGGAACTGCACTTTGCTCATTCCAGGTCTCATTATTTATCTGCAGCATATTCATGTTAGACAAGTTTTTAAGACATACAAGGCTAGAAAGGGTAAAATAGAGTGCCAGAATTTACCCAAGTCAAAGTAGCTAGCTTTTACAGTCCCACAAAGACATTATTTCTTTTAACACTCACAATGTGCATAGGGGTTGTAGACCAGTATTCTAAGTTAGAGCTGGGTAACTGTTGCAGAAAGGCCAAGTGCTGGCCATGGCATCTAAGCAACGACACAGCCGGATCTGACTCCAAGTCCTGTCCGGTGTGCCCTCCGTGTGGCCACAGCTGCATGGAGCTGTGGGAATTCTCCAGAGACCACGCTAAAGCATGTTTCTACCATTTCCCTGTTTACATGTGAAAACCCAGGTGCAGTGGTAGGAATAACTCAGGTTTCCACCAATTGCAAAACATTTTATAAACTAGGTTTCTGCATTGGAAACCAAGCCATGAGATGAGAGCTCAGCTCCGTGGATCTCAAAGGGTGGTCCCTGGGCAGCAGCATCAGCATCAACTGAGAACTTACTAGAAATGCAAATTATCAAGGCCCCAGCCCAGACCTACTGAATCAAGCAAAACCCTGGGGATAGAGCCAGAATTCTGCGCTTTAACAAGCTCTCTAGGCGGTCTGAGCCGAGTTCCAGTTGGAGAATGACTGCCTTAGCTTATTTGAAGGGAGAGAAAGGAACAGACACAGGGCGTGGTGACATAGGCATGCAACACAAGGCGTGCTGGGTAACCATAGCAACAGCTTTATTACCGTTAAATAGGAAACAGCCATCAGTGCAGAGGCCCCCGGGAGAGTCAGAGGAAATTCACAGCTGTTGCTGTGCGGGGCACCGTGGGGAAACGATGGCTGAAGGTGACAGCCACAGCAGAGTTTAAAGGAAGCTCATTGAAACGTGGGAAAACATACTCCATGTCCTGTCATCATTTATATTTGGGGGTGTAAGTATTTATGTTCTTGGTTTTTGAAGGGAAGGGAGGGCTGGAGAATTCTTAAATCATTCAGAAGGACATATGCTGGAAGGAAATACTAAAACTTAAAAAAAAATAATGCAACTGTGGTTAAACCCAGAGGGCCACGTGATGGGCACACATCGCTGTGACTAGCAAGAGACACAGTCTCACTTGCCGAGTCCCCCTTCCAGAAAATGATCTTAAAGAAAGAATTTCACAGAAGCAGCTTTATCTGTAACAGTAAACAACCGGAAGGCCTGAGTCAGAGGTCAGCAAATGTTTCTGTAAAGGGCCAGATAGTCAATATCTTTGGCTTTGTGGCCATATGGTCTCTGTCGCGGCCACTCGTGGTGGAGGCAGCCATAGGCAACAACGTACAGCAATGGGCGTGGCTGTAATGTGCAATGTGCAAACCAGCCTTTGTTTTGCACATTGAAATTTGAATTTTATGTAATTTTCATGTGTCACAAAATTTTATTCTTTTGATTTTTTTCTTTAGCCCTTTAAAAATATAAAACCATTCTTAGCCCGAAGGCAATACAAAAACTGTGGCCATAGTCTGCCCATCTTTGGCTCAAATACTTAGGCGGTAACGATATCTCTACTTGGTAAGACATGCTGCAGCCCCTAACACCAACCACCAGGAGGACCATATTTAGAACAACAGAGCAACAAAGAGCAGGGACACCATGGTTAGCGCTAGAGCCACATGAAAAGCAAGCTCACAGGTGGCAAATCGCAGAAAAGGAGCACACGACCACAGAGACTATTCCTGTGCTAGGTGGTCAGATCGTGGGTGGTTTATTTTCAGTGTGAAGATTCCACTTAACACTGTTGTTACACTGCCTTTTCAAGAAGAAGGATATATTTTTAATAAGTTAAAAAGAAAGGAAAAACTCTGGAATTGACTTAATTGGGAACAGGCAATTCATCCCTCTCCCTCTCCTCACCCCCTTTTATTTTTCTCTACCCTCCTGTCACCACCTGATGTGTGGCTTGTTTGTTTACTGACTGTCTACCCCTGTAGAATAATAGAAGCTCCAGGACAGAGGGATTTTTGTTCTGCGCACTGCTCTATCTCAGGCCCTGGCATAGAGTAGGCATTCAATAAATATTTGTGGAGTGAATGAAGTAAAACCTTCTATCCTCTAGGCCCACGGCTGGGTGACAATTGATGGCAGTAAGTGTCACGTTCACAGAGTGGCCCCGGACGTTCTTCATGAAGAAGTGCAGCTGCTGCGCTGCAGGAAAGCACCTGGCCTTCTTCAGGTCCCGCCTGCAGGTGCTGGCTCCCCGCTCGGCGTGGTCCCCGAGCATCACGCTGACCTGGGACACGGTGCTAATCTCCTGCCTGAGGGTGGTTCACGCGGGTCTCCCTCGCTGGACAGGGAGCCGCTTTGGGAGGGATCAAGCCAACCTCCACCTGGTACCCCACAATACTGAGAATGGGCATATCATGGGCACTTAGAAAATGTCTACAGCTAAATAAATTCTTATTTATTTACTCTAGTATCTCTTTTCATGTACAACATCCAGAACCTTCCCTCAAGAATCTCTCTCATCTTTGAAGGAATCCTGCCCATGCATCCCCTATCCTCAGAAGTCTCTGCCTCCTCCCTGTCAGAGTGAGTGTCTCCAGTTCCAAGAGCCCGGAAAGCCACCATGCCCCGCTGTGCACTTCAGAAACCTCGGACAATGGCCTGGCTGGGAGAAAGGTAAGGGTCCCACCTGTTTCTTCTTTAAGGTCCTGAAAAAACTTCTGATTGAAGATGAAAGCCACGCCGCTGATCTCCTCCACCTTGGCCTCGGCTGTGCTGTTTCTGTTGATGAAGTTGGCGGTGATCGCAATGGCCAGCTTCCCACGGAATTCTTTCCTTCTGAACCCTGCGCGAGGAGGAAGGAGGAAGTGGGTCTATCTTCTGGATTTGGTGTGAAAACTGAAAAAGTACTGAGAAAGCTATTCTCAGATGCCACCCGGGTCCACGGAAACAAAGTTCTAGATCTCTAGAGAACAGTGGCAGGCAGACATGCCAAGGTTCCTTCCCAAGGAGGACGCATGTCACCAGCGGCCTTTCAAAGTCAGTGGAACTTTGTCCTTTTGTAAAATCTCTAGGTCCTGGTTAGGCCTCAACAAACAAAAGGCTAAAGTGATCCTTCCCAACAGGTCACCGCAGAGCTCATCCTTTTAAAGAAGTTTTAGGCATTGTCGCGAGATAACACTTATGGGAGACCCACATGCACTTTGCACTTAAAGGATGAAAACTACTTTGTTAGCATTTTTCATGTTTTTTTTCCCCTTTGAAAAGCAGGATTATTCAATTGAATTTCTGCAGTACAGGGATTTTAACAACTTTTCTTCGTATCTCCAATTGTTGCGGGTTTTATTGTGTCCCTGCACCCCCAAATTCATGTTAACCTCCAGTACCTCAGAATGTGGCTTTGTTATTTGGAAATAGGATGATTGCAGATGGAATTAGTTAAGATGAGGTCATACAGGGGTCGGATGGGCCTTCATCCAATATGACTGGTGTTCTTATAAAAAAGGGAACATTTGGAGACAAATGCACACAGGAAGAACACCATGCGAAGTTGAAGGCAGAGATCAGGATGATGCTTCTAGAAGCCAAGGAACACCAAAGGTTGCCAGTAAAGCACCAGACACTAGGAGAGGGGCATGGAATAGATTCTTCCTCACAGCCCTCAGAAGGAACCAATCCTGCAGACACCTTGATCTTGGACTTCCAGCCTCCAGAACTGTGAGGCAATACATTCCTGCTGGTCAAGCCACTTAGTGTGTGGTACTTTGTTAGGGGAGCCCCAGGACATGGATACACCAATTCCAGTGACTGGCGCTTAGCACACACTCAACAAATACACAATGTATCCCATCTATTGCCAGAATTCTAACTTGCGACTAATTTAGCACTCTAATTCTTCAGAATTATCATTGTTTTCAATGAGGTGTATTGAAATTGCTTTTGAATGGCAGTGGATTGTAGATGGATCACAGCAGATGGTCACTTCTTAACAGAGCATCTCCCTCCTAGTCTCCCTTTGCTGGCATCTGACCACCCCTGCAGTACTGAGTCCCCCCAGCCCCGGGCATGCCATGCACTGTGCGTAACTCCAGGCGCTGGTCTACAGCCGCAGACTCTCCAGACATAACCTTGGGAAGCCCTCACATCTGCTCACCACATACTCCATCCCCACACTGATTCTTAATCGCTCTGTCAAAAATCCTGTTGGCTGAAAACCTTGGGTTTCTATTTAATACCCTTCCTTTACGTCGTTCTTTGACCTTTTGTCAAAGGGTCAGAAATGATTCTCTAGTCTAATATTTCTCAGCTGGGGTGATCTCACCCCCCAGGGCCACTTGGCAATGTGTGGAGACAGTTCTGGTTGTCACACTTGGGGGTGCTACTAGTGGGTAGAGGCCAGGGATGCTGCTAAACAGCCTACAATGCACAGGATGGCCCTCGAGACAAAGAATGAGGTGACCCCAAGTGGCGCTGGTGCTGATACTGGGAAACCCCACCATAGTCTACTCATGTGGTCCCCAGTGGTCAAAAGGCTCCATCCTTCCCACCCTTCTTTCCATGCTTGTGAAATGCGGAACTATACTCAAGCTGACGATGGATCCTGGATTTTCAAATATTCCAACGTACGCTATTACCAAACCACCAAAGTGACCATAAATTTTAACACCAGAACATGCAGGCTGGCAGCTTAAAAACTCCCTGTTGGATGTGGGTTATCGATGGTGGGGAGGTGGGGAGGGAAGGGAAGCAAGAAGGGGAGTGGCCACCAGCCCTGGTTGGCTGGCAGATGGGAAGGCTCTGGGCCAGGTGGCCACATATCCTGAGTTGCCTGAGTTTTCTAAGCCTGTTTCAGGGAGCATGTCCTGTCCTCAGAGGATGTGCCCTCCCAGTCAGGCACGTGCAGCCTGTGGCCCCTGAGGGGCAAGCTCAAAAAGCAGAACTGCCCCTAGTCTAAGAGATGGCACTGGGGCCACGCTGTTTACAGCCCATGGTCTCCAATTAGTACCATTCGTATCAATTAGTGTGGCCTGGTTCTTCCTGGGGCCGGGGTGGAGGTGATTAAAGCACTTCCCGGCAATGGGGTTTTCCCTCAACCTAACTGGATCTTACTCCCAGAAAGCATGGTATGCTTCCAGCTTTGGAACTCAGAGAAGCGTGGCCTTTACACTTTGACAATTTGGCAAGACTTGCCTAACTGCCCAGCAGCAGGTGTGCTTAAAAGTTAGGAAAACAGATGTGCTCCTCCTTCAAGTACAAGTAGTAGTATTATACTCAACAGTAAACTAATACCACTAATAGCATACAACATTTATTCTAGATTAAGTATGTATGGGAATGCTTAGCACCACGGCTTGCACATCAGCATGTGCCCAATAAATGGATGCTGGTTTTTTCCACGGCACTTTATAAAGCATTTTTACATGCTAGTCTTTTCTCAGCCCTCATGACAACACCCTGCGGGCGTTCTGCTATTTACCATTGAGAAAACCAAGGTTCAGACAGGATGAAATGGCTGTCTTCTAAAGTCTGAGCGCCTCACAGGAGGACGGGCCACTCTACTCTGCAAGGACAGGACAGGACAGCCTGCCCCTCCATCCAGACCCCCATCCGGCTTTGGCATCTGCCATCCTGCCTGCCTTTCTCCACCTGCTCCTCGACACATGCTCTCCCATTCCCGTGCCCCCAGCCCACCCCATGAAGAAGAATCTTCACCTTCCAGGGTGTTCCTGCGGCCGTCGGCACCAATGATGACATCAAACTCGAACTCCGACACAGAATGGTCTGCAGGGAGGAATTCTGCCCGCCAGCCGATTTCTACTGGGACAGAAAAATGAGATGAGTTGGCAGAGGTGGACAGAGAGTGATCACACCCCTTCACTGTTGGCTGCAAGAAATGGACAGCGCAACCAGGTATATGCGCCCCAGGCAGAGCCTCCAGAGGAAAGGCCGAGAGCTGTCCAGACTCACACTCTACCTGGCGTCCTTCTGGCTTTAGTACCAGTTAACCCAGGACAAAGTAACCCAGCAAAGCCAGCTCCATGCCTGGTTTTACCGGCCTTGCTGGGCGTCTCCCCTCGATGTTTCTCAGCCTAGTCCCACTTGCTCTGTCTTTTCCTCAACAGACTACACCACGTCTGTTCATGTTCTCTCCCATATTCTGCAGAGCCTACCATCGTGACAGACCCGGGAGGAGGTGCAGGGTGCAACGACATCAGTTTGCGTTTCTATGCTCAAAATGCTCAGAATGTTCTGTTGTACAGCACACTGTCTTGTATGAACACATTTTCAGGTGAAGCCTGCCTGCTTACCCAAAATTAAGATTTACCATCCACTAGAAGTCTGAAAAACGTTAAAAGCACACAGTCTCTGAATGCTATATAACAAATGCTGTCCCACTACAGCTTTGCCTAAATTCTCAAATATTCTGGGCAGAGGACAGGAGAAATCACAGATGCACCCTCAGCAGGAGACTGTGAGGTCTCTGACGCTAAGCTGGTCCCACACTCAAAGCCCTTCCCAGGCAGCAGCAGATTTTGACAGCTAAGATGCAGAGGCATCACGGAGCAAGCTATGACCATGGTATGTGCAAAAGATCAGAATTCCGATAAACATACTAAAAGAAAAAAGAGAAACATTACCAAGTAAGACATACCTTTATGAGTAAATATTAGAGTATACAAATTACACTTCAATAAAGTTAAAAATATTATATGCTGATAAAATCTTGAATGTTATGTCATAGTTGTTCTAGAAACCTCACTTTCTTTACTGGATTTTAAAATATCTATGGGTATAACAAGTGCCTTCACATATTTATGTGTGAACACACAAACACAGATTGAAGAACATGGGAATGAACTTTATCAAACAACCAAACCTATGTCTTCTATTTAATACTTATTGATCAGATTTCATTTGCCAAAGTAGCATCCCCTAGGGAGAGGGTAACCAAACTGTAGGCTTAATAGCTGAATAATAAATCTCCTGGGAGCTGAAGAGCAAACCTAAAGTGACAGCAACAGTGAAAACGGGTAAAATATCCTTCAGTGGAATTATGCCAAGTGGCTCCCAGTAAAAATAACTCTCACAGAAACATCCTCTGAGAGCTGCAAATGTGATTTCCATTTTTCAATATCTGATTTCCAGACAGAAAAGGAAAATGATACTGTACTTTGATTTTCTTGATCTTCAGGAGGCTCTAGAACCTTCACAAACTCCACATTCACGTGGATTTCAACACCCAGCATCAGGGCCACCTTGAATAGGATGAGCTGCAGTTGGCGAATACCTGTTAGGAAGGAAGGGGAAGAGAGATGAAGTGTGGGTGGCAAGGCCGAGCACTTCCTGTGCACAGAGTGCTATGTAACCACACTCAGCGAGCACGGCAACCTGCCAACAGCGATCGTTCTTGAGCACTCATTATGTGCCCCAACACTGTGTTTTCTCATTTAACCCTTACAGTGGCCCTTTGGGATCATTATTATTCTCATTTTATAGATGAGAAATTGAGGCTTAACAAGGTTAAGGGTCTTGTTCAAGGTCAAACAGTAGCAAAACGAGAAGGTGGACCCGGGTTTGTCTGGTTCCAAGACCCAGCTCTAGCAGTTAGATGATGCTATAATGAGGGAGGCTCCGTCTCCGACTGCTTCCTGAGCTGGGCTCTGGGTTTGATGAGATAAAGACAGAAAGAGGAGTAGACAAACAGGGCTGTAAGTCAAGTCAGTGATCAGTGGCTCATCATATGGGGCCTGTCCCTCAGCTCTCAGCCAGCCAGAGGTGAGGGGTAAGGTGGGAAATTCTGCCCACAAAGCTGATCATGGTTCTCCATCTCCTATTCACTCTTTGAAACTCCCCCAGAGTGGAACCTCATTTCCCTATCTGGTCTCCAGCCATTCAGCACAAATGCATATGCCTCCAAGTATTTTTTGCAGAGTGAGAAGTTCTTAACTTCCTGTGGGCCCCGGTGTATTTAGTGGGCTTAGCTCATCCAACATTTATTGAATATCTCCATGTGCCAGGTGCCACGCTAGGCACAGGAGACACGGAGCACACTCTCTAACAGAGGGAATGTAGGTAAACAGGATGGGCAGGATACAGTGAGGGTGGGGGGTGGTAGAGCCAGAACGAGGCCTGAGTGAAGGTCCTGGAAGCCAAGAGAAGAGGGGCCAAGAATATCAAATCCCACGGAGAGATTAAGGACTGTGAAGGTGGCAAGAGGCAGGGCACTTGGGGGTTAGGACACTTCTGGACAGCTTTGTGAAAATCTCTTTAGCATGGTGGTCAGGAGAGACCAGACTGCAGTGGAAGGAGGTGTGAATGGAAAGTGTAGACTGAGTCTACTCTTCCTCTTTCTAGAAGAAATACTTTGAGGCAAGGAGAGGTAACAGTGCAACAACAGCGGGCTGGAGGGCCAGCGCGAGGTGAGGAGCAGGAAGACTCAGTGATGGGGCAGGTGGAAAGGAGGGAAGGAAGCCGGAGGGACTGGAGTTGGGAAGGAGGGGGCCAGCTCTGCTCTGACACGGTGCGAGGAAGGAATGGTACTCGGGTGGCGGAGGAGGGAAGTGGGGCTGGCCCAGGAGCACTGCCAGTGGCTTTTCTCTTCCCCAGAGCTCAGGAGGGAGGCCATCTGCTCAGAACGAGGAGGCTGTACTGGGGTTTGGAACACAGCAGGGGGACCTGGAGGAGGACACTAACACGGGACATTTGAGAACTGCTGAGCAATGCTGAGCATGAGCTGGGGCTGGAGACACCCTGGGCTGACAGGAAGCCAATCAGCTGGGCTCTAAAGGGCCCAATCCACGCCCCCCTGCCATGAACTTCCTTCCTTCCAGGGCAGGCCTGGCCTCTCCTTAGAATTTCAAGTTCTTAGTCCACTTGGTTCCAGCACACAGTAGATGCTCAATTCTTCTTTCCTCCCTTCTCACCGGTACTGGAGCTACCCTTGACAATGATCATTCTGACCATCTCAGTCTCATTTGCAGATTCCTGCCAGCACTTCCGCATGCTGCAGTCTTTCCAAGGACTGGGGGTTAAATGAGAGCCCCGTCAAGGAGGGAAGAGGGGGGCTCTGGGCCAGGAAGCCAGCCCCACCGCCCAGAGCCCTCACGAGGCCTGCTGGCGCCCGGCTCTCCCTCTCAGGAGGAAGACTCTATGAGAACATGTGCTCAGTGTCGTCATTCTAAATTGGTGACCGACACACATTCCTCCGTGGGTGGCGGAGAACATCCTGAAGGCTGACGTGGCAGCTTTCTGGGCAAATCCAAATTTCTTTCCATTGGACTCCTAGAATTTTCTCATCCCAAAGTGGGAATAAACTCTGGGGCCACTGCTGGTAAAGTCTCCTGTGTCTGAATAAATTACACCCTATGTGGCTGATAATTCTCTCCAGTCATTCCTGCCCAAACCCCAGTCCCTTTTCCCATCAAGCTTGTCCTCATAAGAACATGGCTCTCAGGGCTCTCCTCCCACCCACCCCCACAGCAAAACATGGTTTGAGAGAAGCATCCCAGTATCCTGAAGTTTGGGGACCATGGCTGCCTCTTACTCACTGTACACCACCGGACACAAAGCACCTTCCTGAGCACCTACTATGGGCCAGGCATAGTGCTAAGCACATTGCAAACTTGACTTCATTTAATGTTCTCAGAAATTCTGGGAGACAGGAATTAATTACATTTTACAGGAGATAAAATTGAGGCTTGAAGAGGTATAGAACTTGACTAAAGTCAGACAGAAAGAGAAGAGACAGATTTTGGACCCAAATCTGTTCAAACCCTTGAACTGTCCCTGCAGTGTTAACTTCCTTGACTTACATGGGTGACTTTGCTATACAGTCATATACAGTCATTCCACAGCCAGCCCTGCAGAACTTGAGTATAGGAAAAGTCAGCCCTCCTTACACGTGGGTTTTGCTTTCCACAAATACTGTATTTTTGACCTGCATTTGGTTGACAAAAATTTGTGTGTAAGTAGACTCATGCAGTTCAATCCTGTTTTGTTCAAAGGGTCAATCGTATATAAAATGGCTAAGACCTCCTTCCTGCAAAGCTGACCTTCCCAAAGTCTGTCTGCACAGATCTTGCCCTGAGAGACCCAGGATTGAGAGATGACAGAGCAGAAGGGCCTCCGCACGCATCTCGCCCCACATAAGCATTCAGGGATGGCCTAGGTAGGACCTGAGATCATGTTCTCTATTTCCCTTCCTATTCTAGCTAACGTTTCATCATGATGTTCTCCCTCTTTTTAAAGACCAAGTTTTAAAAACTTTGTTATGGGATCTATTAGGAAACACAGATTCAAATGCATCATTCCTCTGTTCTAAAACTTGCTGCGGCCCCCCAGCACTGGCAGCATGGTGTCCAAACTCCTTTGCACAGAGTGTCTCAACCATCTGACTATTTCATGGCTTTATGTGGCTCCCTCCTCTGAACTCCTTTAGCAAGAGTTACTAACTCTATTAAGGCACATTTTATTACTGACAAAATTTTGGTGAGCTCCCCGAGGGTGCAGACTCTGCTATTTATCTCTGCCTCTGTTTTCTGTATTTCATTCACTCATCCCACAGATGTTTCTCAAGCACCTGCTATGTGTCAAGCACTCCTTAATGCCCTGGAGATAGCCTGGTGATTTAGACATGCCATAGTCCCTGACCTCATGGTGCTTACAGCCTAGAGGGGCAGAGCACTGGGCTGATAAGGCACAAAGTGGGCCTTTCACTGAATGTCTGTTAGTTGGACACGTGGAGCTCCCAGGGACTTGGAAGATGGAACAAGCTGGGGACTCCTGATGTGCAGAGATATGTCCCACCCAGGGTCCGCCCCTCCCTTCACAGGGTCCCACCACTGGCTCTACTCACTGATGTGGTCGATGGAGCCAGCACAGAACTTCCCATAGAACTTCTTGGCTCCCAGGCCCCGCAGATCATGGATAGTGAAAGGCCAGAGGTGCAGCACGTTGTTCCGGGAGAAGGTGTCCCTCTTCTCCACCACGACAACCTTGGCTCCCAGGTAGGCAAGTTCAATGGCAGTGCGCAAGCCGCATGGTCCTCCCCCGACAATGAGACACTGTGGAGGTGAGAGAGGAGAGAGACCCTTAGTGACCTCTAGCATCACAGACACGAACCCCTCGTCAGCAGTGTGATGAGGTGCAAACCCCAATCCACCCAAATCAGCCAGCAAGTGCAAATGGTGCACCTGTCCAGGTGCAGTACCTATGGGCCTACCAGGCACCAGCCACCATGCCAAGCCCTGTGAGGGATAAAGAAGTAAAGGGACTTGGGGAGGAGGCACAGTAAGATGCACACGAGGTTCAGAGCAAACTGAACAGGGGTTAAGTTGCAGCTCTGTCATTTGATGCAGCGTTTCCTCATCTGTGAGGTGGGTCTACTACCCTTTCCTCATAGGGTTCTTGTAAATAAGGTCTCACTTAAAAAGCATATGGTACACCTTTGTGATCTTGGATCAGGCAATAGTTTCTTAGATACAACACCAAAAAGCACAAGCAACAAAAGAAAAAATTGATAAATTACACTTCATCAAAATTAAAACTCTGGTGCTTCAAAAGCCACTATTAAGAAAGTGAAAAGACAGCACCACAGATGGGATAAAATATTTGCAAATCATGTATCTGATAAGAGACTCATATCCAAAATATGTAAAGAATTTTTACAACTAAACAAATAAAAATACAAATAGCCCTATTAAAGAATGGGCATAGTATTTGATTAGACATTTCTTCAAAGAAGATATACAAATGGTAAGTACATGAAAAGATGCTCAACACCGTTAGCCATGAGGGAAATGCAAACCAAAGCCACAGTGAGATAGATAGCACTTCACACCCACTAGCATGGCTATAATAAAATAGACAGAGAATAGCAAGTTGTGGGTGAAAATATGGAGAAACTGCAACCTTCATACATTGCGGATGGGAATGTAAAATGGTGCAGATGCCTTAGAACGGTTTGGCCATTCCTCCAAAAGTTAAACACAGAGGTACCATATGAGCCAACAATGCTACTCCCAGGTATATATATGCCTAACAGAAATGAAAACATACATTCACACAAAATCCTATAGAAATGAAAACATACATTCACACAAAATCCTATACATGAATGTTCATGGCAGCATTATTTATAACAGCCCAAAAGTAGAAATAAGCCAATTTGGCAATTGATGAATAAACAAAATGTGGTATATCCATACAATGGAATATTATTCAGCTCTAAAAAGAAAGGAAGTTCTAATACATGGATGAACCTTGAAAGCACTGTGCTAAGTGAAAGAAACCAGACACAAAAGGACACAAATGGAATATTGTATGATTCCATTTAGATGAAATGTCCAGGATAGGAAAATCCGTGAGACAGAAAGTAGATTAGTGAGTACCAGGGAATGGGGGAGGGAGAATTGGGAGTGACTGCTCATGGGTACAGGGTTTCTTTTTGGAATGTTCTGCAATTAGTGGTGATGGTTACAAAATTTTGTAAATACACTAAAACCACTGAATTATATACTTTAAAAGGGTAAATGCTATAGTATGTGAATTATGACTTAATAAAAAAATTCTGTTAAAAAATCACATGGCATAGAGCTTGGCACACACCAGTGTAAATGTTATTCTTATTGCTGAGACCCAGTCCCTGTCTTCTAGGAACTCTCAGGTTAGAGATAAATTCAGACTTGTGAAATAAATAACTAACTAGAATCTCATATGGTTGGTTCTATTTGGAGCCCGGAAGGGGAAAAACTAATCCTGCCTGGTAGTGGAAAAGATTTCACAGAGGATGGCTTTAAAAATGATTAATATTTTAGCCTACTGTATTTGTTGAACATTTGCTATGTGTCAGACACTGTTTCAAGTGCTTTATGTGTTTTAGCTTTAATCCTCACAACAAATCTAAGGAATTATTTTTATGCCCATTGGAAGGAACTATCATTATGCCCATTTCACAGCTGGGGAAGCCAAGGCATAAAGCATCTGAGTAACTGCCTCATGGTTTCACAGATTCAAAGGGGCAGAGCCAGGACTCAAACCCAGGTGGTCTCATTCCAGAGCCCACCATGCTATACTGCTTCTGGTTTGCCAAGAATAAAAAGAAAAACAGAACATTTCAGCAGAGGGAACAGCCCATTCAAAGAGAAAGAGAAAGAAGTTCAAGGTGGATGGAGAGAAGGATATTTTGGGAGAAGAGAGGGGAAGGAGAGAAAGAGATGAGAGTTAGTCTGAAGCCAGATGCTAAAGATCTTCATTGCCAAGAGAAGGAGTATGGTCTTGGTCCTCCTGGCACTGGGCCCACATGGGCAGAGGTGACAAAACAGGACAAGTTCCACACCAGGTCCTCAATGGACATTGCATGTCGAATAAGGCAAGGGTCCTACTCCTGGGAAGATACACAATGACCTAGCTAGTTTTACTGGGCAACAGCCCTTCCATTCAAACAAAATCTAAGGAGGAGCACCAGTACTGTCTAAAGCCATAGGAAAATAGTAATACTTAGTTCATGGGGTGGGGGCATCTAAATAGCTGAGACAACCCCCAGCAAGGCAACAGGCAAGGAGACCTGCACCCACTCCTCACTTCTTAACAATGCAGAGGCATCTGGAAACTTCCCTTCTGCTTGAGAACAAACCTTATCTTAAAAAAATACATTCCCCTTCCCCTAGCAAATATTCCATCATCCAGTTATCACTCAGCTGGGCCTCCAGGGTCCCAAAGGGAAAGTGCAAACAAGCATATCAGCAGCTCCCACACCGTAATCAGCGGTGGCTTGCTGGTTGGAACCTTCCAGGGAGTTTGTGGACACCTAATTAGGGGAAATGAAGTCACCGCTGAGATCCAGCTCAGAGACGTCGGGGAGCGAGTGGATGTACAAGCCCACTTGCTTCCTCTCTGGATGGAGCCTTGGGAGAGAACCAACCACCCCCTCAAGTCCTGCCCCCCTCCTTATCTCACTCCCCAAACAGCTCCTTGGCAGACATAGCCAGACAATGACGGGTCATTTCAAAGCATAACTCCAAACCCTGACACTTGTGAGGTTTGCTTTGGGGTTAGGTCTAGATTCACTGCATTTCTTTGCAGTTACTGCATCTTTTCCCCTTTGCTGAGTTCTGTCCCTCCTGGGCCAGGGCTGGAGAGGGGGTGGGAGGACGTGGGATGACGAGAGGCAGGAGGGCAGGAGAGGAACCCTCTGCATCCTTCTCCCCACTGACCTGACCCAGCACTGCTCCCTGGGCGAGGCAGGAGATCCTTTTCCCACCAGCCAGGGGGCTGCTGCGCATTTTGCACGCAAACAGTAGCCGGTGTACTGTTTCTTACCCTCCTGGCTAAACCTAAAATCCCATCAGTGAAAGCTCAGTTTTCCCACCATCCTGGGCCCCAGCACTTATTTTGAGCCCGAAATTTCAGAGATGCCATTCATGCCACAATCTAAAGTCAAAGCAAATACCAACAGGCCTAATTATATAAAGGGAGAAAATTCGGTGCAGATGTTATCAAGGCCGGAGAGAGGGGTTGTGGGCAGGGGCCAGGCAGGCTCCTCTCGGAACACGCCTGTTATGATTAACATGGGAACTAGGAGTTCTGACAAGAGGCCCAATGCCATGGCAGCCACACGCCTGGGCAGGGGAGCAGGAGGGAAAAGGACTTGCCGGCCATGCCCACTGCTGATGCTCCGGACACTGGGCAGGGTCTAAACAGACCACTGAGGCCAAGAGTTGTGATAGCTCAAGCCAGAGGAGCGCTCCACGTTCCCCAGACCCACTGGGCTGTCGCTGCTGAGGACTCAGTGCCAAGGAAGAAAAGCTGTTCCTTAAAACTCAGCCCTCAGGCCTTCCTCGAGCCCCCAAATTAGACTGTATGTGCCTCCCCCGTCCTCCCACGGGCTCTGTCCTTACTGCTACCCCAGAACTAAGCTGTGCGTGCTACACTTCTCTGTGTCTGATCCGCAGCCAGTCTGAGCGCTCCTCAAACACTGTCCGGCATCCTCTGTACTGCTGCCTGCTCAGAGCCCCGGACCAGCCTGGCACACGGAAGGCCTTCAAAATAGCTGACGGATGGACGGACTTTCCACACTCTCCCTGCCCACCCGGTCTGGCTCTCCCTCCGTCACTGGGATGTTCAGTTCACGTCAGCCGGGGTTAACGTCTGCAGATTCCCACCCAGGCTGGGGGAGCTGGGGTCTGCCAAGGCCACCAGCATCTTGGACGTCAGTACATCTGTGTGTTCAGGGGACATAAATTATTACCCAGTGGGGAGCGGGGCAGATCCACGCCAGCAGGAAATCCAGTGTATAGATAAGCTCCGCAGTGTTTAGGCCTCCACGATAGCAAAGGGGAGAGACATACAGCACATGGAAAAAACAGCTCTTTATTTACCAAGGGGCAGGAAGGGGAGGACGATGGCTGACTCGCCCACCGTCGGGGCACACGCATGACTCCCGCTGCCGCTTGGAGGGCCTGGCAAGCACAGCCCACGCCTCGATGACACGCGCATCCTCCAGCCGCCCCATGCCAGCCCGGCAGTGAGTGGGCGTGCTGGGCTGTGTCAGGAATGTGCAAGGGATTCAATCCCCAGAGGGAGACGCCGAGGGGACGGGGCTAAGCCAGGGTTAGCAGTCTGCAGGCTCGGTTTCCGCTTCTGAATCTGCCTCTGTGGCCCCGGGAGCCATGTATGCAGACACTGCTGTGAGGTCGGGTGCAGAAAGCCAGCGCTCGACCGGGGCTGCCCTTCCCCAGCCAGTCTGTAACCCCCGCACCTCATCCGCGAGGATGGTGATAATTTCTAAACTGCACTGTGCCCAGCGCCTTCTCCTTGCCTGGCACCGCCCTGATCGCTTTGTGCATTTCATCCTTGCAACTGCCCTGCGAAGGTGTTATTATCATCTCTGCTTTGTAAGTGAGGAAACCAGGGCATGGAAACACTAGGCAGCTTGCTCAGGGTACCCTTATTATCCCCAATTTTGGGTTAAGAAATGGAGACAAAGAGGGTATTTCTCCAAGTTCACATAACGAGTAAGTAGTCAAGTTTGGATTCAAACCCAGGCAGTGTGGGTCAAGGGGTGTGAGTGTGTGTGTGTGTGTGTGTGTGTGTGTTTTGTTTTGTTTTGTTTTTTGAAACAGATTCTCGCTCTGTTACCTGGTCTAGAGTGCCATGGCATTAGCTTAGCTCACTGCAACCTCAAAATCTTGGGTTCAAGCGATCCTCCTGCCTCAGCCTCCCGAGTAGCTGGGACTACAGGTGCACACCACACGCCCAGGTAATTTTTTCTATTTTTGGTAGAGATGGGGGTCTCACTTTTGCTCAGGCTGGTCTCAAACTCCTGACCTCAAGCGATCCTCCTGCTTCGGCCTCCCAGAGTGCTAGGATTATAAGGCATGAGCCACTGCACCCTGCCCAAGGTGTGTGTTCTTATCTACTTGTCTGACGGTGAAGCCTGATGTTAGGGGTGAGGTCAGGATAGAGTGAGGTGACTTCACTCCTTCCCTGCATGGAGCACACTGTGGCCTCCTGAACGGAGCTGGTGTCTAGGCTGCGTTCACAGGGCCTCTGCACGGAAGGACCAAGCCGTGTGCAGGCTGAGCTGCGTGTGCTTCCCCAGGTAGAAGTTCACAGGCTGGACAGAGCAGAGCTTGAGCCTGTGCAAGTCCTAAAAAGCCACGCTGGCCAGTGCCACAGCAGCGGGAGTTCGGGCTTAGACAGTGCAGGCTGCCTCCGGTGAGCCGGTGGCCCTGGCAGTGGGCCGGGCAACGGGAGGTCACACATGGTGCTGTCTCCCTGGTAGCAGCAGCCCTCCCGGCACACTGACCTGCAGGCCAGCTCACTGGGGCAGTGCTCTAGTGCCAGGGACGTGCCACTGTACTTCCTGATATGGCTCTGCGGCCTTACTGGCTCTCAGGACCAGCCACTTATCTGAACCCAGGCAGGAAGCCCCTGTTGCTGGGTTACCATGAGCTAAAACAGCTTGCTTCCAAACCACAGGATGCAGAGTTTTCAAATCCAAAGTGCCACCCACCTGCCAGTGGGGGCCTTGCCGTGGGGCCCTGGCCTCACAGCCTCACCCCTGCAGGGCAGTGCTGAGGGGACTCAGGAGAGACACAGCCACCTGGGGTTCTAGCTGTGGAGGATTCTCTGAGATGGGATTGGGGCTCTTCATGGTGACTTTAAAGGCTCCTCTGGGCAGGAGCTGAATCTTGTCTGACCTGACATGGCCTGACTCTCTCCTGTATCTGGATCACACCCAGTTATTCCTGAGCAACAATTACACATCACTTGCTAATCTCAGAAATTTACAGAAAGGAAATGGAAAAAGATACCCTATTCTCCTTGCTTCCTCTGAAAAAAATATAGTAATTCCTCTAACAACCATTCTGTTTCTGTCTGTCCTGCCCTTCCGTCTTGAGTGGGTGCTCTCCCCTCTTACAAGTACGCTAACCAGGGCCACAGGGTTTGGATTTTCGGGGACAGTTTCATCTGCAAACAGTTTGCCCTTGGCCCGGTTAGTACGTTCATACTGGATGCCTGCTTTAGACATTATAAGCACTCAAGGCCTGTGCTGTCCCGGGTGCTGTTCATGCCTCACGGCATCGCCCCATCTAACACCTGGGTTCCCCGAAGTCAGGGCGTGAGTGCCAGGGGGAGAAGCAAACACTTCACTTCAGATCTCAAAGTGCACGAAGAACAGAGCCAACTCGGCCCCAGCTTTGTTGACGCCTGTGCCTTCCCACAGTAATAACGGTCTTAGTAATGGTGACAGTAATGAATGGAGCTACCACTTATTGCCTGCTTATACTGTACTAAAATTTGTTCTAAGCATGGTATAAGACAGGCACCTCACTTTGTTCTTACAATGAGCCTGACTTAGGCACAGTCCTCGCCATTTGATAGGCGAGAAAGCCAGAGCTTGGGAAGGGTCAATGGCTCGGCCGTGGTATAAACAACGGTGAGAACCTAACCGCTGATCCCAGGGTCCACGCTCAACACCCAGTCCTATGTCAGTTTTTCCAAGTTTCTGTGGAGTATTACGTGGTAGAACATGAATGTTATCCCTCTAAGACATGCCTAAGGTATGTAAGGACTGGTGAGATGGCTGTAGGATGTAGGCCCACGTCCCCAAACCTCAGGAAGCTGTTGTCTGCTTTGGACCGGAGAAGAAGAAAGCAGGCACCATGAGTGCGAGATTGTTTGGTGCTACCTGCAGCTACTGTGGACATTTGGAGAAGGAACAGATGAGTGGCCGCAGTCAAGAAAGGGACCTCCAGGAGATGGGCCACGAGTGGGGAATTGAGGCTGGTGACTTGGACAGACAAAAGAAATGGGGTGCTGAGAAAGGGGGGAGGTTTGCAGGGCAGCGGGGAGGCCAGGATGGGCTGCAGTGAGGGGGGAAGTGTGCTGGGGACAGGGGAACGAGCCAGGAAAGGGAGAACGAGCCCCATCGTGGAGGGTCTTGCATGGCGGGTCAGAGAGTTTGGACCGTATCTCTCTCCCGCATGTGGCTCTGATGGGTTTGGAATAGAATGAAGGCGCTACTCTCAGGACAACTGGTTCTAGAGCAATAATAAAGATGGTAAGAATTGAAAAAAGAAGCAAAAGGCAGAGAGAGAAGTCGCAGCAGTATTTGAAATGGTTGACGCCCCTCTTGTCTCTCCCATCCGCAGATGCTCAGGCACCTTTGCTGTTTCCCCGTCATCTTCCCGACCTCTACACTTGGGAGTGCCCAGGGCTCAGTCTCCATCCTCTTCCCTTCTTGACCTTGACACCATCTACTTCCCCAGCTTTAATTACCATCTCCATGCTGATGATGCTCACTCAACATTATCCCCAGCCCTGAAACTCCCCCAGACTCCAGACTCCCACTGTCCTCCAAGCTGCTCTAATAAGTATCACACACAAAACAGACCTACAGCCAAACTCTGTGCCCCCCCTCAACCGGCTTCTCCCCCGGTCAGCACTGTCTTGGTAAATGCATATCTGCTTTTCCAGCTGCTTAGACTGGAAATCTCAGTTTGGGTCTTGGAAGAGCCTGTGCCTTCTGCTATCCTGCATGGAGGGAAGGCAGCCACCAGACCCAGCCCTATCCCTTGAATGGGAGCTTCCTGGTAACAGGACACACCAGATGCCAGCAGCAGAACCCATGGGACAAGAACTCGCAGGGTCAGTTGGAAGAAAAACCATTGAAAGGGAGAAAACCGATGTTACAAGAAGCAAAATATGTTGTAATTTGTCACATCCAATGATACGTTTTAAGATATGTGTGTATCATTCTATGAAAATTCTACCTTAAAAAGAACTTGAACAAATACTGAACTCTGGTGAACTCTAGTCGATGACATGCATCCTGAAGGATCTGGGAGGAAATGTGCTGATTCAGTAATTTGGTTGAAATGTACCACAAAACAAGATAAATGGCTGCTGAACTCTGACTCTGTTTTGAGCCCTAAGTGCGTCACATGTGTTAACTCATTGAAACCACATGCCAACCCCAGATTAGGAAATTGAGGCACAAAATGGTTAAGTAGCGTGCCCAAGGTCATCGCATTACAGTGAGTGGAGGAACTGGCATCTGCATCCAGGCGGTCTAGCTCCAAAGCACAAGCTCATAGCCACAGAGCCACACCAGCCAGCTATACGTGGCTGACTTCACACGGTTAATGAAGGCAGACCTGGGAGTCTACCAGGTGCCACTCCAACACCTGGCTCCTTCTTCTACATTGCTCTCCTTAGAATATGCTCCCAACGGTGTTAGGATCCACTCTGTCTTTCTGCCCCCTTCTCTTTCTGTCCTGGGTGGTCACCTCATCCATGACCACTCACGGCCACAGCCAAGTCCGACCCTATCTGTGGACAGCAGCTTCATCCCACGCTGGCCTCCACAGAAAGGCCACATGAGGCCTAGTAATGGATCTGCATGAGAACAGGCCACACATTCCTTCAACTTCCACCAACCCCTTTTGCTCTGAGGTCAGCGAAGGGGAGACTACTTACCTAACCCCAGCAGCAGTTCCTGCCTCCAGCCTACAGCTGGAGCCAAGAAGCCCAAGGCCAGCCCTGCTATTCTACAGCCATCTCCGCACCAGCTGTTACATCCACGGCAGCCGCCCCGCCAAGAACCTTAGAGTAGCCCCCAGGAAGGAGGCAGCAGGTTAGAAACATGCTATGAACATACTGTAAGAATACGCTGACCTCCGTCATTTGCTCCTTTTATAGAGTCTCTCGCCCTATAGACAGGTGCTGCACAAATACAGCATCGGGGTCTAAGCACGACTTAATTTGGGCACGCAGACAGGTAAAGACTCACCAGCCCTGGATGGAGCACCACCAGGGAACAGCAGGCACGGTGGTGAAGTGAGGGACCTGGGTCCGGAAGCAGGTGGCCCGTTTGCCAGCTGTGCGACTTTGAGCATGGCAGCTAATTACCCTTGTCAGTTCCCTCAACTATGAAAGAGGAATAAGGGCAGGTTGTTATGGAGATGGAGTTCACGCACTGCAGAAGTGTTCGTAGAAGAGCCTAGTACAGCACGTGGCGAGCACTCTGTCAGTGGCAGCAACGACCGCCAGCGCCTGTCCTCCTCCCTTCTTCCCGAGGGGGAATCCTTTAAGTCAAATCAGATTTTTACCTCCAAGAGCTCACAGTCCAGTCCAGTCCATCCCATCTGGGGACAGGGACACTGTGATCCCAGCAGTCCAAAGGCTGGAAGAGGTCTGTCTTCCTTGGGGCAGACATACTGCCTTCCTCAGGGCATCTTCAGGATAGCAAATGAGCCTGAGCACCCAGGAGCTGCCCGCTGACCACCCCCACCCTGAGTTCACAGGTGCGTGCACTGTCCGAGCTGGAAGGGACCTAACATCCGGGGCCAGCACATATTTTTCTGTAAAGGGCCAGACAGTAATATTTTAGGCTTTTTGCAAACCGCTGGCTTAGACCATCCTGCCCAATGCATCTCTCTCTGTGACTCCGTCCCATTAAGGGGGTCCAGGAAGTTACTTAAGGGAGCCCAGAGGCCATTTTTAACACCTCTGGAAGTCTGGTGGATTTCCTGGCTGGTCCTTCTGCCTGGGATGCCCTTCCCTCAGCTGTCGGGGCACAGCTCCTCCTCACCATTTGGGCCTGAGCTCAAACATCACGTTCCCCGGAGACACCTGCCCGGCTCCACCCCATCACTCTCTCATGTTTCCCTGTTTGTTTTCTGCACGGTGCTCGTCACAATCCTACATTTCTTATTTATTTGTTAACTAGTTCACTGTGTGTCTCTCTCTAGAATATAAGCTCCACTAAAGCAGGGGCCTTGCCTCTCTTATTCACAGCTGTATCCCCAGAGGCCAGTATGGTCCCTGATCCATAGTAGGTACCAGTAAATATTTGCCAAATGAGTAAATAACTAAAATAAAATCATATCTTTACCCCAAACCAAGATGTACACTGAGGCTAACTGAAATATAATGGCCAGTATTTATGAAGAGACTCTCTCGGGCCCTTACACATATTATTTTATTAAACGAGGGAGAAACTAAATTACAAAGTAGGAACATTAAAGGTAAGTCATTAAATAAGAAATGTCCAATTTCGAATCGAAAGTGTAGTTTATTATACCTCAAACAAGAAGCAGCACAATTAATCAAAGTATGCGCCTAACCTATTGACATAGTTTGCCATCTTAATGGTAGCTTGTTTATGCCAGCAGCGAAGAAGCGTGAAGAGCGAGTGGCAATGAAATTGCAAAAGATGTTTCCCACAGCTTTTTGAGATTTGAATATTTTTCCTTGCAAGAAGTGGTCCAAAGCCTGGAAGAAATGGTAGTCAGTTGGTGCAAGGTCTGGTGAAAACAGGAGATGACAGAGAGTTTCCAAGTCCAGTCTCTGTAGTTTGAGCAGCGTTGTTTGTGTGACATGTGGTTGGGTGTTGTCTTACAAGAGGATTGGCCTGTCTCTATTGACCGTCTTTGCTGCTTAATCACAAGCATCTTCATCGTTTCATCCAACTGGTTACAGTAGACATCCACTGTAATTGATTGACCAGGTTTCATGAAGCTATAGTGGAAAATATCAGCGCTGGACCACCAAACAGATACCATTAGCTTTTCTTGACGAATATTCGGTTTTGGACTATGTTTCAGCATTTCATTTTTATCCAACCATTTACTGAACATTTGTGATGGTCAAAAAGAATCCATTTTTCATCACATGTAACAATACCGTGTAGAAATGATTTGCCTTTATGTTGTGACAGCAACGAAAGGCAAGCTTCAAGATGATTTCTCTTCTGAACCCTCATTTAATGCATGTGGAACCCATCTAGCCAGCTTCTTTACCTTGCCGATTTGTTTCCAATGGTCCAATATTGTTGGAATACTAATGTTAAACCTTGCTGCTAATTCACGCATAGGTTGAGTTGGATTCACTTCCACTACAGCTTTCAGCTAATCATTATCCACTTTGGTTTCAGGTTACCCACGTGGCTCAATTTCAAGATTAAAATCACCAGAATGGAACTTCTCAAACCATCCAAGTACCGTGCGTTCATTAGCCACATCCTTCCCAAACATTTTGTTGGTATTTCAAGCTGTCTACGCTGCATTTGTTCCATGGCGGAACTCATGTTTGAAAATAATACAAATTTTTTACTTATCCATGGTTTCATAAAAATTGCTCTAAAAAATATTTGCAAGATAATCACAAGCCAAAACATGTGTTTGAAGGATGTCGCTTCACAATAAAAATAAAACAAGAAATGTCAACGTGAAATGTCATAGATATCACCTGTCAAATTTAGTACTTAAAGAAATTGGACATTTCATACTTAAAACCCTAATATATATATATATATATATATATATATATTTTTTTTTTTTTTTTTTTTTTCTCTTTATTTCAGGTGAGGAAGTTCAGGTCCCACTACTCAAAGACACTTATCTGGTAAAAGGCAGAGCTAAGTTTCAAACCCAGATCTGTCCAACTCTGGACCCAGGCTACTAATCACCACTCTTGCTTAATTTTGCCTGGGATTTTGTCAATTTAGTGTGAACAGAATTAGCCATGGCTGATTAGAAATGCTGATGGGCAGTGATGTGCCTTTAGACTTTACAGAAATGGAGGAAAGATATTGGTGCCCAATATACTCAAGCTTGTTTGTGAAACAATGTTTCAGAGCATGGGTTTGGGGAGCAAGAAAAGGAATCAAAGCTGCAAAACAGGTGGGAATTTTCTCAGCTTTACCCAATGGAATAACAAGGTTCAGATACGGTAAACAGCTTCAGATATCACAAAGTCAGTTAAAGGTGATAGCAAATCCTCTAGTTTCCCACGGGAAAAGACATTTGGTTAACTGCACCTTGATCCGTCTCCTGGAGGTTGGATACCGATTCCATGGGAAAGTCCAGATCCTGATTGTCTAAGAGAAGACAAGTCCCCATGTGTTTGCATATAGAAGCCTTCCCCAACAAAGGAGCTTTGAGGCCTTGCAGACAATGGGAAAAGGGAGAATCTCTTCGAGCATCTCACACATGCCTTCCCGGTCAGAGAACCCAAACTCACCAGTGGAATGTAGTTTTGACTTGCAGCTGCCACAAAAGAAGTGAGCAAACTTACTCAGAAGTTCTTGATAACTCCAAGTGGGTCACCTTACGTCACCTTATGCCATAAAGGTGACGTAATTAAAGGTGATTGTAATTAAAATGTTTTTGAAACTATGAACAACCACAGCGTCTAGACATCGGGAGACTCCAATCCTACACCATCCTGCCCGCCCACGATTACTATGTGATCGATGCCTACTACTCGCCAAAGAACATGTCATGTTTCCTGTATCAGAGCATCTTTAAGGGCACATGTCTGGAAAGCCTCTCCTCACAGCCTGCTGGGGGCTGCTTGGGAATTCTCTCTGCTAACAAGAGGAAGGCATGCCCGGGCATCTGTGGCACTTCCCCTTTAGAGGCAGGCCTGGGCCAGAGGAACGTGAGCCATGGCTTTGGCATCACCCCTCAGGCTGAGGAAGTCCACACATGGAAGGCAGGACTTACGGGATCTGGGTCATTGCATCATCGCTGTAACACTCCAGGGAGAATAAACAAACTGCCTCCCCAGCTCAAACCCAGGGAGGTGGTGGCGGTGGGGTGATAAGGTAGGTGAGGGCATGGTTTAAGCTCTGCTGAACTATTAAAGGAATATAAGGCATTTGAAAACCACTACTCTGCCTCCCTGTAATACGTGATCCTAGCCAGGAGCCAAGGGGAAAAGGAAATCCATCATTCATTCATACATTAAAAAAACATTCCATAAACAACTTTTTCTAGGCATCATATTGGATGCTAAGGAAATAGAGATGGACATGTCACATTTCCTGCCCACAGGTACTCACACTTTAGCAAAAAAGACACTGACGGTTCCTAAGCAAGATGGAGTCCACCAACCTTACACATAGGGAGATCAGGAAAGAGAAGAGGCGAGGACCTAGATAGAAGCCACTCTTAGGCAGGTGCAGAGGCTCCCCTGGGTGGGGATGGAAACAAGAGGTTGGATGAGACACACTTAGCTTATACAAGTTAAGAGATCACAAATTTGGGCTGGGGGGTAGAAGGAAGCGAAACTGACTCAGATTCTTAGAGCAGGAGAACGGTGACACTGTGAACTACGACTGAAAGTCAAAAAGAATGGAGTGGGAGGGGAGAGGAAGTCTAAAGTTACGAATTTAGTTTTC
Organism: Varecia variegata; assembly: GCA_028533085.1. Taxonomy (NCBI): domain Eukaryota; kingdom Metazoa; phylum Chordata; class Mammalia; order Primates; family Lemuridae; genus Varecia; species Varecia variegata. The sequence continues at coordinate 145,069,175 of CM052438.1, read as the reverse complement.
TATTTGTTGAGTGTCAGGTACTCGTAGAAATCCCAACAGTTGATCCAGGGCATAGACAGAGTAAGACACAGACTTTTAACAACAATAGTAACTTCTATGTAGTGGAGGTCTACCATGTGTCAGGTATGCCACATGTCAATCTCATTCAGTCCTAACAAGAATCCTGTAAAGTAAGTATGATTATGCCCATTTCACAGATGAGGAAGTGTAAGCTCTTAAATGTTAAATAACCTGCCCAAGGTCACAGGTATCTGGCCCTGGACATTATGCTCTTTCTACTATGCCCTGCCCTAAGATAGGGGTGGGGAACCTGGGGCCCTAAGGCCACATGTGGCTTTCTAGGTCCTTAAATGTAGCCTTTTGAATGAATCCAAATTTTACAGAACAAATCCTTTTACTTTTATTAATACATTTTTGTTCATCTTTTATATTTTTATTTTATTTTTAAAATGAACTTATTTAAAATACCAAAGAATAAAGTAAGTTTCAACAAAATAATCCCGCCAGATTGACCGGCACAATTAGAGCATTAGTAAGCCACAAGGGCTAAACTGACGGCTGCTACGCTCATGATTTAGTTCTAACTTCCCCGCCTGACTGGCTCCACTACCGCATGAGGCTGGTTGGTGAGAGTTTATGAGGGTCGAGTACACCAGTCTGTTATCTGCTTTTGACAGTGGTGCACTGTGTTTCTGTTTGAAGTGGAATTTGTGAATAGTTAGTTGCACAGCTCGACAGTATTTTTTAATTCTGTCTGCTTAACAGCCCATAATATCAAAGAAGACCAAGAGGACACTGAAGAAAGAAAAGAGATTTTTTTAATGAGGATTGGGAATTGCAATATTATCTTGTTTCTGCTAAAGATAAGATGATTTGCTTGCTCTGTGATACTGAAATATCAACATTAAAGAAATTCAGTACTCATCAGCATTATAACACTCATAAGGACCACAAATATTTTTAAATTAGAGGGAGAGGTACAAAAGGTTGTATTGCAGAAATTAAAAGATGAAAAGCAAAAACAAAGACAATTCTTTCAAGCAGCAATAAGACTGGGAAATAATGTCCTTGAAGCAATTTATAAAATAGCTTATATACTCAGGAAAAAAGGGAAGCCATTCAGTAATGTAGAAATTGTGAAAGAATGCATTGTCAAAGTTGTAGGATGCTTAGACCCTGATAATGTTTCAAAGTACAAACAACTGCCTCTCTCAAGGAGAACCAAAACTGATTGGCAGCATGAATTAGCCTTCAACTCAACAGAACAAATTCATACAATACTTCAAAAGGAAAATATATATTATTCAATTGCTTTAGATGAATCAACTGATACTTCTGACTCGGTGCATGTTTTATACTTCATTCAGGTCATAACTGAAGATTTTCCTTGCTATGAAGAGTTAGTCACTTGGGGACTCTTGGGAACAAAACATGGGGACTAGATATCTTCAACAACTTTCAAGATAAACGTCGTTAAATTGGACTGAGTTTGCTAAATTTAGTGAGTGTATGCAGAGGTGCACCTTCCATGATAGGAAAACATGAAGGGTTTATTGCACAGATGAAAAAAGTATTAATGGATCCAGATGTTTTCATTTCTTTTCATTGTGTCTTGTGTCAGCAAAATTTCTGTGCTAAAGCTACTATTTTAAGTGACACTTTGCAACAAATTATTAAGTATTGTTAACTATATTTGTGCAAATGCAACATGGCATCGTAAGTTTTGTAACATGCTAAAGCTAAACGATGAGGTATTCAGTGTGGACTTGCTGTATCATTCTAAAGTGCATTGGCTATCACAGGGACAGCTGTTAGCCCAAATTTTATCTCTGCAAGAACAGATAGTTAAATTTTATGAAGAACAGAATCAGCAATGTGAATGATTAAAAGAAGATTTCTATAGAAATGCAGCATTTCGTATGATATCATGTCAAATCAAAATGACTTGAATATTTCTTTGCAAGGTAAAACTAAGTCTATACATGATATGTGGCAAAAAATCCAAGGATTTCGAAAAAAATCTATCTTTTTTCAAAACACTTCTTCAAAAGGAAATTTTGGATGAACATTTTCCCCAGTTAGCAAAGGTCCCTGATGAGCAGGATGATATATGTGAATCATCTGAAGAATACACGGCTGTTATAGTTGTAATTGGGGATACAAGGAAAGGTTCACTGACTTTGAGAATCATGACATCACACCCGAATTAGCATCTCAGCCTCATCTAGTTGATATCACCAAGGCACCTAAAGAACTACAGATGGAATTGATTGAGCTCTCAATAGATGACATTTTAAAGTCATAGTTTGATGCTAAGAAAGATCCCATTGAAATACAGAAAAATGCAGTAGAATACCCACATATTTGACAACATGCCCGAAAAATGCTTTCTTGCTTTTCAACCACTTACTGCTGTGAATCTACATTCTCCTACCTATCCCAAATCAAGACACTGTTAAGCTCACAAATGACTGATACCCATCTAGAGGATCAACTGAAACTGTAGCGAATCTACATTCTTCTACCTATCCCAAATCAAGACACTGTTAAGGTCACAAATGACTGATATCCACCTAGAGGATCAACTGAAACTGTAGACCTCCATGGTGCAACCAAAAATTAAAATGCTCTCCAACAAAAAGCAAACACAACAAAGTCATTAAAAGGTTGACTTTAAAATTAACAAATAGTATTCATTTTTTGAAATTATTAAGTACATAGTAGCTAAATTTTTTACAAAATAGTGTATACCTTTTTGAGTATATCTAATTGAAGTTTTTTGAATGTGGCCTTATTTGCTCATAGATAAATTAATGTGGCCTTCCAACATGAAAAGTTTCCCCACCCCTGCCCTAAGACCTCCAATTTTGGAGTCATTGCCAATGAAAGATTAGCTCATCCGAAATGAAAGTACAATAGCGACGCTCAACAGAACTGGGTTTCTCAACCTCAGCACTACTGACATTTGGGGCCAAATAATTTTTTTGTTGTGGGGGGCTGTCTTGTGCATTGCAGGATGTTGTAGCAGTACCCCTGGCCTAGGAACAACCCCCTCCCACTCCCTGTCATGACAATAAAAAAATCTCCAGATATTGCCAAATGTCCCTGGGTGGCAAAAGCACTACAAGAATTACTGCCGTTGAAATATAACGTGAGCCACACGTGTACTTTTAAATTTTATAGTAGCCATATTTTTTTAAAAGTAAAAAGAAATAGGTTAAACTAATTTCAACACTTTATTTAATCCAATATAGCCAAAATATTATCATTTCAATATGCAAGCAATATAAAAAGTATTAATGAGATATTTTACAACCTTTTTTTAAAATACTAAGTCTTTGACATCAGGTGAGTATTTTATACCTACAGCATAGTTCAGGGTGGACCTGCCACATTTCAAGTGCCCTAGCGGTGTGGCTCATGGCTCCCATACTAAACAGCAAAAAGCTAGCATAAAAAAGAAGGGTATCACCCACATTTCGGAATGGGTGGAGTAGGACAAGCGAAAGCAATGCAGAAGGCATCACTGACAACTTCTGGGGACCCCAGGAGTTCAAGCCTGTCCTTCCCCCTCTGGGACCTGCCCTTCTCTAGCAACAACATACCTACCCCAGGGATGGGGCCCAACTGGGAGTAAATAAAGGTGGAGGGGGCCTGGGGAGCCCCAGGAGGGGCCCTAGAAGCCCACCCACGCAGACAATGGAAGTCACTGGGGACATTCAGGGAGGTAGCCGGGAGCATCCAGCAAGACAGCCAAGGACTAAGACAGATGCTGACAACTCAGCCCCTCTTGGGAAACCCCAGTCACCTCCACCGGCAGCTGCTGACGCAGGGCTGATTCCAGCCCCAGGAACCACTAAAACAAAGCCTTCAAAACCACAGCATCTGAGTCAATCTCCAGTCAGTTCCAAAAAAAGTCAAAGCTCTTGCCCAGGACAACTCAGCAACAATCAACATACCCTTGGGCTCATTCAAACGGAAGGGCTGGGGGCTCGCCACTGTCTGGATTCATTTATTCCCTCATTCGGCCACTGCTACCCCAGAGAGGGAAGTATCACTGTCCCCACTGCACAGATGGAGACACAGCACCACACCCTAGAAAGCGCCCAGGCCAGGATGCTTCACTCATTATTTAAAGAAAAAAAAAAAAACTTTACTGAAGATCATAATCCAAAAATAAAAAAATCTCAGAGATGTTCCCCCTGGACTATGAAATCATTTAATGAACTAGTGTTTTACGTAAAGCCCTTTACAACTAAAACACAATCAGCTCCAGGGGGTTAAAGAGAGGAAGGAAGAAGTCAAAGGAAAGGCAAGTGGGGGGCAGGAAGCAGCCTGGAGGACAAACAGAAAGAGAACAAGGCAGAGGCAGGGCCCCAGAAAGAGGGCACACAGGGACAGGCCCACCCGCGCCTCAGGCGGAAGGCAGGCAAGTGACAACTCACAGGCTGCTCTCAGGGTCCCTGAGCAGAGACGCTGTGCACTGCTCATGGAGAGCGAGCGCGGTGGAGGACCCGGGACCCAGTCAGATCACCCTGAGAGCCAGGTTACAGGAGGGCAGGCACACAGGCCTCAGCCTCCCCGGCCTGGCTCCAGGAAGAGGCAACTCCCCATCCTCTGAGCCAGCAGCTCCTGCAGGGAACCTCTCTACAGCTGAGGCCTGCAGCTGCCACCCCTGTGCTGGGCGCCCTTGAACTGCCCGGCATGTCCTGAGTCCACTCAGCTCCTCTCTCCACAACCCCAGGAGGCACCTGAGCCTGGGAAAGGCACTTTCCCTTGCCCCACCTCTCCTAGCAACCTCATTCTGCAGATGGGTAAACTGAGTCCCAGAGACTGAAAGCCCACCTGTGTTCTTTCCCGTATGTTATAGGCAGAATGAAGATTTTGTGCATCTTTTTTTAAAAAACATACAATAATCTTAAAGGAGTAGGTTACATATGGTACTTACACATACAGTGCATGTAAAAAGGGCTTTGTAAATTATAATACTTTTTATAAATGATAGTTGTTATTAAATTTACTCTTAATAAGTACAGAGAACTCATTGTCCTCTAGACAACCTTATGGGCCTATTTTTCAAAGGGACGAGAGCCCACTTAGAAAGTTCTTTCTAGTCTGTTATTCAACTAACCGAAAAAAAACCTCCCCAAAGCCATGTCTAACCCCTGCTTCATCCCTGCATAGGCAAGGTCTTGTTTGTTTTTCCAAAACCCACTTCTTAAGCACTGGAGAGCACTCAGCCACTTCCCACAAGTTTCCAGCAAAAGTGCAGGCGCCAGTTAATCCTATAAAGGAGGTCCTTCCCTGCAGCTGGCAAGGGGGCTGCCATCCCTTGCCTGACGGGGGAGGAAAGAAAATGCCCATCAGGGATAGGAGCCGGGGCACCATTCAGAGCCCTGGACCAATCTTCCAGTTCCAGGACTCCTTTGTTAAGCACCTACTATGTGCCTGGGAAGTATACAGTATACGGCAAAGAAGGTATAGAATTTCAAACACTGGTATTTTGAAAACATGATCCCAGGCTGGGGTTGGAATTCAATCGAAGCAGTTTACAAGAAACATGACAGGGCATAGCAGTGTCACCTTGGCTTCTTCCAGGCTTCCAGAGCTCTTAAACCTAGAACTTCTGTTTTACATACTTGGATACCCCTGTGTAGTACAGTGCAAAGAACACGAAGAACTAGAACTGAACTGAGAACTAAAAGCTGAACTGTTCCTCCACATCAGGTATCTGGTCTCCTCCAGCCTCAGTCTGTTCATCCATGAGATGGGCAAAGTAGCACCGACACACATCAGAGCGTTGCTGGGAGGCTCAGGTTCCTGCCCCAGCCAACACAGCCAGCAATGGCCTGGAGGGGGCGAGACTCTGTCATGGGGATGGGAAGGAAGCATGAGTGCCTTGGATCAAAAATAAGGGATTCGAGTAATGAAGCTCATCTTCTGTGTAGTAAGGCACGTTTGAATGGCTAACATGTAGAATATTTCTTCACTATTCCCTCTAGCACTGAACAACAGTAATGGTGGTTATTCGAGGAGCAACCACTTATTTATCTCTGGCATCTAAAATAGTGCAATTGTAACTCCATCCATCCATCCATCCGTCCGTCCGCCTTGTTAAATGAAAGCTAACCACTACTCTGAGGGCTTTACAAACACCTCATTTACACAGGAGGCACCCTGGAGCAGGTAGGTGGGCACCCCCTCCTTTTGCCATTGGCCTTTCCATAACTCGCTAGGCTACACGGAGCCTTGCTTCCTGCCATGCAGATAGATTCAGAAGGCCCAGCTACCTAGAGAGACTCTGAGCACCAGAGGCTGAGCTGATGATTCCTTGAACCAGTCTGATGGGATAACCACGCCAACTCCTGAGGCTTTCGGGGGAATTAGAAACTGTAGGGCCCAGTGTGGGTTAGTTGCCACTGTTGTTATTAACCACTGTATTAACTTACCCAACGTCCCATCCCCCAGCAGACTGAAGCAATGGTTCCCACAAGCTCATTGTTGTGTCAGCAAAAATATGGAAAGGCCCAGCTTGTCTGGAATCTATTTATGAAACATCTCAGAAAAGCTCTGACGATTTCATCGCAAACCTCAACGTCGGACAGACGTTCTCTGGGACAGGTGACGGTGCAGGACACTCAGGAGCTTGGCACCCTGTGGAAAGTGAGACTGGCCTTTCCCCACTTCACCTCTCCCAGGCCACAATTTCAGAGAAGCAGCTGACCACCCACTCCGCAGCCTCCGCGGGCAGGTGTGCACACGGCCGGCGTCTGCAGTGGGGCCCTCCCTGGGGACAAATACACCCACACTTAATCCCTAGGGGAATGGTTAACAAGGAGCAGCTCACAGGGCAGGGAGGTGGCCAAGACAGAGAGCCCCAGTGTCCAGATTCCTTTTACCCTGACAAACAGTAATGACAGCAGTAATATTCTTTTTTTTTTTTTTGACAGCGGTAATATTCTTACCCTGTGCCAGGCACTGTTCTAAGTGCTTTACATACATTAACTCACCCAGGCCTCACAATCACCCACTGAGTTGGGTACTATTATCATCCCCATTTTACAATTAAGAAATTTGAGGCACAGAGAGGTTAAATAACATGCTTAAGGTCACACAGCTGGGAGATGCAAACCCAAGTTGGCCTGACTTCAAAGACCACACCACACCACTACCTCACTCCATGGTTCAAAGAAATGAGAGCCTCAAGGGCAGTCTATCTCAATAGAGCCCTTAGCACACCTCCCTCTCCTATGTCCTGGGGCAAGACGGTCCCTCTCACCTCCACAGTCCCCAGCATCCTGCAGTGATATTTAACCTCTCCTGGCTCAGCTCAGTCTAGAAACATTTGCTCCCTTACACTCAATTCTCTCGCAGGCCTGAGAGGAGCACAGGTGGTTAGATTCTGGGCTCTGAGCGGGAGTGGAGGCTCCATGTCTGGGCTGGGACAAAGAGAAGGACAGGCAGAGCACGGACAGGGTCCACCCGGCCAGGACTCTGGCAATCATTTTAATGAACAGAGCAGCACCATACATGTTTGCCTACTCTGAAAATTGAGTTGAGCTAGAATGTGGTTCCAGGGCCCAGGACAGTTAAACAACCAAAAAACAAGACCACAGTGCATGTCATCTGAACCCTGTGACCACAAAGCCTTTTTTGATTCAGAGCTTAATTAAGAAAAACAAAAACAAAAATGAGTCAGGATATGGTTACATGACAGCATTGAGCTGCTCCCCCGTCCCACACACTCCTAACTTCCCGTACAAAGAAAGCATTTCGTCATTATAGCGCCTTTCCACCAAGACAATAGGCTGCATTTTTCCGTCTAACAACAGTTGGCTTGAAACCACAGATGGAGCAGCAAGAGTGGACGTGAGCCTGCAGAGCCGCGTAGGACATTAATGGGTTTCCCAGGCCTGCTATCAGAGGGTCCAGACACTTAGTGTAAGGACGGTCTCAGAACGGATCACTCCAAAGGCCCCCTCGCGGGTGCTGCAGGGAGCAGAGGATCAGCCTACGCATTCCCAACCCAGGAGCTCAGGCTGGACACCAGGTGGAGAGCCAAGGTGGACAGAGCAGGAAAGGTCGAGAGCCTGTGACTCTCACCGCTGCCCCGGGAAAGGAAGACTGGCCGTCCCACGTAAGTGCTACGACACCAGCTCTGCCTCAAACAGCAATGGGCGGTCTGGTGTGGTCTTAATTAAAGGAAAGACAGAGTCACAAGACATGGAAGAGAGACCTTAGAGAGGCCGTCTGCTAAAACCTCTCACATCACACAAGGGAAACAGGATGGAGTAGGGAGGAAGGGAGAGAGGAGTCTACGTTTCTGAGGACTTCCTATTGCTAGGAATGAAGTTTATAGGTTTGTTAAAGCTGGTAAGGTATGTTTTAATATTGCTGTTTTGCAGAAGCGGAAATTGGGACTCAAGCCAGTAAAGTAATTGGCCCTGGGTCACAAAGCTAATAAACGAAGGAACAGAGATTTGACTTCATCTCCCTCCCAGGCTCTTCCCCAGCAAGCCCTCACTGCCACACATGGTCAGGCCCCACCAGGCTCCCAACCACTACTCCCAGCTCTGTGACATCAGACCAGGCTCCTCCACCACTTTTATGCCATGGGCCACTCCGGCACCCTGGTAAAGCCTACAGACACTTTCTCAGAATATTATCTTTAAATGCAGAAAACAAAATGTTAACACATTTAACGTACCTAATAATATATTAAATAACAAGATCTAGCTGCAAGCCTAACACAATTTGTCAGTAATAGTATGTGTAAAGCATGCATTGAGATACCTGCAACCACTGTAAGAAAAAATGAAAACTCTATTGGTGACAAAGTCACAGGCACTGCTAATGCACGTTTGCTGCCTACATTCATAATTGGGGGGTATGCTACATTTCAGTTAGAGCAGTGGTCCCAACCTTTTTGGCACCAGGGACCAGTTTAATGGAAGATAATTTTTCAATGGACTGGGGGGAGAGGGTAGGATGGTTTTGGGATGACTCAAGCACATTACATTTATTATACAGTCAACCTCTCTGCAAATGATAATCTGTATTTGTAGCCCCTCCCCAGCGCTAGCATCACTGCCTCAGCTCCACCTCAGATCATCAGGCATTGGATTCTCATAAGGAGCATGCAACCTAGATCCCTCACATGCGCAGTTTACAGTAGGTCTGCGCTCCTACGAGAATCTAATGCCATCGCTGATGTGACAGGAGGAGGAGCTCAGGTGGTGTTGCGATCAATAGGGAGCGGCTGTAAATACAAATGAAGCTTTGCTCACCTGCCATTCACCTGCTGTGTACAGCCCGTTTCCTAACAGACCACAGACCAACACTAGTCCTAAGCCTTGTGATTGGGGACTGCAGAGTTAGAGGTTAGTGAAAATAAATGTTTTTATTTCATCCAAGCTCACAGAACTCTAATGATTAAAAATCCCTGTACCAGACCAGCACTGCTATGAATCCCCAGCGTGAGAGACAATTGTCAACCTCTTCCTTAAATCTGAAGGACAAAATAATAACAGTTACTATTTACAGAGTGTTACAGTGTTGCAGCCCCCCTGCCAAGCTAACTCGTTTCCTACTTACATATAGCCTTCATCTTGCAAAGCAGAAAATTTTGGTTTCAAAGTTGAATATTAAAGCAAGTTAGATCTACCTATTGCATGTTCAAGTTTCTAGATTATCAAATGAGACACTAGATTACTGTGATTGAAAAGATTGCAAAGTAAGCTGTTAGGAAAAACTATTTTACCTGAAGCTCCCTACTTGTCTATATGAATTTTGAATTCATATAAAGAAAACAAAATCAATTAGATGCTAGAACTGATATAAGGCTACCAATGTCATCTTTAACCCCAAATTTCAAACTACTACATCCACCAAAACAACTTCATGGTACCAGGACATTAATCAAGAACTTAAAATAAGCAAACACTCAAATGTGAAAGTCTAAAGTCAGAAATTTATAAACACAAAATAATGCTGTTGCCTACCTTAAATATTTCAAGCAGGATTTGTTTTGAAAAATAAAGGTAAATATAATGTCTGAGCTCTCTCTGTATCCTCGCCATCCAACACTAAGTGTTGAAGAAATAGTGTGCCTGGAGAGACAATGCATCTCATATATTTCCAAAAATCACTTTCTCCACTGAAGTCCTTAAACAAAGGTGGATCTACTGTATACTAAAGTCTGGGACCACTGGTTTTGAACATTCTTCATTCTTCCATTTATCCCCATGTAATTCCAGGTAAATCCTTTATCCCAATTAAGCCTCACTGTCCTCATCTATAAAGTGGGGACAGTATTCCCAGCCCTTATTACCTCAGAGCTATTGTGAGAATCAAATGAGATACTAGATGCAAAATTGCTTTGTAAACAGAAGAGCTTTTAAAAGCTCTTGTGATGTGTTATTAAATCTAACAAAAGATAAATCATCCCATATGATCGGGAGCTTCAGAGTAAATGTGACAGGCAAAAATACAACAGGTGCCTGCAGCACAAGAGAGGATCATCCATCAATGCCACCCACACCTGTGGCCACGTGCAGCAGACTGGAAGCAAAGCCAGCGGCATGCTCTGCATGGAAAACCTTCCTGCCAGGAAAATACAGAAACACTGGGAGAGTCCAGACCTGCTAATACTCGGGTTTACAATCCCTTGCAAAGCAGCATAACCCACATCTTCCCCTCCTCAAGGACCATGGCTCACGGTCTACACCTAGGTGTGCCTTTAAGGAGAAGAGAGTTTCAAGGAGATGGTGGCGAACCACATCCAAAATGTCTGAAAGAGGCCAAGTAGATGAGAATACAAAGGCAGTCACGGTCTTTGCTAACTCTGAGGACTCTAGTGGCTCTAAAGAAAGCATTTCCTTCCACTGGCACAGGGGGAATGAAGCAGGTTACAGTGGGTTGGGGGAGAAAAGGGAGATGAAGACAAGGGAGCAAGGAATAGGGAGATTATCTTCCCCAGGCATTGGTTGAGAAGGGAAGAAGAAATACTGTTTTTTGTGAGAAGTCGGATGGCTGCTTAAAGGGAAGGGGCCGAGAGACAGGGAGGGAGGTAAAGGGTGAGAACAGCTGCGTGGGAATTGAAACAGACAGGAAACTGGCTCCGTTTTCTGCAAAGGCTGTCCCGGCCGCACTAAGAGGCTCAGCATTAAGTTACCATAACTCAGTAACGACACCAACCAGCGCCAGGCAGCCCTCGAGAGCAGGACACTGCGTTACAGTCTCCTCAGGTGGGGGCAGCCCGCAGTCAGGGGCGCCGAGAAGCTGCCAACCGTGATTGCAAAGGCACAACACAGGCCCCACCATGGGCAAGAGATGATGCCGGGGGAGGCTGCTGGGTGGGGAGGAGAGGGAGGCATTGGCTGAGGATGGAAACCTGGGTTTGCAGCAGGTTTCAGAGAGTGGCATAGTGAGAGAAGCAGCAGCTCCGAGCTGTGGTTAGACAGGAGCGTTTACAGTGAGAGTTTGGGTGGGGCAGTTCTGGGTGGTGGCAGACTCCTAGGTGTGGCCCGAGGAGAAGAGGGGAAGTGGAAGCTACTGGAGCCGCAAAGGGGCAGGTTCTCTGAGGACAGGGCGTTCACAGATGGAACACAGAAAGTGCCAGCGATGCCGGCCAGGGGCAGGGTGGAGGAGAGGCTGAGAGCAGGGGAGGAGTGTGGCTAGATTGCAGCCCACGAGAAGGGAGCTGTGGGAGACAGGTCGGCGAGGCAGGGATGGGCTGAGCAGCAGGGCACCCCGCCAGGCTGGAGCTGGGATTTTAATCCACAGGCGCTGGGGAGCCCCTGAATTTGCGCAGAGGCACAGTCAGAGCTGTGCTTGGGAAGAGGACTCCACAGGGGCCAGTAGGTAGCCGGGCTGCAGGGGAGGAAGGCCACAGGACAGTCCAGAGGCTGGCAGCTGTGATCAGCCAGTCCCTAAACCAAAGTGGGACGGTGGGAAGGGACAGCAGGGGACAGGCGTGAATAAAATCGCAGAGAAAGGTGCAGCAGGACTTGACAACTGATTGGATGTGGGAAGCAGAAAGGAGGTGGGAGTCCAAAACGCTTGTAGGGTGTGAGCCTTCGGGACATTGAAACAGAGGAAGACAGCAGGCTTCAGAAAGAAGGGGCTGGGTGTGTTTACAGGTGCTGGAGGGGCATCCTGAAGACATCCAGAAGTTACCTGAGTTGAAAAACAAACTGTTTTTTCCCTTACAATACTCTCACAACACAACCAACACACAATACTTCTGTGACCTCTGGTCACCAGCATGTGTGGGAATTTCTCCCCACCAGCAACTAATTCTGCAGTGGTGTCTTGTAATTCAATTCAATCCCAACACTGTATTGTGTTGGGGGCTCAGTCCCACAAGACTGCCCCCGCTTCAGATGCCTGTCACAAGTAGCAGGTGGTCACCTACACTTCTGACCAACGGGCTGTAAATCAAGGGTTCCCATGTCCCCCTTGTCAGGTTCCATCAATTTGCTAGAGTGCTCACAGAACTCAGGGAAACACCTACTTACATTTATCAGCTCATTATAAAGGATACTGTAAAAGATGCAGATGAACAGCCAGATGGGAGAGATGCACAGGGCAAGGCGTGTGGGAAGGGGCGGGAAGCTTCTGTGCCCTCTCTGGACATGCCGTCCTCTAGGCCCCTCTGTGTGTGCAGCTATCCAGAAGCTCCCCAAATCCAGTCCTTTTGGGTTTTTATGGAAGCTCCATTATGTAGGGATGACTGATTAAATCATTGATGATCAAGTTAACCTTTGGCCCCTCTTTCAGGGGACCACCCCCCATCCTGAAGCTACCTTATTAGCATACAGAATTCCAAGGATTTTTAGGAGCTGTGTGTCAGGCATCAGGAAAAACCAAATACGCATTTCACAATATCAGGGTACTTCAGTGAGGGCATGGGGCTCAGGAGGGGGGACGGGGCAGGGACAGAAATGTGGAGAGTCATCCTCATGCGGTGATGGGAGAGTGTGGCTGAGTTTCCCCTGAGAAAGCAAACCCGGCAGAAGCAGAGAGTCAGAGACAAACCCTTGGAAGATACCAAGTATGCACTATGGAAAAGGAAAAAAATACAAAGAAGACTTTGAAAAATGAAAAGCTGTTGCATGCCCTTCCCTAACACCATACACAAAAATTTACTCAAAATGGTGAAAGGTCCAAACCTAAAAGCTGAAACTATAAAACTCCTAGAAGAAAACAGGGCAAAAACTTCATGACACTGGATTTGGTAACGATTTCTTGGATATGACACCAAAGGCATAGGCAAGAAGAGGAAAATAGATGAACTGGACTTCACCAAAATTAAAAACTTTTGTGAAACAAAGGATACTATCAACCCAGTAGAAAGGCAACCCCTAGAACAGGAGAAAATATTTTTAAATCACATATCTGACAGTGGATTAATATCCAGAATATATAGAGAACTCTTAAAAGTCAACAACAACAAAACATATAACCTGATTCAGAAGTGGGCAAAGGACTTGAATAGATATTTCTCTAAGGAAGACATACAAATGGACAATAAGCACAGGAAAAGATGCTCAACATGACTAATCATTAGGGAAATGCAAATCAAAACCACAATGAGATACCACCTCACCTCCGTTAGGATGGATACTATAAAAGAAAACAAAAAATACGTATTGGTGAGGATGTAGAGAAATTCAAATGCTTGGGCACTGCTGGTGGGAATGTTAAATGGTGCAGCCACTGTGGAAAATAGGATGATGGTTCCTCAAAAAATTAAAAATAGAATTGCCATGTGATCCGGCAATTCCACTTCTGTATACTCAAAATAACTGAAGCAGGGTCTTGAAGAGATATTTATCTATGCATATTCATAACAGCATTATTTTTAACAGCCAAAACTTGGAAGTAACCTGTGTCCACTGACAGATGAATGAACAAATGTGATACATACACACAACGGAATATTACTCAGCCCTGAAAAAGAAGGAAATATGGACACGTGTTATGACATGGATGAACTTTGAGGACATTTTGCTAAGTGAAATAAGGCAGTCACAAAAGGACAAATACTGTGGTTTGATTACTCTAAGAACCTCATATGAGGCAGTTAGAGTTACCAAATTTCACAGAAAGTAGAATGGTGGTTGCCAGGGGCTGGGGGGAGGGGGGAATGAGTCACTATTGTTTAACGTACAGATTTCAGTTTTACAAGATGAAAAAAGTTTTATAGATGAATGGTGGTGATGGCTGCACACAAATGGGAATGTGCTTAATTCCAATGAACTGTACACGTAAAAATGGTTAAAAAATGGTAAATTTTATGTTAAAAAAAAAGTTGTGTCACAAAAGGCAGTAGGATAGACTCAAGAAGGAGAAGGAGGTGACTAACAGCTACTGGGCATTTTAAATGTTTTCTGTGCGTTTCCTCATATAGCCTTCACCCCAGCCCTGTGAGATAACAGCCATCATTATTATTATTCCCATGGCATAGAAGAAACAGAAGCTCCAAGAAGCAAGACCACACAGTAAGACATTGGTAGTGTTAAGTGCTATGGCTATTCCAGAGGATTTTTTTTTCTTCCAAGAAGACTTTAAATCAGAATGGCCCTGACCTTGGCAGTGAGGCTGGCTCCAGCCTGGCCCTGATCTGCTGGTATATGGGGAAAGAGCAGGCAGCTCCTCTAAGACATCATGAGCACAGGATGCAATAAATTCTTTCGGCCTGAGACGGCTGTTACTCACAGATGGGAGGGACTCCAGTCTACCTTTATGTCTTTCATCCCCGAGATTTCACAATTCCTTTTATGGGGAAGTCAGATCATGTTATTTTCTACTCAAAAGCCTCCTGTGGCTTTGCATCTCATTCAGGGTAAAAGACAAAGTCTGTCCAACGGTTTCAAGGCCAACCCCACTCTCTGGCCCATCTCTTAACACCCCTGGCTCCTCCCAGCCACATGGGTCTCCTTGCTGTTTCAAAAACATACTGAGCACACTGGCTTGTCAGCACTTGTGCACCTGCTATTGTTCCCTTTGCCTACACGTCTCTTCCCTCCAAGAGCTGCACGCTCATGACTGGACTTCCTTTAGGTTGGTCTCTGCTCAAATGCCACCATCTCCTAGAAGCCTTCCAAGGACATCCTATATCAAACAGCAACCCACCCTCCCCTACCCTGCTGTGTTTTCTACCTAGGGCTTACCACCTCTAGACACACACACACTTGGACCACACACATTTGTTTATTGTCTCTCACTAACAAGAACATGAACACTAAGAGGACAAGGACTTTGTTTTCTGTAGTGCTGTATTCCCAATGCCTGGCACGTAACAGACACTCAAAATGATTTTTTGAATGAGTTAATAATTGTGAAAAATTTAACTCAGGGATGGCAATTTTAAAAATAAGAGTAAATGAAAACAGTCTGGTGATTCCTCAAAAAGTTCAAAATAGAATTACCATATGACTCAGCCATTCCACTCCTAAGTACATACCCAAAAAAAGTGAAAACAAGGACTCAAACTGATACTTGTACACCAGTCTTCATTGCAGCATTATTCATAACAGCCAAAAGTTACCAAAAACCTGAGTGTCCATCGATGAATGAATGGATAAACAAATGTGTATATACATACAACGGAATATTATTCAGTCCTAAAATGAAGACAATTCCATGTTACAACAATTCCATATTACAATTCCACATGTTACAAGATAGATGAACCTTGAGGACATCAAGCTCAGTGAATAAATCAGTCACAAATTCTGCATGAGTACATATTTACGAGGTACCTAGAGTAGTTACACTCGAGAGACAGAAAGGAGGATGGTGGTTGCCAGAGGCTAGGAAGGAGTAGAGAGTTATTGATTAGTAGGTACAGAGTTTCAGTTTTGTAAGACGAAAAAGGTTGTAGAGATGAATGGTGGTGATAATTGCATGATAGGAATGTATTTAATGTCACTGAACTATACACTTAAAAATGGTTAAAATGTAAATTTTATCTTATGTATATTTTATCACAGTCAAAAAAAACCTCATGCTCAATTCAGTTATTGGACAAGTTTTAAGTATGATTGGAATAACGTGGATATGTGAATCTACTTTTTCAATCATACATTTTATGAAATCTAAATACAGATTAAATATTTCTGATTAAACTTTAGCATCCACATTGAGATGTTCTCTGTGAGTAAATCACACACCAGATTTTGAAGACTTAGTACAAAAAAAGACAGATTTATCTTTAAATATTTTTATAGTAATTACATGCTGAAATAATAATTTTGAAACATTGGGTTAAATAAGTTATTAAGATTGAAAAAGAAAAGAAAGGAATGAAGTTTTGACATGTGCTACCATATGGATAAATCTTGAAAATATTGTGCTAAGTGAAATAAGTCTAACACAATGACTCCACTTACATGAAATATCCGGAACAGGCAAATTTATGGAGACAGAAAGATTAGAGGTTATCAGGGATTGCTGGGGGGAGAGGGGAATAGGGAGGTTTGCTTAATGTTTACAGTTTCTCTTTGCAGGGATGGAAAATTTTGGAAATAGAAACTGGTGATGGTTGTACATGGGCATGAATGTAATGAATGCCACTGAATTATACACTTAAAAATGGTTAAGATGACAAATTTTATGTTATATATATTTTACCACAATTTAAAAAGGCATATTTGGAAAGCAGGAAAAAGAAAAAAGAATAACTACGTGCAATCAGTTTCTTATAACTAGTGAGGAGCAACAAGCAGCCACATAGTAAACATCAGTATGCTCGTTCCTCGGGTGGAAGGGCACATGGAACGTCCTGTGCTTAAATATTCCAGATTGGGACTTAAAAGAATGTTCCCTGATGTGTTTCTCTGATTTAGACAGCTCTCCCCTGGAGAAAGCGTCCTGAGAAGGAAATCTTTCCACTGAAGAATTCCCGTGGACAAGCCTTTGGGGTAGCTTGCTACCCTGTATTCACATCTCTTGAGACTATGACAGATGGCAGGAGGTGGAGAGTATGCCAGGTTGCAGTGAAATATGTGACACTCAGCTGACAGCTCTGAGCAAACTCTGAAATTATAATATAATTGGTTTGTCTTTCCAAGAAGCTAATAGAAGCTTGAGATGGATACCTTTTTTATGTAATATATTTTATATATGATAAAAATATATGTATATATTATTATATTTACAACTTACTCTCCTTAAGTTATATACTCTCCTTAGTTATATACTTCTATAACTATATATGTTCATATATTTCAGTATTTTTCATTGGTATATATGTTAATGTGTGTTACATAGAAAGCTGGTAGCTTATAGCTGACCATCCTAGATCAACTGAGAACCGTGTAGCTTCCTACCCTTGTCTCTTGAAAAACTCATTTACTCAAAGGCTGAATAGGAGATGACCTAATTGCTTGAACCTGCAGACATTTGGTTCTCTCGTACACAGTTTGACTTCTTCCTCAGCTCAATTCTGCCTCTTCCCCCATTCCTTTCACAGGTGTTGATTGCTAATGAACGCCTTGCACTCCAAATACCTTGCAAGCATTTGGTTTTGAAGAATTCAACCTGTGACAAATACCTATTACGTGTCAGATATTACCCTAGGTGCTGGGGAATCAGCAAAGAACATATGGACAAAACCTCCAGCCCCCATGGAACTTATATTTTAATGTTTCTGGGAACACTTTTGCCTATATGATAAGGAAATGTGTGTAGCTAGAGCAGCCTCTTCTACCTTCTTCCTGACTTGAAAGCAAATGTGAGGGCTGGAGTTACAGCAGCCACCTTGTGTCCTCAAGGTGATGAGTATAAGAAAAAGCGCACTGCCCAATTCAACACCCACTAGCCACATGTGGCTATTAAGCACTTGAAATGTGGCTGGCTTGAATTGAGATGACCTGTAAAATGTATACAGGATTCTGGAGATTTCATATAAAAAATTAAAATATCTCAGTAATCATTTTTTATACTTACTACATGTTGAAATGATAAAAATTGTGGATATATTAGCTTCACTGGGTGAGCCCTGGTATTTCCAAGCCTTGATAGTGGCTTTGCAGAAACCAGTACCAGCCAATCCCTTGATTTCCTCATTTTCTGTCCAAAGTTACACCCAAGCATTGCTCTCTGAGCACCCCTTATTTTATAATTAAATAAAATACATTATTAAAATTAATTTTACCATTTCTTTGTATTTTTCAAATGTGGCTGCTAGAAATTTTTAAATTAAATATGCATCTCACATTATATTTCCATTGGACAGCACTGGCCCCAGAGAATCAGAGAACACAGATACTGAACCTCTAGTCACCACCTCTCTTCTGACTTCTGTTAAAAAAAATAAGTCCCTATCTATTTTAGTCTCCATGGTCAGGTTTTCAGGTACTTGCAGCCGA
The DNA here is from genome assembly GCA_028533085.1 of Varecia variegata. Lineage (NCBI taxonomy): Eukaryota > Metazoa > Chordata > Mammalia > Primates > Lemuridae > Varecia > Varecia variegata. Next base: position 145,050,798 of record CM052438.1, on the reverse strand, counting down.
ATGCAATCCTCACGAACTCAGTGGAGGAGCACAACCTGGCCCAGTGAACTGCCCAGGACCTATCCTGTGGCCAGGGGCTGAACTCAGCCTGGTACCCACCGAGGGGGGTAGGAGGTAGACAGATATATTCACACCAGGTGGGAGAATTCTCTGGCCATAAAATATACTGATCTCCTAGATATTCTTTATTGTGGAAGAAAAAAAAAAAGCAGATCAAGAGTCTCCAATGAGCAGGAAAGGGAAGTCAGGGTGTACCTTCCAGTCTGGGAAGCAGAGTGTTAATCTGCTTCATGGTTTCCTTTTGCCCTGCCCAGAAGTACACATTTATTTGGATAATCCCGGCCAGAGATTCCCAAGGGCCTTGTACAACCCTGGGTGGGCCAGGAACTGCAAGAGGGTTTTCTTTTTTGTCCAAGAAAAAGGAGGCCCAGACTTTCAGCCCCACAAGCCTACTGGCTGATGTCCCATCCCTTTCGAAAGCTCCACGGGCAGCCAGATACTAGTCAAGGCTGGACAAGGCTGTGGCCACCACCCTGGCCCGACAGGAAGCAATGATGAGATGTAAATTTGGACAGATGCTTAAATAAGGAAATGAAGGGATTGGCTCATACCGGTTTCTGCAAACCCTCTATCAAGGGTTGGAAATACCAGGGCTCACCCAGTACAGCCCCAGAAAGAAGCCCCTTGAGCCACAGAGTTCATTCATCTATCCCTGAGCATCTTCCCTGTGCCAAGCCCTGTGCTGGGTGCTTGAGACCCAGAGATGAGCCAGACATGGTCCTTAAACTCAGGGAGCTCACAGTCAAGTGGCAGAGAGATGGACAAAGAATCAACGTGGGACACTGATTAGTGAGACAGCAATAGGAACAGGAGTGTGGGAGTCCACTGGGGCACCAACCCCAGACTGGGGATGGAATAAGAGAAGGAGGTAGGGGGGAGGAGGTCAGGGAGGGCTCCCAGGAGGAGGTGATATTTGCTTGAACCGAATCATAAGGAGAACAAGTTAGCCAGCCCAGGCCTCTGTTGAGCACTAATAGCACAGACTCTCTAAAGCCCAGGGCCCTAAAATCTCTCATTATTCACCAAATTTTGAAAACAAATATAAGTATATTCACTTTGATACACTTACATGTGTTCTTCTTTTAAAGAGCATTCACTTTCACTGAAAAAGCAAACTTCTTAATGAAACCATGAATATCAAACTACGCTGTGAACTGTAAAGTGCAATGCAAATGTTAGGTGGTATTAACGGCAATAAAATCGTTGTTGGTGCTGTGAGGGGCGGCAGCAACCCCTACCATGTCGCTGCTGGACTGCTCCTCACTCAGCAGCCCCGTCTGAGGGCGCCCAGGCTGCAGGACTCAGAGGGTGTCCATGCACGCCCACTCAGCAAGGCCAAGGAATCCAAGCGGGCCATGTCCCACTGCGGTGCCTCCCTTTTGAAGAAAGACTCCCCTTTGTACTTCCCTGAGTTATTGGTGGGAGTGTCCACCCTAGGGAGGAGGATTTGACAACGCCTGTAATTTTTACACGCAGTACACATACCCTTGGACTCAAAAATTCTCACACCCTATCCTATAGATAGGCTTTTACATGTCTGCAAAGAAGTGTGGTTAAGGAGATGGACTACAGCCCTGTTTAAAATGGCAAAAGACTGGAAACTAAGTAAACAAATTGTGGTGTAGCCATAAAGTAGGAAAAGCAAGGAATATAAAGGGCTGGATCCATACATGCTGATATGAAACAATCGCAAAGATTGAGGGGAAAAAGTAAAGTGCAGGACAAGTCTAGAACAAACGTATGGGTGGTTCCCGTCAAGAAAATCAGGGTGCGGGTGTGCAGACCCATACCATGCACGCACACCATGCGCATATACACACATGCGGAGACCCCCAGGGAGGGCACACCACAAAGGGTACCACAGTGGCCTCTATGAAGGGGAAATGGGGGAATGGGGAAAAGAAACCTCTTTTCACACTCTATATTCTTACCGCACTGCAATTATTTTTTATCACGAGCATGCATTTCTTTTTTAATTAAATAAAATTAGTTTTTTCTTAGCAAGATAAAAATATCTTTCCACATATATTTATAAAATGGACCACAGTGAATCTGGATTAACCACTTCCCGGGAAGACAGCCAAAAAAGTTCTTTTCTCCTTAGCACGATATTGTGAACTGGATTCACTCAAGCTCCTGTATGATGCCCGGCACACACACTCCACGTGGAGTGGTGACGCCAAGCGCAGCCATCAACACGACCCGGCTGGCAATCCAGGCTCAGAAACTTGCTCAATGTAGCGGTGCCGGCCGTCCATTGTTAAGTGAGTGGACAGAATTGCAGAGTTCGTGAAAGCTTTTTGCTGGGCTGGTACAGAATTTCACAACCCGGAGACCCTGCTCTGCTATACCAGTCAGGCTGCAACTGTCCGTATCAGGCAAAGCAGGACCTGACATGCCTCGGCCAGCACCCCGCGGTGGGTGATTTCAGAGGTCGGGAATGTCAGATAGGCCTCTCCAGGCCAAGAGGTAGCAGCCTTCCTCCCGGCTTCCCCCTCCCACCCCAACACGCGCTTGCCCCGCCCCTCTGCCTCCCTGCTGTGCTTTGCTACAGAGGGGAGCACACCCTGGGCCTGGCTCACTCTGGGGAGGAGCTGCAGAGGTGAAGCTGGGCAAGGGGCACGTTCAAGAGCAAAGTGTAAAGGTGTGAGGTGCTCACGATATGCAGGCATACCCTTCTAAAAGGATAACACACCAGTTTTCATTGTATAGGGGGACCCCATTCCTGCTAGTGACAAGAGTCCATGAGTCACTTCCTGCAAGCGTGCTTTCATGGCAATGATGTACAAATGCCTCCTGGTCTGAAATGGTCACCTGTGATTATTTAGCAACCCCAAGGAGGGTGGTGAGAAGACCCTTGGCCTGAATTGGGAGTGGGGGGCTCAGCGTCAATGGTTCCTCAGGCCCTCTGTTTGGACACGGGCCCCTCCATTCACACTCTGGTCCAGGAGGCTCTTCTCCCGATCTTCTCCTTCTATCCTCCCATTCCACTCTCTCTGGCTCTCCCCCTTTCCCCACTCCCCACACACCCCTTCTTTCCCATGACACAAGCAACACATTCTTCCTAGGATATATCATTCTTCCTGTGCTCCCTCTAATGGTTCCTTAGCTCTACATGGCAAACTCCTACTCATCTGTCCAGCCCCACATCATACCTCCTCTTCCAGGAAGCATTCCCAGACTACTGCAGGCGCAGTTACTTGCTTTTCTATACTCCTGCAGATCAGTGTATACACTTCTCTCCCAGCACTTAGAATATTAATGATAATAGCTGAATTCTTTTTTTTTAAAGACAGAGTTTCATTCCATCACTACAGGCTGGAGTACAGTGGCATCATCATAGCTCACTGCAACCTCAAACTCCTGGGCTCAAGAGATCCTCCTGCCTCAGTCTCCTGAGCAGCTGGGACTATAGGCGCATGCCACTGTGTCCAGACAATTTTTTTATTTTTGGTAGAGACAGGGTCTCACTCTTGCTCAGGCTGGTCTTATACTCCTGACCTCAAAGCGATCTTCCCACCTTGGCCTCCCAGAGTGCTGGGATTACAGGAGTGAGCCACTGCGCCCGGCCTCAATGGCTAAATGTTTACTGATCACTTACCAGAATGCCAGGCAGTACTCCAAATGCTTTTCAAAGGTTACCTTACTTAATCCTCAGTAACTCCATGACGTAGGAACCATTATTACCCTTGGTTTACAGAGAATGCTCCTGAGGATCAGAGATTTTAAGTAACTTGCCCAAGGCCACAGAGCTATTAAGTGGCTGGTAGGTACTTACACAAATACCTGGCACATAGTAGCTGCTCAATAATTAGTCACCTCATGAATGATTAAATAGGTGGACAAATGCAGAAATAATTACATTTCTGTCTCCTTTACAAAAAGCTCAAGTGGGAACCACTTCTTATTCATCTTTAAAACTATTCTCCCTGCCAAATACCTAGTAAGGTGAGAGCCCTGGAAACATCTGCTGATGAATGAATGAACAAAAGAATATAAGAGCAAAACAGTTAATAGAGTCCAGATCCCAAAATTGCCACTCACTAGCTTCAGCTAAATAGCTTCGGATGCCTGGGCTCCTATCTGTCACTCATCAAATGTGGAGATTGTATATAACATTCGCTTAAGTTCCTTCCAGCATTAAAGATTTATATTAAAAAAAAAAAAGCCAGAGTTCATGATTTCGTGATTATGGCATTTCCCATACCAAATTATGTATTGCAGGTTCTTCCGGGTTGCTTTCCCTGTGAACACTGGATGTGACACTTGAGCCAGGTGTTACCCTACTGCAGAGCCGGTATCAGTCCCGAAAGAGTTAATTTGGCTTGATGCTTGGTTCACCTCATCCTTATCCAAACAGAGTCACACCCAGGGAAAGAACTATTAAGTGTCTGACAAAACCCTCATAAATGATAATCAATAATAAACAATGATCTCAAGTCAGATTATGCAACTGGCACCTGAGCCATTGCTCTAAGGACATTCCAGGCCATTCTCCTTGTCCCCTGGCACCTTACCAGACCCTTCTTCTCCAAATATTATCAACGATAGATCCTGGTCCCTAATCTGGCCCCACCACCACCACACGCACATGGATGCGCACACTCACTCACTCACTGGTGGCATGAGTGCAGCGGCACAGTGCTAGGGGCTGCACATGCTTGTGAGACGCATGCTGAGACCCGGATCCACTCCCGATGTACTGAGATGTGTCCACATCGGTGCAAAGGTCGAGGCTCTGGCTGAAATTCATTTGTTCCTGCTCTACCTGTGGCTAACCGGGAGCTTGACTTTATGCCCGGTACCTGATACACCTGTGTCATCTGCTTAGCACTAACGATCAGCCACATGGATGCTAATGCCCAGGATTTCTTGTCTGGCTAATGCTCAGCACAAAGCATGACACCAAAGGACGCCTACACGTGGTGTGTGAGCAAGACAGAGTCTGTCCATGGTGGAAGAGAGGCAGGGCCCTGTTCCGGCTTTGCCTGACTCGCAACAAGGAGCACAGGCACCAGCCTCACAGCGCGGGGTACTAACCATCCGCACGTGAGTCCAATGCGGGACACTAACCATCCGCACGTGAGTCCAATGCGGGGAGGGCCTCTACCGCAACCGGTGGACAAGTGACCAGCCTCTGTAGAGGACACCTGTTGTTTACCTGCCCCACACTCCCACGTCTGTGGGGACCTGCTCCTCCCTCGTGCCCATCGTGTGACGCTTGAAGGGCTGCCAGTCACAGCCGCCAGTTCCCCTGGCTTTGGCCGTGACAAACCCAGAGGGGGGCCCACCAGAATCCTCCCCTGAGATCTTTCAATATTGAGCTGGAAGAGGAAGATTCTAGCCTTTTGGGTCAGAGAGCTATAAAGACATGAAGGAAAGGCTACCAACAGGGAGAAAGTCTGTTTGCAGGAGAGAGGAATGGAGCCCACAAAGACCAAGGCACCCCAATTACGGACAGAAGGAGAAAGGCTCCGAGGGTGTGGCCCTTCCTATGTATATGAGTCAATGATTTCCATTTTGCTTGGTTAGTTTGAGCTGGGTTGCTGGAAAGGGCAGCTCAAGTGACCTAACACAGTCACCGTCCATATGTACAAAGCATTTTCAACTGTATCTTCCACTCCTCAGCACCCAGGTGGTTTTTATGAGATGGGCTATCACTCGTTTGAAATGTCTTTGTTCCTTCCCACAAGAAAGGCGTCACAATCCCTGGACAAGAGGCATTCTTGGCACCACTAACTACAGACGTTTTCTTCCCCTTTGTACCTCAGGTGCCCGTGGTGCTCTGCCAACCGCAAGATAGCTGTTCTATTTCAAGCTATCAAAGCTTGCAAAATGGGAGCTGGCCAGACAGGCTAGGCAACTGATGAGTGATTTTTGAAAGAAAGGCCTCCTCATGGTGGTCAGCCCTCTGTTCCATCCCTCTGCTGCTGGCTACCTCTGAAGATCCGTCTCCAGATCACCAAGAGGGTCCCCCAGCAGCCACAGAGTGTCGGGTGTATGGGGCAGTCGCATTTCCTAAGAAAACAGGAGCCCTGAAAACCCTCTGTGAGAGAACAGAACTCAGTCGGCCCACCTGACTTTTATGGGAACTTGCACAAGGAAAGCTACCATATACAACTACGGAGAAGGGTGACACTTTGAAGGCTACAAGCGTCCCCTCCTCTAACTCTGAAGAGCTGCCCAGTGAACTATGAACCATGAAGTTATGACAATGGGGCAGGCAGGCACTGGGTGGAGCAGTGCCCGGGACATTGGTCCCACCCTGTCCTCCCCTCTCCTTTCCTCCACCACCCCCTCTCCTCTGCCTGCGGCTAGAGCTCTGTAGGCCAGGGGCAGGCACTGCCTGGATGGCTGGTCTGCTCTGGGCTCAGGCGACCGGTCTGTTTCAGCCTGATGGAATGTTCTGCCTACATCCCGTACAGTACAGTTGGTGCGCCCGGGCTTGGAAGGGCTTGGCAGCTGTCTCCCCAGGGCAGTGGAAAGTATCCCACAGTGGACTCTACAGCTCCTCATCACCAAAACAAAAACACAACAGCCCGATTGCCATGGAGAGTTCAATCCTCTTGTCCTGGGATTGGCACCGACTGGAATTCCAAAGGCTCTGGCTGACCTACCTCCTGTGAGGTCTAAATACAGCACGTTCAATTTTAACCTAAACATACAGCCTGGACCAGTGCCCAGGGCTGACAGCCCCGGGAGCCACCCAGGAAGTCAGCTGGGAAGTCTTGACTTCTAGCTGCCCATTCGGCGGGGGGCATTTCAGAGCTATCAGGGGTGTGATGCGCTGGTGAGCCTTCATCGATGCTGTCTATGGCCACACGACGGGGGATGCAATCAGTTTGTACAGGGTTAACTACCAGTGTGATCCTGAGTAAAGAAATGCATGCTGGGGAAAGGGGTGAGCAGGTGGCGAACACAGGGGTGTCAGGAGGGAGAGAATGAAAGAGAGAGGAAAAGGCAGTAAGGACCAAAGACCTACTAGCCAATTAACACATTAACTGCAATGTGAGTTGTATTTAACTCAGGCTAATTTTGAGCCCAAGGCCTTGTGAAGCATATGTAACTCACACGTCTCTTTACCTTTACCCTTATGAACTATTTTTCAAGTTGCATATAACTCACATGCAGAAAATAATAAAAAATAATAATTTTTTCATTAAATTAGAAAGAAATTATTTTTGAAGTTTTTATTCTATTTTTGTAATAAAACACCATGGCCCAGGGAAAAAAATTTTTTTCTAGTGTGGCAGTCAATGTGTTAATTCAAAACCAGGATAGCTTTCCAAAATGTTTGGACCCAGGGAAACACAACTCTCTAATTATGCCTCTCCATGGGACTGGGGGCTTAAGCCCTGGAATCAGACAGATCAAGGTTGCCCTCCAGTTATGTGACCTTGGGCAAGACAACTGACTTCTCAATTTCCACACCTCTAAAATGGCCCAAAAGACTACTGTGTGATGAGACCATGGATATAAAGTGCCTAGCACATAGCAGTCGCTCAATAAATAGCAGCTGCTAGAAGTAGTAATGGTGCAGTAATAGCAGAAGTAGGATAACATCAGGTATTTGCTTCCCTCCCTTGACCTTGCCTTCAGTTGGACACGGGCCTTCCCTCCCTTGGAGAGGGCACAAGAAAGGTTGCCGAGGCCCCCGTGATAAGATGGAAACTCTCAACGAGGTATAGACAAAGGAAACCTTCACTTGAGCAAAACAATAGGACATTCACGCCCACATCTACTGAAGAACCTTAGAATGGCAAAATGGCCACAGCCGCCTAACCTCCCAAACGTCAACCCGTACACTCCGCAAAGGTAAGAAATGCCTATGCGGGGCTTCCTCTTACCTTGGTGTTCATGCACGACTTCCCTCGCTTATACTCCTTGTGGGAGCCACGCTTGTCCAATTTGTACCAAAGGGCTTTGGCCTTCCAGGTGGTCACCTTGGACTTGAGCTTGGAATAAAAGTTTCTGTGGTCCAGAGGGTCTAGGTCCAGGTGTCGCGTGAGGATGTTGAAGGCCTGGAGGGTACCTTTGCACGTGGACGCCTGGACAAAGTTCTCAAAAACCTGTCCTGCCTGGGCCTGCTTCTCATCCTCGTTTTCCCCCATGGTTCAGGAGCCGTGTGGAGGAGCGGTGCAGAGAGGACAGAGGAGAACACCATGAAGTACCTGGAGAAACGTCACACCTGCAAAGGAAGATGGAGGCAGAGGTGAGCTTCGTGGGCAATGAGGGTGGGGGTGGGGTGGGTGCTGCGAAGTAAAAATAAAATTGCTTTAAGACACTACAACGTTAAGCATAATACTTAGTGCTCAATGCTAAGCACAAACCATGTAAACGAGATGTACACTCGTGCCTTCTCATCTGCAATGCGGCCTGGCTGACGATCTCTCCCCTACACTCCCATTTCTCGCTGGCTGGAAAGAACCACAGACTGTACGATGCTACACCCTGGCTGATGTCAACAGTACCTGGTCAATCTTGCTACAAACCAGATGTTTCTGGAAATAGTGACTAGTAAAAGGAAAAAATAGAAAAGTACACTAGATTTAGCGCCATTGCAAACCTACCATTCTTGATGCTGCAAATTGGTTGACTAATATGAACATAACCTAGACCCATTACATTGTGCACAAACAAAAAAAAAATGCAAAGCACCACCTCCTTAGACATCAAACTGCAAGGTGTTTCTTCGTTAGTTACCAGAGGGCAGGTCTTTCCCCATGCAGATGACAAACGGCAGCTTCTCAAAACTCTTCTGTTCCTGGTGTCTGCTGGGAGCACACACCTACCTCAGTCAGACACAAGGCAAGACAAAGGGACACTCGGGCCACGTCCCCCGACATGAGAAAGAGCCTATGCCCCGTGGCCCGGCCGCCAGCTATCTGGAACAAGTGCTCGGGCTGACGGGAGGGAACCGCAAAGGGCGCTCATTCACATCACAAAAATAGCTCGCCTGGGGTTTGGCCGTGGACCTTTCCCTCCGCATCACTCTAACCTCAGGCATGTCTTAGGAAAGTCATTTAAGTTTCAAAGGAACAAAAATAAAGTAGAACTGATTTTCCAAAGCACTGTTTTTCTAGAATCCAAAGCTAGAGCAAGAAGTGTGGAGGAACTGGGGCTGACCCGGCTGCCGGGAGGGTTTGGGGGTGTCTGTAAACAAGAGGGCGCAGCAGACCGAGCCCCCAACAGCCCCTGGCAAGAGGCGCTCGGCAAACCCACGGGACACAAGGCCCTCGTGGCAGCTTCACACTCTCTACACAGGAATGCTTCGTGTGGGCACATTTGGATTGTGGGATGGTTTTGTAATACTAAAAGCAGAGAACGGTGTTTATCTTCTTCTTAATCCCTTACTCATTCATCCAGCAACAATTATTGGTGCCTTAGCAAGAGTCGGGCATCACGCAAGGTGCTGGGATACAGAGGTGGCCGGCATAGGGCCAAGCCTGGCCTCTCAAGGAGGGCAGATTACAAGACAACAGGCAGGGGCCTGTGGAATCCGAACAAAGTGCACGGAAGCCCAGAGCAGGAGGCGCCCAACAGAGCCTCACGGAGTCCAGAGGGGCCGCAGGAGGGAGATGTCAAGAACACTCCAACTTTAGGAACCAGACGGATTTCACTAGAAGACTGGAGAGTGGGCACTCTAGGCAAAGGAAACACCACACAGAAGTGTGAGTCCGGAAACAGCTGGTACAGGTGTGGAAAGACATCAAGCTCAAGGTGTCAGCAGTTCAGGACTCATGAAAAGGCATGGTTGGGATGTCCAGGGCAGATGGCGGAGTGTGTCCCTGCCAGGCCAAGGAGGGGCCCAGCCCCTCCAGTGGGCCATGGGGAGAAGACAGAGCAGCAGGGGAGACGAGTCTTTGGGAAGATGGGCTGGCAGGGGAAGAATGGAGGAGGAGGCTGGAGGCAGCAGTGAGGAGAGAAGCAGGGAGAAGGGAAGGACGGCGCTCACAGAGGAGCACAGCCCACAGGCACCACCCTGAAGGAGCAGCCTGTGGGGCAGACAAGCTCTCCAGACACCAACGTCCAGATACTGGGGGCAGGGGGACACCAGCGACTTGTGCAGGGCCCTGCCCTCCCTTCCGACTTTCCCCGAGAGCTTTCGAGGTGCCTGGCACTGGGCTCGGCTGAAGGGAGATTGGCACACATGCCTTGCTCCAGGCCCTGCCAGCTTCCACACCTCAGCCGGGCCTGGATCCTTCGTGAGGCCTTACCCGGCTATCCTGTCCTCGGCACTCAATGCCTTCAGCAGACTGCGGACGCAGCTCTGTACCCTGCCGGGCATGATGAGCACAGATTCCCTCCCCGATGCTCTCTGGGCTCTTGGGTGTCCACTGTGCTCACCGTGGAATTACTCACATCAACACCACCTCCTACTGTGTCTCAGCATCCCCACGAGTGACACTTGCTACCCAGAGAACATCAACAGAGGCAGGCCTC
>CM052438.1:145013467-145039795 GCA_028533085.1 Varecia variegata | reverse complement strand
GTGAAGGACTCGGTGAGTCTGAGTCTAAGCTTTAAGCCTTTTCTTCCAGAGAACTGGGGTGTAATAACTTTGGTGAATACACTCCATCCCCTGCTCCAAAAGAAGGTGGATAAGGGTTTTTTTGGTTTTCTTTTTTAAAGCAGAGGATCTTGGGTGACTAGCTCTTGTTAAAGTCATCCTTGTTAACCACTACCCAGCTGCTGTCTTTTTGGAGCTTGATATGAAATTGAAATAAAACCAACTACCCAGAAATATGAAAGGTTTCTCCATTTTCTGGCAAGAAACAAGATGTGATGCTTTCATTTCCAAGAATAGTCTTGAAGCAATCTGGTTTCTGCCAACTTAAGTCCCTTATTTGTGGTTCTTCTGCTCCTGTGCCTATGTGACTTCATGACTCACAAAGCAATTCCCCTTCCCTGCCCCTGGCTGCTACAAAGTAAAACTCAGGGCCTCAGACTGCAGGCAACGGCCTTGGTAATGGGCTTAGCCCACAGCATCTGAGAGACAAGCTCTGTGCAGAGCCCTGAGCACCTCTCCAAATGAGAGAAGGAGCCTCCTGACCGAGATCTGCAGGTACATTCACATTTAGGATGCCATGCTGTCTGCCTTCCTTGAGTCTGCCAAATGGCAAATCAAACAGTGTGACCAGGCCTTTGACAAATGACGGAGTTCTATAAAAGCTCAAGGAGGTTCTGCCCAGTGTCCTCTTGGGAGGGACACTGGGCAGAACCTTCCCACAAAGCAGTAGTTTGGCCCAGGAGAAAAGCTCATCCCTTAACCCCACCCTCAAGGCTCACAGACAAGATCTGTTTCAAAGGCAATGCAATCCAAAAACAAAACTCTCTTGCCATTGATAAGTGCCAAGCTGCCCTATTCAAATTTACCATCTCCCAGGCCTAGCTCGCCAAGGAGCCCTGGGGCAGGGCCCAGTTTCCCTGGCAATAAATGGGGGTTCATCCCATACTTGCAGGGTGGTTGGAAGACAAAAAGCTCGAGCTCTGAGCCGCATGTATGGAAGACCCTCAGTCGTGGAACCTGAATCTGACACCTGAGATGAGGCAGGAGCCCGCCAGGGACTCAGCAGTGGGAGATTCTCCTGCACACACTGCATCTGTGCAGGGCCCACCATGGGCAGGAACACCTGGCACACAGGTGGGGACTGCAGACCCACCTGGTCCAGGAAGGCCTGGCTTCCCATCTACCAGGGCACTAGGCATCCAACTTGAACCACAAGAAGCAACTCTGAGGTTGGGGAGGGACTGAGGGGCCACCTTGTTCTCCTGGTAATCTCCTTCCAGCCAGGCAGCCCACTGTCCCTTGGTCACTTCCACCATGCAGAGTGCACTGCCTCCTGGGGCCGCCGGCTCCAACCTTGCCACCTCTGTTTGGAAGAGAGCCTTGGTAAGATCACTCTTCTCAGGCATTCCCAGAGAGAGAAGTTCTGTCTTTCCAAAGGTTTCTTTACTGTTCCTGGTTTTAGCCTTGAGATTACCCACAGGAAGTTGAAGCCCCTGTCTATATAGGCTGGATTTACGCATGCGGAGTCCTTGTTCCGGGACTTCGCAGGTCCCGGAAGCAGGTCTTCCGGAACCCTACTAGAAAAGGCCAATGAAAATCATCCAAGAGACTCACTGTGGAAGCCCCACCACGTTCCCAAGCTGTAGCAAGGCCTAGACCTTCCCTCTGTCACCACACGGCCCCAGGGGGGGAGTGCTGGCAAGAGGCCCCTGGCCCATGGCAGGCCTTGGCCTTCTGTGCTTCTCTGCTGAGAGCCCACGCTCACTGGGCTATGGCCGTCCCCGTGCCAGCCTCCGTCCCTCTCTTCCTTGGTGGTGGGAGGACTCCACTGCTCTGACTTGCAGTGGCCTCACACAGTCCCCCTTCCTCACATCGCTCCACTGCCTCTTGCAGTCACTCATGGTGCCAGTCCCCGCCCTCCAGGGTACCCCTGCCTGGTATCGAAAGGCACCTGTGTGCTGACCAGCCACGGTGCCAGGCAGGGTGGAAGGGAGCCACCCCAGCCAGATACTTCTACTAGCACTAACCTAAGGAATCCTCACAACAAGTCTGGGGGGTGGTATGACATTTTTTTCCTCCTCTTTTTTGGTTTCTAGTCTATAAGATACAAGGGGCTTAAAAAAAAAAAAGACAAGAAAAAGAAGAAGTTGTAGTTTCAGAACTTGCCTGTCTCCCTTTTCTGTAACGCAGTGCTAAGTCCATATGGGGTTACTATTTTATGTGTGTATGTAAATATGCATGTGTATATACATGCATGTGTAGACATGTGTGTGTGTATATATCACACATATACATACATTTAAAAAATTTTCCATAAGGATTTCTAGCCAGTGCTCCACATCTTCACCTATACCACTAAGCCTTCTTCGAGGACCTTTCTCAGAGAAGCAAAGTCTTTGCAGTGGGGGGAACTCTGGCCTAGACATGAGCAGATCGGGGTCCACACCTTGGCCTGGCATCTGCCTGCATGAGGACACGGACAGCCAGCCCTGTGCCAGCCCTGTTACAACCATTATCTCATTTAACCATCCTTGTTTCATGGAAGAGCAGACGGCTTTATAGGGGTGAATAGCTTCCCCCACGTCACACAGGTAGCAAGTGGGGACAATGCTGTGAACCGAGCCCAGTTCCATCTCACTTCAAGACCCACGCTCCGGGCCACCAGTCGATACGAGGCACATAAGCAGAAGTAACGCGGCCTTCCCTGCCTGACGCCACCGTGTAATTAAACCAGTTATGTGCTATATCTTCTCAAGTTCTTCTGCGCTGGGAGAGTCTGCACGTGTCAACGACAGGGCATGGCTTTGTCAGTTATGGTGCAACCAAATGATAAAATATCAGTCAGTCCTTTAAAAATAATATTTATAAAGACATTTAATCCGTGGGCAAATGTTTATGCCACAATACAGAGTGAGAAGAGCAGGACACAAATCCAAGAATGATCTCAACTCCACAAAATAATATCTGTAGGAGAAGAGAAATAAGCCAGACATGAGCAGTAGTTGTGTGTGTGTGAGTACATTTCAGATGATTGTTATTACACTTTTACCTTATACTTTTCTGCATTTCCCAAATTTTCTACCAGGAGCATGCACCATTTTTAGAGCTCCTTCCTGTATACACAGTCCAGGTCTGAGCATCTTCTCTCCTAGCTGTCAGTTTCAACGACAGGAGGTGGCTCCTGTGTCTTATCTTCCCCAGGCCTAGAGACACCAGCGCTCAGTGGGGCTCAGCATCTGGGGCCCCGTGTGGCTCCACGACACCAGCAGTGCGGTCTTTCTCCAGAAGACAGAGGGTCATCCTGCATGGAGCCCTGCCATTGTGCTGGCTTAATAAACTGGCCTGAATTCTAGCAGGTCAGAGACAAGCCCCCCCACGGCTACATTCCCCCGGCAGCTCTGCTTGAGGGACCACAGGGCTCTCGAGTCCAGCCTGGCAGGCCCGTTCCAGGGAGCCGTGCTCTTCCACCCACCTTCCAGCGTGGGATGTGGAAGACATCTGGGGCCTTTGACCCAAATCTCAGCTGTGCCTGCAGGATCCCTTGCTGGGGAACCCCCCCCAAGAAGGAAACCTGTGCACCCAGTTGACAAAAGAACGTACATCTCACCACACACACAGAGCCTGTCTTACCAAGAGAAACTCGGCAGACTCCGCATGTGCCCTGAGTCATCTTGATCACACACCGGCTGCCCAGGCAAACGGTGAACTCGAAATTCCAGTTCCCAGGGGGCCAGCCTATCTCAAAACTAACAGTGGGGGGTGCCCACAATGGGCAAATTCATGGAGACGGTAAGTAGAATGGTGGTTACCAGGGGCCGGGAAAAGGGGGAAATGGGGGGTTTTTATTTAATGGGTACAGACCTTCAGTCTGGGACGCTGAGAAAGTTCTGTGGGTGGACAGCAGTGATGGCTGTACAGCAGTGCAAATGTACTGATACCACTGAACTGTACACTTGAAATAGTGGAAACAGTAAATTTTATGTTATATATATTTTACCACAAAAACAATAATAAAATACATACAAAATAAAACCACCACCACCATCACCTAATAATGGGAGCTGCCCAAGGCTGGCGTATAGAATTTGTGGTATAATTAACAATCAAGTTAATTTTCTAAAATACTTTTGAGTTAAGACGTAATAAGCGAAATAAATCATTAGAGTAATGGAAGAAAATTGCTGTTTTTTTCTTTTGTTTGATGAAATCATTTTTAACTTTTTTTTAAGTCATCTAGGCTCCCTCATTGTTCCTTCCAAACCTCAATTGACCCTGAGAAGCTTGCAGAAGCTCAGCGCTGCCAAGGTCCCAATTTTTATCTCTTATTCTGCCTTTTCCAGGCTCTCACCACCGACACACGCCTCCCCCACCACTCGGCACCCGTGAAATCTTCAACACCCCAGGGAGGGTTGGGTCTCCCCGGTCACGGTTCCCAGGGCCTACCACACATCGCCTTATCCAGGGAGAACATTCCAACCTGTGTTCTGATGGTTCCTACACAGTGATGCCGGGAGTCTGCGGCTCCCTGAAAGCAGAGAGTGTTCTTCCCTTGGTGAGCAAATTCCCAAAAAACTCCTTGAGGACAAGTCCAGATCAGCACAGCTCTGCTGGACACGACATCAGGCTCAAAGGAGCTCGAACAATGGCTGTGTAATTGGCGAGACATCTGTCCCTCGAGGTCAGGGCTTAGCATATTCTTTATTGACTAAAATCAAGTGTAAGGACACTGGCCATGAATACTTTCAATTCGTTAGGAGAATCCTGTTGTAATGCAATGAAGTGTCCCCCATTTGAAAAAAATAAAGCTGACGTATAGTGTACTTACCGTCTCCAAGCAGCACACGTGGATGTGTACTACCTTCACTCTAATTCCTGTCCTCCAAGGCGCCTCTTCTCTAGACCCTCCTCACAGTCCCTGCCTATGCCCCTCCCAAAATGGCTGGACCCTCCCCCAGGGTCCCCACAGCATCCTGTACTTACCTCCACTACAGAAAGTTATTCTGTGTTGAAATTAATTTTTTACTTCCCTACGCCCAGTTCCTAGCACAAAGCCCTCTCCATGTAGTATGTGCTAAAGGAACAAATGAATGTGCAATCTCTGGGAACATAAAAATTATTGACATTTAATGGGCATCTATGAAGTCTTGGGAAACGTGTTAAAAGCTTTATATGTATTTAAACGTTTCATCATCGTAACAAACCAAGGCATTGTTCGATGCTATTATTATCCCCCTTTTTCAAAGAATCAGAGAAGTTCGCAACTTGCCCAAGGCCACGCGGCCAGCAGTGGTGAGCCTGTGACTTGAAGCCCCCTTTCCCGAGGTCAGAGGCACACTCCCCCACCACACCCACACTGCTCCCACATGGAGTAGATGGAGCCACAGGTGTGCAGGTACTGCTGCCTTGCACACCACCTCAGGGACATGGTCTCTGGTCTAGACCTTTGATTCATGATGCTCTCCTACCCTGCTTTTATCAAACTCCAAAATGCGGCATCTGTAGATCAAATGAGAACCGTACCTAATGAGCCCATAAAAGCTCAGCTGAGAGGTGACTGTCAAGCCTTGGTGAGCATGGCAGAGACAAGCCTTGCTGTCAGACCAGCCTGACTGCTGCTTCTTCCTGGGCCCATGCTTGCAGCTGTCTAAGGCCAGGTAACCAGGTTCTAGGGCATGGAGTGCGGGTAGGAATGGCATACGCCACTTCTAGGGCTGACCCGTAAGAATCACAGTGATCCCCCGTGCTTTTCCTGCTTCTGCCAGAGCACGGCAGCCTTGGAAGCCACGTGTTGAAGACGGCAGAGCCACAGGATAGAAGGAACCAGGCCCCTGGAGGCTTACTTGGAGGAAAGCGCTCTATGACCAGAACACATATGGACTTTCTATGTGTGAGAAATAAACGTGTAGTATGTGAAGTCACTGAGAATAGGGGGTTCATCTGTTGGTCAGGAAGCATCACCTTGTCTAATACAGTGGGTACTAACGGTGGGTACGTCGGACTTGGCCTGTGTCGGAGGGCCTTCCTTCCCAATAAGAAGGTTGATCACATGGGAATTAACATCGGTCTCCCTGCCACCACTGCTGCAGTCCAACTTCCAACAACCACCAGTTCTGCCATGCTACATTTTACCTCCCATTAGCACCTCAACATCCTGGAAAAGTCTCTTGGCCCCCAGAAATAAGCCTGTTCACCCTCTACTTCGGCACTCTCACATACACAGACTATCTTGAAAAAAGACAGCCGTTCCCTATTTGAAAATGGTATAAGACAGGAGAACAGGACAGATAAGCTAGTTCATTTCCTTGGTTTCGAAAACAGCCCTGGGCGCTCGGCTCCTGCGTCGCTGGAAGCCGGTGTGATGTGGTGGAAAGAACGCGGACTTCTGAGTCACCGAGTACTCCCCTGAGCAAGTCATAAACAGCAGAGGGTTCCTGTGAGAATGAAACGGAGGTGCCTGTCACAGCACCAGGCTCACAGATGTGCCCAGTGTCAGTTCCCGGAACACTGAATGGGGACAACTCCCATCACTTCAAGCTCCAGGTAGCCCAAACCAAACCAAGGCAGACATTGGTGAATTTTCACATAGAGGGTGAGGCCAGCTCATTCTCCCCTTAACCAACCTTCTGCTGAGCTGGGACAGCTAAAAGCACATTTTCCACCAAGTCTCAGCCCAGCACCCCTTAAAGTCATTCCCCAGGGGAACCTTGGGATCTGGATGGCACTATATCTCTCGACTTGCTGAAATTAGGCCTCGGGGACTTGAATCCCAGTACGGTAATTAGTCTGGAGGATGGAGAGGGATGCTGGGGAAGAGGTGTCAAAGTCACGGCAAAGTGACTTGAAAAGGATTTCTCACCGACACCTGCTCACTGTGTGCGTGGCACTGCGCCAGGAGCCCAGGGTGACCGCAGAGCCAGCCATCCTGCCCAGAGCAGCCCACAACCCAGCTAAGTCTGATGGCGTCTGTCTTCCAAAGGACCCCCTTTTTGAAGAACTGAACCATCTGAATGCATTTTTTCAAACACCCTCTAAAAGGATTCATTGCCCAACAAAATTTTTTGGTTTTTATCTGATTTATCCACATGAATTCATTCCCCAAAATGGGCACAAATTCAACCACAGTTAGATCTGTATGTGCTTTCATTGGAGGAAACAAATAGCACTCTCCCTTCTTCCCTTCACATCCTAGACTCCCCAAAGAATAGTCTAGCCTTGCAATGTGCCCTTCCTCACCTCCCACTCACCCGTCAATCCACCACAATCTGGTTTCTACTCACACATGCATGCCACCTCATGCAGCACGCCAACGTCACCACCGGCTCTCTGTTGCTAAATCTGGTCCCCACTTATCAGGCCTTATCTTGCTTGTGCTCTCTCCCCATTTCAGTCTCCTGCAGACCACTCTCTCTCCACCTGCCCCTGAAAGTGAAGGTCCTGATCTTCACTCTCATCTTGCTCTCAAGGACCCAACACTCCTACAGTTCAACCAGCATCTACGTCCTGATGACTCACCAAGCTGCACCTCCAACACGCATCTCCCTGCTGCCTTCCGGGCCCGTGTGTCAATGGCATTAGACATTTCCCCACCACTCTCTCACAGAGACCTCCCATGCAGTCTGTTTACCTTCCACCCCAACCCGTTCCTTCTCCTGTCACCCCAACCTCAGTGAATGGCACCATCTGCACCCAGACCCTCAAGCCAAATCCTTGGAGTTGATGTTCTCTGCCCCTTTCCCTCATTTTATAGAGTCACACTGTCCTGCCTCCTCGATAGCCGCATCCACTGCCACCTCCCCTCCTTTTCTGAAGGTTCAGGTCTCCATCTGCTCTCACGTGACATTCTCAAAATCTCTCCAGTGCCTTTCCTGCCTTGAGATTCACCTCCTTCCGACCCACCAGCCTAGTTCTCAATCTGCTGCCAGATAGAACTTTATATCAAAAATGTACTCTTGGTCAGATTCCATTCCTGTTTAAAATCCTTCAACATCTGCCTGACGATCTGCAGGGTGAAGTCCAAACATCTCAGTAGAGCAAAACAGAAACCACCTTCATGATCCAGCCCTTGCCTCCCCCACCATCCCCTCCCCGACTCCTCATACTGTAGACTCGGGAACCACGTGCCGTTCCCTGGTGAACTGAGCCCCTTCACACTTCCCCCCTGTGCCTTTGCCTGTGCTGGTCCCTCTGTCCGGAAGGCCCATCCAGACCGTTCACTTGGTGAAAACCGGGTTGTCGTTAGAGCTGGAACGTCAAAAGCAGCAGAATGTCATGGCTCCCAGTTTGGTCTCTGGAGTCAGGCAGACTGGCTGCAAACCCCAACCCACCACTTACTAGGGGTGTGAGCCCGCATGAGTTACCTAACCTCTTTGAACCTCAGTTTCCTCATCCATAGAATGGCGATAATAATGGTCCCGACCTGTTGGGTTACTTGAGGATGAAACACGACGACGCCTGGCAAGGCATCTTAGCTGCATCGTTCTTCTTTGAAGCCTCACCTTGCCCTCCCCTCGCCCCTTTCCCACACTGTACCCCGGGGAGGTTTGTATTAATACGATGGTTTTACACACACACTATTGCACCGATCTACTTGCTGGCCTCCCTGCCGCACCCAGCTGTGGGCTCTGAGGCCAAAGGCTGCACATCCAGGGCTTGGCACCTGTGCCTCTGGCAATGGCAGATGCCCGATAACCACTGGCCGTTGATTAAATCAAATCAAGAGCATCACACAAAATTCAGGGTATGTAGTGGCCTGGGTTGCGACTGCCCTTTGCACACCACCACTTTACTCAGGGCCAGGGCAGCTCTGACCTGAGTTACCATGTGGCCCTCCTAACAATCTGCACTTCCCACTCCCCTCCCCATCTGGCCGGCTTCACCTTCACCTGTTTCTAAAGCTCTCAGGGCTCCCTGCACCCCTTTACAAGTCCAGACTCCCCTGCTGGGCTCATCAGGTCCCCACACCCCCGTGCCCAGGAAGCCCCCTCCTCCTCTTCAGGCTCAATTCCCAAAGGCATCCGGGCCCACCCTGTGCTGCCCACCCTGGACAGGCTGGCCTGTTCTGCACTCACATCGGGTCTCTGCCTTATCTCGCCCACCCCTGCTCAGACCTCGCCCACCCTCTGAAGCAAAGTCAGCCCCACAGCACTAACTGGAGACCTTCCACGAGCTGGGCCCCTGGGAGTGGCACAGTCTACTCAGGGAATCCGATTCAAACTAATGATTACCGGTAAGGGCTGTGGCACAGGTGAGCACCTAGGTGGGTGGACACAGAGCAGGAGGTGGAGTGCCTGAGTGCCTGAGAGAAGCTTCCAGAGAAGGTGGCGCCAGAGCTGGACCTTAAAGCACGAGCTGCAGTGCTCAGGTACACAAGCTGCCCATCCCTCGCCCATCTGTCTTTACCACGCATTCTTCTAACTCCCGGAATCTATGCCAAAGCTCACCAAACCTGGCTCGCCAGCAGATTCACCGGGAAGTGTCCAAAAATTCAGCTTCCTGGGCCCACTCCCACACGGAATCTCAGTAGCCTGAGGTCCAAGAGGAAAAATATTTTTTAACTCCCCAGGGAATTCTGTTGATCAGCCAGGTTTGGGAGCCACTAGCCACATTGTGCCCATTCCATTTCCTGAGAATCTGCACGGTGCCCAGGGCCTTGCTAGGCACTGCGGGTACACCAGGTGAACTAGGTGTGTCTCCCCATCTTCTGAGAAAGGGGAGAGACACACGTTACAATGCAGGGGCCACAGAGGGCACAGACCATGCCATTGGCACTTCCTTTAGCCTTGAACCAATAACATCTTTTGTGCATTAATCTTGTCTGCACAATTAATGTAAAACCTTAAGGAAAAGGTTTTTTGTTTCTTTTCTATTTCCCAACTGGGTTCTCAGTTGGTCCTCAATCAATATTCAAATAATTCAACTTTTTGCATTATGTCCTTTTTGACTAATTCACCCGCTGATGAGCTGTTTACTGAGTTTTATCTTTGTAATGCCAGTGCCAGTGTGGTACCTGCTCCCAGTAGGCAGTGAGTACGTGTTTGTCGAATGAATGAATATTTACCAGTCAAAATCTAGGTCAGGAGGGACAGAACTGCTTCCACTGTACCACCTTTAGAATTCACTTAAAAGAATTCTAAAGTTTTTGTTTGAATTACAGATCTTCAATTTCAGTATTAACTTCCTGATATACAATTACAGAAGCTTTGCTGTTTCTATGGTCATTAATGTTATTAACAATGTGAATAACAGCTTCCTGGAACTCAGCAGTCCCCTGGACTTGGTACGAATGTGCCAGGGCCAGGGAAGGGGAGATCCTTGTCCATTCCTTCCATTAAGCCGTGCACCTGGCCAGCAGTCCATCTGGCCACACCCCTCACCCCAGTCTCGGCATAAGGGCCTGTACGGTCCAATGCGTATAAGGGCATTCAGTCTTTATGAGCAGGTGTGTACACCTGTGTGGACAGGTGAGCCCTGCCTGAGTCAGAAATAACTCATGGGATGTTCAAAGCCTACTGACATGTCAACACACCTGGGGAGCCAGGATGTATGTATGATTTGAACGTAAAATCCCTGATGCTGCGGAGAGGCAGCATACAAAGCAGGGACACTCATCAGGAGGTTTTTGGGAGACACGTCTGAGCATGGGACGTTCAACCAGTTGGAGGTGGGCTGGGCAAGCAGAGGTAGCCAGAAGAATGGACTCTACCCTGCTCTCGCCAGGGCCAGCATTCCCAGTGGTTTATTGTTGCTACTGATGTTTGTTTTAAGCTCTGTAAAAAGGACTTGGAGTCTTGAGCTGATATGGATCAAAGATCATCTGGCCCTCCCTCCAGGCCCCAGCCTAGGAGATATCTTTGTCGGGTAAAAACTAGAGGGCTCTTTTCTGCAGCGTGCTGGGTCCTGGATAGCATGCAGGCAGCTCAGTCTGAGGCCTGCTCACTTCCTCTTTCCTTGCTGGTCATTCATTCATTCATTCAACAGATACTGATTACTATATGCCAGGCAGTGTGCTAAGTGAACCCAGCTTAACAGCTCTTAGGGACAACCTCAGGACAGTGACCAGACCAGACACCGACCGGGTGAGGCAGCTCTGAGAAAGGATTTCTTCCTTCAGCAGGAGGCAGCCTGAGAGCAGCTCTCTGCCCACGGAAAATAGGCAGCTATCAGGAGGCACTTCAGCTGTGTGAGCAGAGTGGAAGATAAAGACAGTCCTGGCCCATTCCTCACTGTGCAGAGGAACCAAAGTCTCCTGGGAACTCTTTTCCCCAAAGATCTATAAAAGCAATTAAGGTTCCAGGTAGTAAATGTAGAAATGCCTCTCTGATAAGATAGGGTAGGACCAGTCCCTGAAATACACTCAACTGCTGAACAGACTCTTGAGGAGATGATTGGCTTGGCAGGTCTGGGCGCACGAGCACTGGGCTTTGAAAGTCCCGTGACCCTGTCCTGCTTGGTAACGGTTCTGAGGCTGCCAGCTGAGAGCAGTGCAGACCAGTGTAGGAGGGTGGCAGAGTCCCAGGGGAAGGATGCCACCTCTCCAGGTGGCACCCGGAGGCCACGTTCCTGGGAGCTCAGAGATGCTGGGACAAGTGCTCCAGGACTCAGCAAGGGCCTTGACCATTCGGTGGGCCAAAATGCCCGTCACTGGCCCCCACACTCCACCATCCGGCAGCCAGGGGAAATGAGCACCAAAGGCGAGGCCAAGCGGGTGACTTTTCCACGGTGACAGAGAGACCGTCTCCCACAATCCCGATGTAATAAATCTGTGTTGGCTGAATGAAGATGCTGGACTCTTTCCTCGGTATTTGGGCTCATGTTCTGAAAAACACATTCACTAAAATAAGCAGCAACTGTTCCCAGAAAGGATTTTCTCTGTCCTCATAAAGATTCAAACCCCAGGGGCCACAAGTAGGGACACTTGATACAAGACCAAGAAACCTTTGACTCCAAATCACTGTCTGGTTTATTGATTTATTGTCCTCCCCACAGAGGACAATTCAGGCTCAAAGCTCAGTTTCCAAAGCTTCGTTCCTGGGGCAGATCTCAGCAAAGAATTTATTAAAGGGGAGGAGGACAACAATGCCCAAGAGACAAGAGTTGCTGGAAGGTTCTCTCTCTCTCCACCATCATGCTTTCCACTTTAATGATCTGATATTTTTTAAAAATTCTGGCTCACCCTCATGACAAATAACCCACTTCCTGGATACTTCTGCCTTGCAAATATCATCCTCCAAAACAGCTATATATTTTTATTGGTCTTTATTTTTAAGCAGCTTTCTCACCTCACACCCCCAGCTCCTGCAGAACTATTATGTGACCCTGTCTGGAATGTGAACGGTCCCTGAAGAGACAGTCTGCACAGGAACTCTCAAGGGTGTTTGCTATCAGCTTATTTGGCAAGAGGAATCTGAGACATTTTAAATATGAACTGTTGGCGTGGCCCACCGCACCCCATTCCCTTTGCCCCATCAACAGTCACCTCCACTGGTGCACGAGACACGAGATATAGAAAATGGACATAAACTATCTGAAAATAAGCCCCCCACCCAAGTTCCTTTCTCTGCAGAGAAAGTACTTTGGATGCCTGGAGGATTCATATCTGGAGAAGCTCTGCTGGTCTCTGCTGAGGTTTCTTTCAATGAATCTCACATAGCCAGCAAGTGTTTTGCAAAGCCCTTAATGGTCTGGTTCCAAACCCTCCTCTTCCTCCCCCAGCTTCTCTCTCAACTGAATGTTCTATTCCTTGCGCCCTCAGCTAAGAAGAAAAACATGCACACAATTCCTCCTTCCTTCCAAAATACCAAATCAGGACTCTTCACGCCACCACACTGTTTCCTTGGAAAACCTTCTGCCTCCTTCTGTGCCTGGAAATCTCCTGTTCATCCTTCAATACCCAAGTCCCACAGCACCTACTTGGTGCAGTCTTCCCTGCATGCTACTCTCTTCTCGGTACTTCCAGAGCACTTAGTGTGGCTCTCCATAATAACACTTAGCTGGCTGTGACTATATATTGCATATATCTGTCCCACCACCAGGCCAGGCCATGAGCTCCTGGGAGCCAAAGGACCAAGTCTTACTCACCTTGGCATCCCAAGAACTAAGCCCAGGGCCTGGCACTTGAAGTCCCATAATAAATGCTTGATGCCTCAATCAATGCCTGGCCTATCTCACCCTAGCCCTCCCTCCTCTGTGCTGAGGGGGCATGTGCAATGCGGACCCAGCATGGGTTTTAGAGCCAGACGCCTTGTGTTTGAGCCCTGGCCCCTATGGGACATGGGCAAGTTATTTAACCTGTGTCTGCCTCGATTTTCTCCTCGAAACAACAAATAGCCATGCCCACCTCTCAGAAAGCTGCTGTGAGGAACAAACAAGGTAACGTATGTAAACCCTGTGCTTGCCCAGTGGAAAGAGCCCAAGATGCATTTCCTTGAGCTCAGTCGGAAGTGTGGGGCCAAATGGAGTCCTGTAGAGAAAAGCGAGTGGTCTCCATTCTGGCTCACATGCCACCAACACAGCAGTGGGGAAGCCAGCCTCTGACCCCAAGAGCCCCCCTGAGAGCAAGGGACAGGGCAGGCTGCATTCAATCCATGCCTCTTGCTGGAGGCTTTGAGCACAAGGCCTGCTTAGCAACAAAGCCCTGTGATTTCTCTCTGAATGGCAAACACATGAGAGGCCACCACTGCCGGGGCTGGGCCATCGTAGCTTTCATTTCCTGTCTCAAATTAATCTTTCACCCCAAGACACACCATAAAACAGAATCATGCTGACTCAACAGCACCAGGTCGCTAAGTACAAGTCAAGCGGCCTGTACATGAGAAACCTCAGCCTCTCCATACTGTTGCACCCAAGTTTTGTTAGACCTTGAAAATAATGAGGTGGAAACAGCAGGGGCCCTGCTAACACCTCAGACATTCGAGTTCAGGGTCAAAGAGAGAAGTGGAAGGCGTGACGGCTGCACCCACGTGGGGAGGCAACATGGCACCGGGGAAAGAGACACTTGTTGGCAGGAGACTCACTTCCACCTCACTTCTACCACTAGCTTGCTGTGGGCCAGTTTAAGCCACGTCTCTGGGCCTCGGTTTATTTACTCACACATAGGAGAACTGGAGTAGATGATCTGTAAGTTCTTTCTAGCTTTAGCACTTGGCAGCTGTAAATCTTAGAAACAAATCCAACTTCCCTAACCCTTCCCCGTTTTCTGTTGTGCATCTGAGACATCTCTCATCTCTTCCTGAGCAGCCTTCTACCAACACTACTGCCTTTATTGCTCCAGAGTGTCTGGTCACCCCTGACCACAAAGCCTGGCCAACCTTGGGGCCATATTCCTAAGAATATGTTTACTACCCTCAAACAACTCAATAGGGTCCTGGTACCCTGGGGGCATTAGGAACTTGACTATCCCAACAACCAATCCCACTCCCCTCCCACACCAACCAACTTTCACTCCTTAGATCTCCGACACTCTCAGAAAGTCAGACTTTTCCCTGTGCAGCTTGGCAGGAGACTAGGCAGGGACAGGCAGTTCTTATCTGCACTCTGGCATATCTCAGGGTGGGGCAGCAGAGAGGTAGCAAAGCTACAAAGGCCAGGAAGAAAGTGCTTACAGAAGCAATCTCTGGCCGCCTGAGGAGAGGTGACCTGGAGAAGACGGTGTGCTAATCTCGAGGACAAACTGAGGGTGGGCACTGAGGATCCCAGAAGTCTAGGAGATGCCTTGAAGATGCCACCAAGCCTCCACTCCTTCCTTACTTCCTTAATAAGAAATCCGAGGGCAGGTGAAGTTCTGTGACTTGCCCACGGCCACGCAGCCAAGCTGTGGACAGCCCACACTAGCACGGGGGTCTTTTGGTCTCTGCCCACTCTCTTTTCCACTCTGTTCACCTCAAGAGTCTAATGAGGCCAGCTGGGTTCCCTGGAAACGCTAAGAAACATGACCCGTGTCACTCAGGGAAACAGCAGACCCAGCAGGCACCTTGACAGCACCCTCTCTGATCCCGTGCATTCCTTCCCAACTTGCCCTCATTTTCTCGTTCTTTCTGCAGCCCTTGCTGCAAAACCTTTGGAAGTTCAGAGGTCAGTGAGAAGGGAGAGGTGGGCCTCCCTATGTCTACTGAATCCTAAATGTCTAAGATAACCCACAACTCTCCCTCTTCCTCAGCCTAGAGAAAGTTGGTGGGGGAAGGGGAGAAGGAGGAAAAACACCAAATTAACCAACTGGAAGGCTGACCTGTTTAGGCCACGGTGCTATTCGTGGGCAATTAGATGGGTCATCTGAAGGTTTGTGACAACAAACAATAGGCTCTGCCTCTGCCAGTGACCTTTCAAACATCAGTGTTTGACAGAGCATCTCAGCATCGGGAGCCGGAAGTGCAGAGTCAAAGATTCAAGGAATTAATTATTCAGTGTGCGTGACCCAGTTCCCAGAGGTGAGGCTGGGTGAGAAGAGAAAGCACCAGCTCCTTATCACGGCAAGAAACACAAACACTTCACAGGGTAGTGTTCTCTTTGCTGCCAAAGAGGATCCATTTATGGCATAGAATGGCCAAAATACAAAAGTCAAAGGAAAAAAAAGGTCAAATTTCACTCATTCAACAAATGTTTACTAAACTCCTCTAAGTCCCAGGCCCCCAGGGATTTGCATATGGTTGGAGTTCAGTAGAGGAGAGAGATCATGGAATTTATAAACAGAAGGGCTGGGCTGGGCTCTAATGTAGCCCTTAGAGAGCTACATTACCCTGAGCAGGTTATAGCATGTTGAAGGCAAATTTCTCATCTGTAAAATGGGAGTCAGTCCACTTGCCTGATTATGAAGATGAAATGATCTTTATAAAATGTAAAGTGCAATGTAAATATGAGGTGTAAACAATAATGATATAACACGACACACTTTCCCTGCCCTAGAAAAGTGTATAATCTGGTAATGTTTTAGAAAATAATCCAAGGTACCTATTTGGCAAGCATCGCATTCTCTGTAATTTAGGCAAATTGTATGCTTCAACCTGCCAATGGAGATGGAGGCGGCGGTCAGTCCCAGTCTCCCAGTCCAAGAAGAGAGGGGTGGAGGAAACATAGAGTAGCCAGGCCCCGCCTGGCCCTGGGTCAAGCCTCGTCTGGATGCGGGAGCCAGGAGAGACCCAAGCATGCAAGGGGGAAACCAACAAACGGACATGCATGTCGTCAATCAGAAACAAAACAGAACAAAAATTCATTTGAGTGCAACAGGAACAAGCCCGCCAGAATGGCACACACGTCCCTCCCCACACACATTTCAGACAATTCTGGAATTCACAGCTCATTGCCTGACCCTCCTCTGTGGACGCGCTCTGCATTCTGGGTTTCTCTGGAGCGGGGAAGACTCTCAGGCTGCAGCAGACTGGCCGGTCAGGGCCTCTCTGCCCTGGTCCTTCCCAGACACTAAGAATCAGAACTCTGGGGGCAGCTGTCCCCTAGGTGCAATCAACCCCTTCTCATCTTGCTGTCCCAACTCTCAACACGGACTCCTCATCCCCACGTGGGGCCTGGGTGCCCACCAGGCCAGCCTGCAAATGCTCAGATGTGCCTGCCGGCTGCCCTCCGGTGGGGCTGCCACATACACCCAGCTTCTTGGATTGGGCCCTGACGCCCACCCCCCCTTACCCTCCCTCACTCCTTCCCACAACTAAACCCGGCTCCTTCGAGGCCCTGACCAGGCTCACACGTCCAGGGACGTCCCTGGAGAGCCGGGCCAGTTTCACTCACCCCTCTGTTCCCTCCAACTCATGACTTTCTGGAAGCTCTTCACCCTCCTGTAAATGTAGGTCTACGGTCCTAAAATGTCCTCTGATTGCTGTATACAGAAGGGAGGCAGGGGAGGAGGGAGGAGGAGTGGAAAGAATGCTACCCTGGAAGCCCAGGGCCTGTGTTTCAATTCTCCATTTGACACAAGTTAGTTCTGTAACCTTGAGAACGTATCTTCATGCCAGGCCTCTGTTTCCCTGTTTGGTAATGAGGGGTTTGCTCTAAATAACCTTTCTAATTATAAAGTTTGGCATCACGGAAACCAGACGAGCCTGGGATGCAGCAGGCATGCGTCCTGGTCCTTATCAGCCTACAACCTGGGACAGGTTATCTGACTGCTCACTCCCGGTCTCCACGCCTGGAAAATAAATGCGGATAAGGTGACGACCCCTCCCGAGTGCGAGGCTCCCACCAGGCACTGTCTGCAACAGAGCTTCATGGCTGTAAAGCCCTGATCAAACCTCGGGGTTCACTCAGCTGTGGACCACCTGCACGGAGCCCGGTACCGTGCCTGCCGGGAGGGGCTGCCGGCTCAGACAGGAAGGGCGGGGGGCAGCTCCTTGCCCTCAAGGCTCCCCCGGCAGGCAGGTGAGTTGGGCAGGTGGACAAACCCCAACTCAGCTGGTGGTGGACCTGAGGTTTGAACAAAGTGCCACGCGAGCACAAGAAAGAGGCACCGGCCCGGAGGGAACAGCTTGCCCCGGACATGGTGAGCTGTGCCAGGACTGCGGGCCTGGAGCCTGGGCCAAGGGGAGGGGCAGAAAACAAGGCTGGACAGTGAGGCTGAGGCCCCACTGGAGGGGGCCTTGCAGGCCAACAGGAAAGTGAGGGTCAGATGTGCCTTTGAGGGGGTCTCCGGCAGCACTGCAGAGGAAGAGCAGAGAGGGCGGAGAGTGGAGCCAGGAGAGGGGCAGGGAGGCGCTTATAATGCAATAGTCCACGAAGGTGACTGTGGAAAGCAAGGCCCCCGCTGAGTCCTGCCTGCATCAAGCCTTCCAGACCCTGAGGCTCCACGAACCTCTGAATCCTCAGAAAGGTGTAAACAGGTTTGTTCTCCTCAGCATGGGACCCACGCAGATGAAGATGCTGCAGTCACATTTTCCAATCTTGGACAGATGGTCCAGGGTGCTCTGAAGTCACTCCCTACAGAAGCCGCCCGGCCAGATCCTTGCCTTGGCAGAGATCCGGGTGGCTAAGAGGCTGGAATGTTCTCAGGGCTGGGATTGGGATCCCAGGGCTGAGCTGCTGGCCCTGCTTAGGGGAAAGGGGGAAGAGACTGACCCACCCAAACACCACTGAGTCAGACAGGCCTTGCCCCTCTAAAACAAACTGCAGTCTCAATCCCTGCCCTCCAGCCTCCTCCGACAGCGGGGGAAGGCTGTGCAACCTTGGAGGTCGTCAGCAAAGACAGAGGTTTAGGAGGAAAATGAAGGTTTCACCAGCATTGGTACTTCAAATGGGGTCACGTGCATTTGAGATTAAAGAAAGAGTCCAAGTGCTCCCACACTTTTCTAAGCCTAGGACCAGACCCCAAGAGCTACTCAGGGGCATAAAACATCCACCACTGTGACTTACTCACTGGGTTCTCAGGCTTCACAATGGCTAAGGTCTTCCTCCAGGATGAGCCACTCACAGGTTGCCATGTTCCTGTAAAAACAAGAGCCCAACAATTAATGTCAGTTCCATGATCTTACGTCACAGCTTCCTACCTCCTCCCCGCCAAGAGGGCACACACGTTGTTGTGCACTTTGCCCTGTGTGACACTTCACCCAGCGAGAGGAAATGGACTGAGACTCTCTCTCTGTGCGCCAACAAGTTTTGCCCATGAAGAAAAAAATAGTGAGACGGCTAAACAAATTCTATTATCCGCCACAGACTGGGCACCCAAAGGGCTTATCATATCTCTATACAAAGACTGCTGAGAGAGTAAGACAGATATGAAAGAGAATGTTCTATTTAGCTGCTTTAGTAAAAACTGTGTCAGAATTTCTAAGCTTAAGACACAATGGAAGTAAATCAAGCTGATGTAAAACTTGATAACAAGTCACCCATGCGAAATTGGTCATATTTCCTAAGGTAGAAAGGTCCAAAATGCTTTAAAAAAAAAAAAAAAAAAACAGAAAATTATGCAAGTGGGCCATCTGATCGTGGCTGAGTTTCCTAAACAAATTATTTTAGCTTCCAGCGACCACCCACATTATTTGGTTACATCCTACTGCTTCTGTAGAAAATGCCTCTACACCTGTTTGGAAAATGGAGCCCAGAGTTACAAAATATTTCTAATGATTTCCTTTCACATTAACAAAAAAACCCCAATGTCTAAGAGGTATCCTCGAGAGGACAAAAACTAATACAGATGCGAAATTTGAGATCTATAAAAGGCAATGTCCATACTCCAGGGAACTGCAAACACTTGGCTCAGCCGAGTGGCAGGCCTGTTTACCCACATAAACACACGCACACACACACACACACACACACACACACACACACACGTATTCTCTCCGGCACACAGAGGGCCATGTTTCAAGTGCTGAGAGATGGGATTCACTGTGTAGAATTCACGGGCTATTAATGGCACAGAACCTACTATTTGCTGAGCACTGGCCATGCATGGAATCAGCCCTGCTAGAGCCTAGACACACTTGATCTCAGTGGCTCCTCACAGACAGGAAACAGAGGCTTGGAGAGCAGGTGGCACTTGCCAAGGCCCCACAGCAAGGCAGGAAGTGAGCCCAGGGCTGGCTGACCCCGTGCCCATGAGCCTTGCCACCAAGCTCAGGTGAGAGGTGTCCTGGATGCCAACACCTGGCATAGCCATGGTGGGCCCACACACCTGGTGAGCCTGGCAAGCTCCCAGGACAGCCACCTGGGCAGGAGCTGCAACCACCATCATCATTATAAAGCCCACACCCCTTGGGGCCTGTGCCAGCCGACAAACAGGCTGGCCCGCCCTGGCCACATTCTATCAGCCTGAGCTGTAGGCTCTGCGCTGCTGCCTGGAGCCCGAAGCCAGAGAGACTGGAGGCCTCGACTTCGCTGCCCCCTGCTTCTCAACGGAAGGTTCCAGGAGCAGTGGGGGGGAACTGGACATCCTGGTACAGAATTCTACTGTCCATCCAACCAGGGTTTGAGAAACCAGGGACTTCCTCATGTTCCCCAGATCTCAGGGACAGAAGTCCTTGCCCCTCTCACCCCTACCCCGGGACATTACTGAGACCAGCAGCAGGGAAACAGGGCTCTTTGAGACTCTGCTTGGGCTGTCTTTATGGTGGGATGGAGGTGGACATGACTGGACCAGGCCACAGAGGTTGACAACTGGTCAGATCCCACAGAGGCGTGGGCACACTGCGAGGTCACCTGTTCTCTTCCTGGGGCTGGATTCTTCAGCACCTCAGTTGAGTCTTTGAACCTCCCTGAAACCTTCCGATGTATCCCATTTTTGCTCAAGCTCATTCAAATTTGGTTCCTGTCCCTTGAAACCAAAAGAGCCCCAACTAACAACAGTGCTAAATAAATGGCTGCTTTATCATTACCAAATCCCACCCAGAAAGCAAAGCCAGCTGCACGTCCTCGGTGGGACCCGGGCAGCCAGGGAGAAGCAAACGTGCAGCAAGGTGTTGCCACAAACTGAAGGGAAGGGAGGCCGCTGCAAGCCCCTGGACCAACGCCCCTCCTGGGAGAGGGAGATCCTGAGACGGAAGAGTGAGGGGTCCAGGCCTGCAGTCCCGGCTGAGAAGCCAGCCTCAGACCCGGCCCCTCGCCACTGCATTACGAAAGAGGAAGAAGAGAAAGAAGGAAGCTGAAGCTAATTTTCATAGACTTCTAAGTGGTGCCGGAAAAAAACCCCGATAGCTATTTAAAACAACTCTTTTTAAAGGAGGAAGTAAGGGAGAAAAGGGGCAGGGAGGATAAGGAAGGAAATTGCCTTATTTCAGCACTTACATGGGCCATTCACTGTGGGCCACACTCTGTCATTTGTGTGATCTTATCTAACCTCCAGCACAGCCCTGGGAGCTGGCTGATCATCCAACCCATTTTCCAGGTGAAGAAACTGAGGCTCACAGAGGGATCAACAACTAACTCACTGAGGTCGTACCACTCTTGCCTTGTGCCTGTAATGCCTGATGTGCTGCCTCTCCGGTACACTCTGATTCCGGAGCCTGGGGTCTCCTCCTGGCACAGGCCACCTCTGCTGCCACTCACACCTCTGCCCAGACCCGCTGGAAGTGATGCAGTGTCCCACGGCTCCCTCATCCACAACCACTCAGAGAGAGGGGCAGCATCTCGATAGCCCAAGGACATCCTTGTGCAAGTTTCCTTCTCTGAAACTTAGGTTTTTAAGATCTCAAAGAGCTCTGGTGTGATTTTAATGAGATGCCATTTATCAGTGGGTTTTAGCCAGGATGCGCCTGTCGCAATCCCATAGGGAGTTTTTTGGGTTCTTCGTTTTGTTTTATTTTGTTTTTGTTTATGTCTCAGTCACCTCTCCCACGAGATTGTGACTTCACAGATATGACTACAATGCCTGACACGTGGCACTGTGCTAAACAATACTATCTTTGCTTTGTCTCCTTTTCTCACTACTTTCTGGGCTGGTACTCAAAGATGATCTATTCCTGTACCCCCATCTCTTCTAATAGTACCCCTTTAATTACCTCCAGGAAAAGAAGCTCCACCTGCACATGTGTTTTTAAAGGGTTTTAGAGAAAGAGAAAAAAAAAATCCCTGGTCTGGTGGGAAAAACTAAGACCCAAAGTGTGCTGACCCCCACCTCTCCTGCAGCACGTACCACAATGAGCACACTCAGCCGCCTTCTCCGCAGGCCACAGGGAGCCCAACACCAGGGTCTGCAAGGCATACGCTAAATGACCAGCCAAGTAAGGACTCTGTAGACACAAGCATCAGATGGTATAAAAAGAGACACAGGAAGAGACGGAGGTCTCTTCCAACATTTGCAAGAGAATTAAACCGGAATCCGTGATCTGCAACGGTATGAAAATCCTGACCATAATAATGTTAGGGAAAGCAGCCTTCGGCAGGGCCCGGGCCATACCTGTGGGAGTGGGCGGTCAGTAAGCATTCCGAGGGGGGCCTCGCCAGCCACAAGCTGCCCAGCGCCCACCTGGCAGCTGACGGCGACTCTCTGTGTTCTAGCAGCAAGCTTCAGGTAGCGCCTGCCCCACCACGAGGGATTATCCAGGCAGGTATTTCCCTTACTGTCCTTCTGCTTTTCATAGATTTATTCTGTGCTATTTGAAAAATAAAAAGGAACTGGCTGATCTTCCCTCAGGGCATGATTTGGTTTCACTCCCGGTGCGACGTGGTGCCACACAGCACATCCCTGCCTGGTGTTGGAGTGGCGTCCAAGACACTGGTGTGGACCCTGCACAAACTGGACCAGCTAGACATCTGCAAGGACATGGAATGTTCCAGGGGTCCCATTTCCTGCATCCCCTCCCCCAATCTGCTTTCCCTTAAACCAAACCAGGTATTCAATAAGCATTTGCTGAGCACCTGGCGGGGGCTACGAGGAACACTACAAAGCATGGGAAGCAGGGCCGGGGCTCAGGAAGCAGAGGCACTAGGAGGGGTGCTGCCTCCAGGTCAGCCAGCACCTGGGCTCGGACCCCAGCCTCGCTGCCTGCCCTGTCGTGAGACCTTGCGCAAGTCCTTTCCGCTACGAGCTTCGCTGTTCCCCTTTGTGAGACGTCGTCTACCTTAATCCTACCTTAGGGTAAGGATTAAATAAGAGAATATAAATCAAAGCACAACAAAATCTGCCATATGGTAGCCATTTACTACGAGCCTGGACCTATGTGCAAAGTGCTTTGTGTGGGTGTTTCCATCCAATTCTTGCAACTTCCCTGTGAGGCAGGCACCACATCCCCAATCTCGATGAGAAAACCGCGTAGAGAAATTAAAGCACCTGCCCCAAGTCCCACAGCTCATAAGCAGCAGAGCTGGAACACACCCCCAGCCACTGCGCTACTGCCTGGACACGGCAGGTGCTCAAAATACATCACCTCTCTTCCACCTGCCGGGACGGTGTAGGTACTTCCTCCATAACCTTTTGTTGAGCTGAGCTAAACAGAAGATTCTTCTGCTTAAGGAACAACTCTATGGAGTTTGATAAGTCTGGGTTAAAGGCCATCCTGGAGCCTGGTTTGGTTGCACCTTAGCTGGAGGGATCACTTGTCCGTGTGCCTCCCAGGGAGGAAGTGTTTCCCTCCCCGCCCTGCCCGCCCAGTAGTCTCTGCTTCACCCCCCAGCAGCCCCTCTGCCTCCCGCACATGGCTCTGGGCCCTGCACCCAGCACCTGCTGCTCCCCCTGCGTGAAGCTGTGGATTCCATCCTGCCGCCTCCACCTCCAATTGCAGGTCCCTCTGGGCACGTTCGCGTGCAGGTACTGCTGCAAATGCTTAAAGCTCCAAGGCCATCCCAGTGTCCCCGCTCCCCACCACTTCCTGAATGCTGAGTCCCAGCCCAGACCTTGGACACACAGAGAAGGGAAAATGGGGGTGAAGATGACTTGAGCAACTCTGATCACCAGCTCGGCTCAAACACATCACCATGTGCTCAGTTTGGAAGCTGCAGGACCTGGGAACAGGGGGTAAAAGCAGAACTGTATGAAGGTGTGTTAGTCACATGGCCTCCTCCCAATCTTGTTTAGGAAAAGGGCTAAAGGGGAAAGGATGAGATGGCTTTGGGCGCAATGGTCAGTGTGAACCTCCAGAACGAGGCTTCCTGGGACGGGCAAGGGGGTGCCTGTTTTGCTACCTTCAAATTTTGCAATGTCTTTAAGCAAATTACGGAACTCTCCAGAGCCGCAGTCTCCATACCTGTTCAGTGAGGACCGCTACCACTAATCACACAGGATGACTGTGAGGACCCAGTGAAATATGAATGGGCCTGGGCTTGGCAAACTGGTAAGTACCCTTGGCAATACCAGACGTTTTCCATAATCCTGGGGGGCAGGGCCATCAGGTCAGAATAAGTGGCTTGAAGAAAAGAGGAAAACTAGGAATCCACTTCTTTTGGCAAACCTCTTTCAACACCCCCGTAGTACAAGGCACAAGTCTCCAGGGATTAAAAAAAACCAAACCCCCCTTTGATTGATATCATTCATCATCCAGAAAAGGGCAGAGATACACCAACATCTACATCATAAGACAAAACAGAATGTGTTCAGGAACGATCCCACAGAGAGGACAGGACATCCTGTTCTGGCCTCAGAGACTGGGAAGGCCTTTATAATATTATTATAATACAATGATTAGCATAATAGCAACTCTTTCTGAGTGCTTGCTGTGGGCCAGGTACTGTTCTAAGTGTTGGCATGCCTTCTCTCATTTAATTCCTAAAACCACCACATCAAGTGGGTTCACAGATGACAAAACGGAGGCACAAAGAAATCAACTCCTCTCTTGTCCTTACGTAGCTGGTAAGTGGGGGAGCCAGGATTTGAACCCATCAGTCTCTGTCCCTCCAGCACACAGAGGGTCAGGGCAATCAAGACAGGTCTCAGATAAACTCTCTATGTGGCTGAAAGGCTCCGATAAGGCCTGCAGGGCTGAGTCACTGAGGAAAGGCACTGACTCACCCACTGCCTCTCCCACCCAAGCCTCCCACACACAAAGACTGCCCCTGGTCTGTCCTGGAAGTTGGCCCCCGCCTCTACACTCCCTGTGCCCCTGTGTGGGAACCGAATACCAAAAGGGACTGATATAAGAACCCATACGTCAATGTCTACATTGACAACAGGCCACTCCAGGATCAAGCCCAGCTCTGCCACTCACTGGCTGTGTGACCTTGGCAAAGCTCAGCCTCTCTGAGCCTCCACGCCCTCATCTGTTAAGGTGTGGTTAACACCGATGTGCAACTTGGGCGGTTGTTGCAAAGATCAAATGAGATGATATGTTTAGTGCGGAACCTGGCGCACCACAGTCTCAATAAACAATGGCTGGATTAGAAGACTTTACAGAGGATTTCCATTGCAAAATCATTTTCTTCACAGTAATAGCTCGTGGTACAAGTACTTTTAACTAGTATTAATCTAGCACTCATCTGCCACTAAGCTAAATCCATTACACAAGTTACCTCACTTAATCCTTAAAAGCATTGTTATTTTTTTCATTTGGCTTTGCTTTAGGATAACACGTTCATTTTGCGCACACAGACATATGCAAGGAGAGGGACAGATGGTCAAGACACTTACTATGTGGCAGGTACTGTTCTAAGTATCCTACATTCAGTAATCCATTTCATCCTCTCAAAAACATGGCTATAAGGTAAGTACTAGTTTGTCCCCATTTAACAGATGGGGATTTTGCAGCATAGAGAGGGAAGTGTCACATGAGTAGACTTTTTTAGGTCCTGGGATCTCAGCCTCCCTGTCTCAGCTCATCCTCCACAAAGCCACTAGGGAGATCTTCCCATACATGGTACTCCACTGCTCAAGAACACTCAAACGCTCCCTGCTACCTAGCCAAGAACCCCAGTAGGTTGAAGAGGATCAACTAGGACTGAAGATCCCCGCAGATCTGGCCTTGCCTCCTTTCCTATGGCCCTAGACATTTCCCTTGCTGGTTTAGAAGTCCCAGTGACAGGCTGAGTCAGTGAGGCCTTCCCTGGCCACCTATTTAAGATTACAACCCTCCCCCCACTGCTTCCCTACCCCCAACTCAGCACACCCCATCTCCTTCCCTGCTTTGGTTTTCTCCACCCCACCTCTCATCACCTGGCCGCCCACACATCTAATTTACTTGTTTATTGTCTCTGTGTGTCCCCTCCTAGAATATAAACTGCATGTGGCAAGGGATGCTGTCCTGTTTTGATTTCTCTCCTGCTGCAACCCAGCACCTAGAACAGTGCCTGGCACAGAGTAAGAGCTCGTAAACAACTGCCGAATGAATGGACGAGCAGGCGTTTACAATGCCTAACAAGAAAACAACCAAATGGAGCAATGGTGAGAAAGTGCCTAGCATGCCCCCAGCCTCCCTCCTGTTCTTGAAATCCTTTCTGGAACACAGGCTGGAGATGCTACACTGGAATGTCTTGGAGTCTCTCTCTGAAGACTGTTTCCCTCTGTCCTAAACCCACCTGCCAACCGCATCTCCCTCTGCCCACCTTCACGCCGGGCCCTTTCTCGTTTCTCCCGGCCTCAGCACCCACGGGAGACGCCCTCTCCTTCCTCCCTCTTTTCCATCTGCACTTCACCACCCTTCGGGATCCAGACCACATGCTGCCGTTGCTGCCTCCCCCCAGGCCCTCTCCAGCCCCTAGAAAACACTCCCACACCCACTGCCATCTCCTCAGTCATATGGACATTAGTCATGAACTACCCTGTGACTTGCCTTCCATGACCGGCTGAACGGTTACCAAAATCTCCTGCTACTTAACTTTTTCACACCGTATGTCTTGCTTCCCCAAGCCCCCTGTAAATGCTGTGGGAGGAGAGGCTTTGGGACATCCATCCTGTCATCCCCACAGCATAGGGCCTAGGGTACACAGTAGGTGCTCAATAACTGCTTCTCA
>CM052438.1:144946716-145012967 GCA_028533085.1 Varecia variegata | reverse complement strand
TTAAATAGGAAATACACTCACTGGGTTCCAAAATCAAAAACAAAAGTATTCAAGAAATGTTTCCCTCCTATTCCTGGCCCCATCTACTGTGTGTCCCCACCCTGAAACAGGTAACACTGTGATTAGCCGTGTGCACCTTGTTCCTGACCACGTTTATGCATGCACATGCAGATACAAATGTGTCCTTTTCTTTCCCTATCTGATAGCAGACTATACACACGTGTCTGTGCACAGCTTTTATCTTTCAAAGGACTGGGCTTGGCATAGGGCAGGGAGATAGAATAGCTCTGCATAACAACAAAGATGCATGTCTGCGTGACGAGCCCATGAAGCCAGGAGAAGCATTCTGGAGAACACATGGGTGAGAGGAACGGAGGCATAAAGTCACCACAGAAATGGAACCCACTGCTGCTGCCACTGGGATAGGTCCCAGGCTGGCCAGAGGTGAGCTCTGGCAGGGCTGGGGTGGGATCGGACATCTTGGGAGCACTAGAAGCTCCAGTGGTCAAAGGCTCGGACTGGCCTTGCTGAGAATTTCATCTTCTAGGAGAAAGAGGAAGCATCCATAGCAACAGGGAGTAACCTAATTCCCTAATTCCCACGGCAGTGCTGGAAGGGGTTAGTGACCAGGAGGATACCGGAACTATGGAGGAAAAACAATCATTTCCTGTGAAATTAGTGAGAGACCAAGAAAGGGAAGTTGGTGCCTGAGACTCTAAGAAACAGACCTCAAAGGTTTGGGAGGCTGGCAGGGCTCCGGGCCTGGGATGAGGAAGTCAGTGACTCACTCCCTGAGATACAACTCCAGAAATGGGAGAGGGAAGGATGGAAAAGGGACCCGAGATGGGGTTTAAAGAAAAAAAAAGGACATTCAGATACTTACAATGACTTCAAGTTCCCTTGCCCAGGAAGTGACCTTCCAGAGCACTGAGAAAGGTTGGAGACGAGATGCTAAACTGCCTAATGCAATCTCTGCAGCAGCCCAAGAACACCTGAACGCAGTCTTAGAGCCTCTGGGAACTAAGAACACGTGATGTCAAGGCACATTCCTTTCCTTCTGTGCTGAGATACTTGATGGTAGATGAAGAACTGAGTAGACACAGCATATCTAGCTTCAGGAAGGCATCTTGTCATCAAGAGGCAGAAGGGTAGAGCCTAGGCAAGGGCAGCTTGACCCAGCGTTCCCAAAGCAAGCCAGTTAAAGATCTAACGTCCACGGAGGGGAGGAAACCTAGGTGATGCTGTGGAAGACATACTTAAATAGGATCCTGAAAGAACTCAACAGAGCAAGGCTGCACTAAATTTAACCAGTTGAAACTTAATAGAAATGATTGCTCTGAATCAGGTGGGAACAAAATAGGAGGCTCTGCATTTAAATTCTAAAGCCACACAAGTTTAGGGCAGAGGAGAAGCAGCTTAGTAACAGTACATGTTGAAAAGACTTGGTCAGCAGTAATGTCAGTGATGTGATGTGGCTGCCAGCAAATCAGATATATCTTGGGCTGCATTAAGAGGAGTAGAATGTCCTGATCTAGGGAGGTGATAGCTCCCTTCCTCTGGTGTGGTCATACCATGAATATGATATATGGTCTGGGCATTGCCTTCACAGTATGAAAAGACATGGACAAGCTGGCGTATGTTCAGAAGAGAGAGCCACAGGGAGGGTAAAGTTCCTGAACCCACACCATAGGTTGTTCATCTGGAAGAAGGCTCCGGAGAGAACCAGAGGGCTGTCTTTACATACCATATTTCCCTGATTAGAAGATGCATTTTTGTTCAATTATAAAATGTCTGAAAGCAGAATGTATCATCATCCCCCAACATCTCACAATCTGTCAGGATGCAGCTGTAGCATAGTTGTCATTGCCTCACATATGGAAATTTGACTCTTGTTCCTGGTGGCATATCTGAACAACTGCAATCTTCAACCTCTCGGGAGCCAAAACATTTAAGGACCATTTAAGGAAGGAATGTGAGTCCTGGTTGTTAACCAGAAAAACCTTCAAACCACCGTCTGGTAAAATCAAGAAAAAAAAAAATCAAAAGTTACAAACTGGGTGTCAGCAATTGGAAAAAACAATTCCAGAGACAACAGAGATGAAGAAAGAAATACATCACTCCCTGACCAGAAGATGGTAACAAGTCAGGAAACATAGACATCGATGACTGAATTAAAAAGTGACTCGGAAGAGTTGGATTCTGAGAGTGAAGAAGTTTTAGAAATGCCTTGACCAATTTACTCTTTTTGTATATATACAAGAATGATATGAAATAAAAATATATGGCAAAAGTCTAAAAATATTTTTTCAGTAAATATAAAATAAAAATTTTAAGGGATGGCAAAGCATTGTGCCACAGTTTAGCAGCAGTTTTTCTTTCTTGAATGTACATAAAATAAAGGTATACCTTACAATCTATAGTGTCATAGAT
The DNA here is from genome assembly GCA_028533085.1 of Varecia variegata. NCBI lineage: Eukaryota > Metazoa > Chordata > Mammalia > Primates > Lemuridae > Varecia > Varecia variegata. The sequence goes on along the minus strand of CM052438.1, from coordinate 145,010,537 downwards.
TTGATTTTTTTAAATAAGCAATATTTGAAGAGCTACCACATGGATGGATTAGAGCCATTCTCTATGACTTCTGGATGCCAGAAACCACAGGAAGCCATCAGGAGGAGGTGTCAAAGATGGGATGGATCCCCTCTGTGCAAACCTAGGCTGGACTGTCACAGTGGGGAAACCAAGCACCCAGTGGGGCTGAGAAGGCTCTCCCAGCCCCGCAGTTCCAAGATTTTATGAGATGACCTCACCATGAAGGGAAAGGTGTCCCATCTTGCTTTATTGTACACACAAGTGCTTTGACTGAGTCATTCTCTTAATAAGTCACTACTTAAAGGTAAAAGTCACCTAGGGAACAGTACTGAATGGGAAGTCTGAGGCAGCGAGGCACCTGCCCACATCTGTGCTGCAGGATTCCTGTGGGCCAATTCAGAGGAATGAGCCAGAGGGGAAGAGGCCACCTGTGTGCCAGGCACCATGACAGGTGTGCTACACTCATTGTCCCATTTAATCCCCACAACCACCCTATGAGATAAGTAGAATCACTCCCATTTTACAGAGGAGAAACCCAAGGCTCAGGGATAGGATGTGGCTTGTCCACAGTTTACAGTGACTCTGAAAACCCATGGTCTGTGACAACATGCTTCTTTTGATAGAGAGTACTCCAGAAGTCTTGGATGGCAGAATGAATGCACTGATCGATCAATGGATCAATGAATGGATGAACCAACTTGGTCTCATATCGGTAGCACTGACGCTAGGACAAAAAAGAAAGTAAGCCAATTTCAGTGCCCTACCCCAACCCCATCAATAGCTCCCACAGGCACTAAACTCATTCCATGTGCTGCTTGCAGGAGAATTTATTCCATCACATAAAGCAAAGGTGTCCCTGAGACATATATGGCAGAGAACAGGTGCCAGGCAGCAGTTCTGCTCAAATGTCAAAGCCGTAAATGCACCAGGTTGCCATGCCGCCCAGCTGCCAGGTTAACATGGAGCAGGCAGAAGCTGAGCTCAGTCTTTATCCACCTGCTGTGGTCAGGATGTCCAGCGGGCTCAGATTCAATCACCCCTACCTGCTCCACCTGCCTGCCCAGGCTATCGAGTCCAGCCCGAGGCCCACCAGCGCACCCAAGCTCCCTCCTCAACTGGAAAAGAAAACGCAAAGTGCACATAGGAAACCCAGGGCAGGCCCCACCTGAAGGGGATATTCAGGTGATTGTGAGACCACAGAAGGGGGAGAATCAGCTTCATTCTGGACAATGGAACACGATGCTCCGAGAACAGCTGATGCCTATGAACCAGTTCTTACAAAGGCTGTTCCTTAGGAGGAGGGGGTCACCCGGTTCGTGCCCCACCCAGCTTTGCTGCCTTGCCCACATGCAGGCAGGGCACTCCTGTGCCCGATCCGCAGGTGCCCCCAGAGGAGCTCAGCACCCCTGACTCCCCGTGTCCGCTCCTCAGCCTGGCCTTGTGGAGGGGAGTGATCAGGGCAGACAGCTGAGGCTGTACTGAGGGGGCAGTGGAGCTGACACCGTTTTCTACACCGAGTACAGGGCCACCGAAGCTCAGACAGGCATACTTAGTGGCACAAGCTTCAGGGAGTGACAGATGTCCCACATTCTAAGACCCTAAATGGGGAGTTCCAAAATGGGCTGCCCTCCTTACTAACTGAAAGCGCTTCATATGCCAACTCCCTTCATGAAGAAGGCTGTGGGGCAAAGACCAGGACGCAGACAAAGCCTTACTTGGGGGCCCAACCTTACTGTCCCCCACCCTGTTCCCCACGGCGCTCCTCAATCCAGGCAAATGGCAGCTGTCTGGTCAGTGTGTGAGGCCAGAGCACAGAGGGCAGTGCGCTAAAGAATGGCTCTGACCATCTCCAGTGGCTCCCCACTGGCTGCTGGGTTTGGCCCAGATCCCCACGACACCCCTCCACACTCGGGGCCCTCCACACCTCAGAGCTGGCCTGATTCCAGCCTGGGCTTCTCTAGGCAGCCCCCACATCTCCACCACACGACACCCTGAACGTTCCCTCACTTTCTCACACCTCTTTGTGCTAGGACCTCTGCCCACCTCTGCCTATGGAAATCCTACCTATCTTCCAAGGCCCTTCTCAACCAACAAGCTCCACCTCCTCCAGGAAGTCCCCCCTGGTTCCCCCACTGTGCGACTCTGTGGACATTCCATCCTCTGTCTGGGTGCGAGGGCATTGGTGAGCCTGTCCAATGCACCTCCCTCCACAAGTTAGAAGAGCTCTCAGCTTCCATCAGTCGTCACAGGGCCCCCAGCGCAACAGCTGCACACGGAGCTGGCAAGCCTTGGCCTATAGTTTTCCAGCCCCTAGCACTCCTTTACAGCCCTTTACGAATCCCCTCCTCCACCTACTCCCAGCTGACTCATCCCACGCCCCGTTCTCTCCAGGTTCAGCTCTCAGCTGACAGCTTATCAGAGACCAGGGCTGAAACCAAAGGTGGGAATTCTAAGCCCCAAGGCTCTGGGGGAGGTGTTTTTGATAAGGAAAGATCTTTGGACCAAAGCTTGCTAGTGCTGCAAGTGTACAAATCCTAAATGTGAAGAATGCTAGCATTGTTAGGAAGGAGGCAAGGCTCTGTCCTTCGATATGGAAGGCTGGATACAAGAAGAGATGCTCAGACTGATCAAGCACCACAACCTGGTGGGAAATCGTGGAGGGAGCAGAGACTTGACTCTGGCCTAGCTGGTGACCTTGAGCAAGGAACAAACCTCTCTGGCCTCCGCTTGGCATCCAGAAGCTTCTGAGCCTCAGTTTCTCCATAGGTAAGACAAGGTGGCAGGGATGAAAACCAGATGATCCCAGAAGGCCCATCCCACCTGACATCCCAAAGTTCTGTGACTCATGGTGTCTGCCGCCTCCTCCCTCTTGGGAGGTCAGTGTCATTTGAAACTACCCCAGTTCCACTACCTCCTCCCCTCAAGTCCCACCTGAGTTCAAGGGGGGCTCTACATGAGGGTGGACCCCACCGCTGCCGGTGGAAGGAAGGGCAGAGTAGGGGGAAGGTGTTGGGTTCCAGGGACACAGAAATGCTCCTCCCATTCACGCCATCAGTCTCAGCTTGGAAAAAAGACAGTCAGCTGGTTGCCCTCACTTGCCTGGCCTGCCTTTTTAAGAGATTACAACTGCCTGCTAAATGCAAGTGCTGCTCTAAAATCAGGACATATAAGGTTTCTCCACCTGGATCTGAAGGGTTCCATGATGCGTAGAGCACAAGAGCAATGAAGAATTAAACTTGGAGGCAACTGAAGCTGTATTATGCAGCCACGCCAATTAAAGATCTTTAAAAATAGCTTCTTTCCTCTCATGCTGAAGATGAAGTTTCAGCAATAAACAGACATCTGCTAGGAGCTTCTGAAGAGCTACAACATAAACACCCCAGGAGAGCCGCCATAAACAGCCCAGAGCGCTGGCTCTCCAGGCTGCAGCGTGCTGCTCCCCAGTGGGAGGAAGGGAACCCAGAGCCCAGAGGAGGAGAGTTGCAGGGGTGAAGGGCAGCAAGGGAGGCGGCATCAGGAGGCTGGGAGTGGGGGTGGAGGGAGGCTCCCCACGGGCAGGAGGGGGTGGTGGGCAGAGCACACCTTGGGAGAAAAGGGAGAACTGGCTGCCTTCTGTAGGGAAATAAAAACTCAGGAACCCACTAAGAGGATTTCCAGGAAGCCATCCAGAGGATTCCATGCCAGTGTCATTCATTCTGGAAATGGATCACTCCTTAAAAGTGGAAAAAAACTGACATTTCTGAGTATGCACCTATACAAGTCACTTCACAAATATTTGAATTTCATCTCCAGATCAATCTCTCGAGAAAGGTATAATTACCTCCTTCTTATAGGCTACAATACTAGGTTCATCACCTTCCCCAAGGCCACACGGCTAGATTACAAATCCAAGTGTCGCAGCACTTTGGTTGGTTGGTTTTGCCTCTGTCACCTGCATCTACAACGTGCCCCTGAGGTTGATTCTCAGCGCCCAGACCCTCTGAGCCCACAAAGCTAGTACAAGTGGGTTCCTAAAGGAAGAGCTGCCAAAGTAGGGTGGAGGGGGCACTGGTTAGGCCTTGGCCAACTGAAATAGTGGCTGAGTCTCCATGGCCCTGTGGGCCTGTTTCTTCAGATCCTGGTTGCTTCCCAGCAGGAGTAAGGAAGAGCCAAGGGGGAAACCAGCACCAGGATGTACCTAGACTATGTCTGGAGGAGTCCACAGGGGACCGCAGGCAGCAGCTGCTGAAGAGATGAGAGAGAGGACACGGAAGAAGGGAGACATACTTTTCATTGAATTCCCTTTGGACTGAGTGAATATTTTACCACACATCTATGTAAGTGTGTGGGGTACCATGCATCTATGTACGTGTGTGGAGTGAGCACCATGCATCCATGTATGTTTATGTAGGGTGGGTACCATGCATCCATGTATGTATGTGAAGGTGAGTACCATGCATCTATGTATGTATATGCAGAGTGAGCACCATGCATCCATGTATGTATGTGAAGGTGAGTATCATGTGTCTATGTATGCATATGTGGGGTGGGTACCATGTGTCTATGTATGTGTGTGAAGGTGAATACCATGCATCTAGGTACACATGGGTAAGTACTATGCATGTATGTATGTGTGGAGGTGAATGCCATGAATATATGTATGTGTGTGTGGATAAGTAGTTTTTAAGAATCTCCAGATGTCAGATACAGACACACCCAAGCTAGAGATAAAATCCTAGACTGTGCAAGAACTCCTGGGGCCCCGGTTGGGGCAAACCTGGAATCCAGAAGCAGTCTGAGATTGCATGCAGTGCTTTCTCTTTCCTCACAACAGTAACGCACCACATCTCCAGGAGACTGGCCAGGAAGCTTTCCTGATGTGGGCCTTGTGGTCCCCAAGGCCCCAACTGCACAAGCCTCATGGGACATTCCCTGAGGAAGAGACTGACCAAATCCTCTCCCCGAGGGGTGGAAAGAGATCTCTCTGATCTCCCTGCCTGTCCCTCTCTTCTGTGTTCTCCTTTTCATCTGGCTATCAGACACCCCCTTTTTCCTGACTCTCAATACCTTCGCATCAAATTAGGCAAAAAAGCCCAGCTGTCCTGCTACACGGAGCTGTCAGTGCCCTGACTTTATAGCAGCTGTAAACTCTACACACAGCCCCCACTCTGCCCCCTGGGATGAACAGCTGTCCAGCAGAGGGGTCAGTAGCCATGCCCCTGGCAGACCCTGGGCCCACGCTGCTCCACTAAAGTGGCTCTCTTTAGTGACCAAAAGGTCAACATGACTTCTCTCCATGCACTTCTTGATCATTCCCTACACCTCATTCTCCTGGCTCCCAACACAAGGTATATCCTGAGATCTTGCAAATCTTCACCAGATACAGTCAGTACTCAGATAAGTGGCCAAGGCCAGCCATTCAGAGTCATGAGAGCAAAGAAATAGTTTCTGTACCTCAACACATTGATACTACAGTGGCAAGGCCAGTACAGAGTGTTCTCAGACTCCCACTCCTGTCTCTGGCACATGCCTGGCTTATGGGCTGGGTATGTCAGAACCTCAGGACTGCAAATGGCCAACAAACCTGCTGTTGCAGCAGCTCAGGGACCTGGGGCCACTGTCCAACTCCTTGCTGCCAGCAGAAAGGGCATCTGCACTGGACATCCCCTACTGCCCAGTGATGGAGAAAAACCTGAGCCCCAAACCAGCAGGAAGTGCAGCTCCTGTTCTCGAGCCTGCTCTTACCTCTCTGTTTTACTAAAAGACCTCTAACCAAGCCTTGGAAGAAAAGCAGGTGCCACAAGGTATCAGGACAGCCACTGGAAGGTGGGGATTTGGGATGGGGAGGAAGGTGGCAGGAAAATTACTCTGGCCTCAGGGGAGAGAAACATTAGTTCAAATAAAGAACGCATTAAAAATCCCAACCCTAAAAATACCAGCACTATCCACATACACACAGCTCCTTGCCAGACACCACCGAGATGGGACAATTTATTTTAGTAAGGTCTACATGCATGTGCAAGTATAATGTAATCGCATTTAAGGAACTCTACATACCTGGTGGTCACAAAAGGCATATCTCATTCATCCGAGACAGAGATGGACATGCCTCAACAGCTGTCAGAGAGGGGAAGCATCTCAAAACCAGACCCCATGCTTAACCCAATCTACAATGAAGGTTTGTTTGTGAACAGAAGTCCTGTGCTGCCTACCAGCTCTGAATTTCTGAGGCCACGTGATCAAAGCTTTAGAAAGGAGGAGCCTTATCAGCCCAGACCAGCCATGCTTTCTACCTTTGGGGAGGATGTAGGGAGGGAAACAGGAGCTGGGGGAGGGAGGGGTCAGGGCACCCCAAAGTGAGGTGAGTGGGTGTTTGGTCCTCAGGCACTTTCCCGAGAAGATGAGACAGGCCTGCAGCTTTGTCCTGCCTGCCTTGTCTTAACACTGTGTCATTTTGCCTTGCTCTGGTAGCTCAACCTCCCCGAATAAAAAAAACCAAAATTGAGAGCCTAACATTAGAAAGATTTCACTCTGAGTATAGCAAGGGAGGAGGTAGAATAGAAAAGAGGGTAAGGCTACATGGGCTTTACATCTTCCCATCTCCTAAGCCCCAGCTTTCTTTATTTTCTAACTTTCAGAAAGTCCAGGTATGTTCAGCATGAAAATAATGATTGAAGCAAATATCAAAATCCCAGTAGCTCTGTGGCTTTATCTGTACATATAACTATACCAAATATATGTGTAATTTTGTCTACCCACTCCAAATTGGTTGAGGGAGTCTTCTTTTTTTAAGAGGAGAAAAGTAAATAAGTATTTCAATTTTCCATTAGAAAAATAAAATATTTTTAATATAAAAATTTTGGAAAATATACTAAAAAGCAAATGATAAAGGAAAAAAATCAACTCTAGCACTGCCATCCAGAGAGAAAGACTTCAAATTTTGTTGTTTCCTCCTAGTGGAAAAGAATGGCAATGTTAAAATGCCGTGTTAAAAGAATGGCAATTTAAAAAATAAGATTAAACAAAACAAAATCAAACAAGAAATAATTCACCTCTTCCTTTCTAAGTCCGATACTTCTAACTGTATCTGATTGCACTGGCTAAAACCTTCAATACAGTGTTAAACAGAAGTGAAGACAGTGGTCACCTGTGTCTTTTCCCTGATTTGCATGGAATGCATTCACTGTTTCTCTGTTAAATTAAATGCTGGCTTTTGGACATTGTCATCCTGAAAACTTATCCATTTATTAAGTGTCCTACGTATCAGAAATGGGTTCTGGATTTTGTTGAAGGCCTTTTGCCATCCATGGAGATGATCACATGATTTTTCTTCTCATTTCAATTAAAATGATAGATTACATTCTTTTAAAAGACAACAAAACAAACAAACAAACTCTGCATTTTGAGGGCTGTTTGCAGGGAAGGAAGGGCCTTTACTGGGTGGGCAAAAAGACATCTACCAAGGTGCCCAGTGCCCCTAAGGAGATCTGGCCAGTGAACCAGATGTGAAGTTCATTGTCAAGAGAAGCAGGCACATCTTTCTCTCTCCTCCTGAACCTCTGGTTTCCTTCATTAGGCTGCCCACAGAGGTGCCAGTGGTGATACTATCTCTACAGAACAAATTCAGACAAGACGCTTCCAGGTCATGAATGTTCGTGTTCTGCCAGGACCCGCCCCAGCTGCAGAGGAACAGTGATTCGAGAAAGCAGTGTGCGGCAGGTGAGGGGAGGCTCAAGCGAAGAAGCACTGCCCAGAAAGAGAAGGAAGAAACAGCGTGCGGCAGTCTTCACTAAGCCCAGCACCAAGTGTCTCAGTCATGGTCATAACGTGGTCATTACAGTGGCGGAATTCAAGCGTGGACAGAAACGACCTCAGTCCCCGTCAGCTCCACATGTGATCTGCGGAGGCCAGTTGCTGATCAGGGCACAAACGCAGCTGTCTGGGCTCCCCACCGCGAACCAGTGCAGCGAGGAGGGCAAGCACAGCAAATAGTTCTCCTATTATTTCAGGATGTTTACAGACTGACGCTCGCTGAGGAAACGTCCACACGCGAGCAAGTCATCTTTTTTTTAAACCGCTTATCTAAGTCACTCAAACCCACAATAGTGTTCATTCATTCAAAACACATTTCCTGAGTGGCTACGACACAACTGGACAGATGCTCGCTGAGCCTGTGCTATGGCCCGGGCTCGGTGCTCGCGCTGTGGTTGCAGCACGGCACAGAGGAGGACACCAGTGTCAAGGGGCTCGCTATCTAGTGCGGGACATGGGCTGTCAAAACGAAGGGAAATTGCTGATTAAAGGGAGGGGGCTTCTCCAGATTAAAACAGGCGTAAAAGGACTAACAACCGAATGCAGCATGGAGATTGGATCCTGATTCCAGCCAACCAACTATAAAGGTCATTTCTGAGATGATCAAGGATATCTGTATATGGATAGGCAATACCGGAGTTACTGTTGATTGTTACATGCAATAATGGAAGTGTGCTTATGCAAGAAAATGTCCTTTTTAAAAGGGATGTGTGCTGGATTATTATAGGGGCAAAATGACATGACATCAGAGATTTGCTTTAAAATATTTCAGGAAGAACAGAGGCAGGGATGGGGAGAGAAAGAGAGAGCAGGGAAACCAGCCTGGCATGATCTTGACAACGGTGGAAGCTGGGTAATGAGTATATGGGGTCCATTATACTGCTCTACTTTTGTGTGTTTGAAAGTGTTCATAATATTTTTTATTAGAGGTCTGCAATACATCATGGTAGATACTCTAATGGAGTATATAAAAGGCTAAGGGAACACAGAGCAAAGAGCAAGGAGGATTTGTGAGAACCAGGAAATAAATCTGACAAGTTTATGAGTATTTTAAAGGCCATTTCATCATGGGGTGAGAAGACATGTTCACAAATAATTACAATAGAAGGTGGGGAGTAGTAAGTATATTAGTCCCCCCTTATTTCAGGGGAGTATGCTCTAAGACCCCTAGTGGATGTCTGAAACCTGGGATAGTACTGAATCTTATATATACTGTGTTTTTCGCTTTACATACAGGACCTATGATAAAGTTCAATTTATAAATTAGGCACAGTAAGAGATTAACGACACTGATAATAAAATAGAACAATTATAACAATATACTGTGATAAAATTATGTGAATGTGGTCTCTCTCTCTGTAAATACTGCAATATGTTCAGACTGCGGTTGATTGTAATTGAAACCGTGGATAAGGGGGACTATGGGGCACTATAGTGTACAGCAGAGGAGGTGTACATGCCATGCCTCCAGAGGACAGCCACAGGCTTTCCTGCTTCCCAAAGGATTGAGTTCACCACACACAGACCTCACTCATACGGACAGAGGCTAGAATCCTAGCTTGGTCACTCACTAGCTGTGTGTTGGGGAACTCAGTTTCCTCTGAGTCTCAGTTTCCTCATCTGTAAAATGGGGACAACCCCACTTACTTCTTCCGAAGGCTAATGAAAAGCCTCAGCATAGTGAACAGGATTCTCCTGCCTGGCTCTTTGAAGAACAGAAGGATTAGCCCTCAGAGGGCTTCTAAGATCAGCGGTGTTCAGCCCAAATCTTCTTGTAGCCATACCACATCCTACCCCTCTAGAGCCAAGGCTTTCCACCAAGGCAGCACCTATACTCTTCAGCAGTGAGGAGCAAGGGGGGCAGGCCTGTAGCTATGAGGCAAACCCAGCTGAGGGTGTGAACACAGGCGGAGAGAATAGAGACACACCCTAGTTACAGGCAGAGAAGTAATCGGGGATTATCTGGCTGCTCCTCGAAGCTCCTGGGAATGGGCCTCCAATGGCCACAGCCATGGTCCTTAAGCTGATTTATACTAAAGTGTAATTGATTGCTATCAGGCTAATTATGATTTTCTTTTGGAAGAGAGTTTGAGCCGAAAAGACAGAACCCTGGGCCTAAAGAAGGAAGGGGGCAGGGATAAAAGTGATGTAATATTTTCATAAAAGTATGTTCAAACTATGGATTTTAATTACCCCACAACCATAACTAGTATACCCCAACACCTGCCCCCCCCCAAAAAAAACCCCCACAAAACTAGAACCAGTCCTAAGGTAGAGGTTATTTCAGCTAACACTATCCTCCTAGATAATTCCAGAAGCCAACTCTCAGAGGTGAGGCCCAGCCAATGGGGGAAGCAGGCTTCCCCCCAAAAATAGCACCCAAACACCAGCAGCTAATCCCTCCCCCTCACAACATAGCCAACACTATCCACCACCCTTGACTGGAGGACAGAGTGGGCAAGGGATTTGTAGGTTAAACAACCTGGGCTAACCTGGGTCAGTTCAACTGTTTTGCCAAAGAAGCATCCCCTGAAATCCCGACGGACAGAATCTTTCAGAGGCCAGGAGGCTCCGGTCTGCACAAGTGGTGCATTCACCCTGCGCACAGCACACCACTTCCCACAGCCAAGCACAGCAGGAAGAGCTCTGGACTGTGCACGGACAGAGCCAGCACCTGGCTCGGACACTCTGTGTGACCTTGGGCACTTACCCTACCTGAGCCTCTTTCCCCATCTCTGAAATGGGGAGGGCAAAACTCTCAGAGTTTTTGGAGAGTCACCGTGAAATTGGCTGCAGAAGTGCCTCAGGCAGGACTTGTTGCCCAGTAGGCACTTAATAAATCTGCCTTCTCTCTGCTTGAAGAAGGTGCGTTCTTACTGCAACGAGTCATCAGGACATTGGACTGGGCTGTCTGAGACACTGGAGGCACACTGGTTGGGTCCACTGCCCCTGGGGAGGGAGCGCCACAGAGGGGGCGCAGGTGCTGGGTAGCCCAGGCACGCAAATGTCCCAGGGTCAACATGCCGCTGGCTTTTCCCCTCCGCGGGACCTGCCCACACGGGGGCTTCATCCTTCATCACAATCACTGAAGACTGTAGTGAGCAGGCGAGACTGACAGCAAGAGGACCTGCACACACCGCTGCAGGACAGGCAGGGCCCTGCGCGCTTCCAAATAAAAGCTCTTTCCGCTTTAAGAGCCCAGGCCTCAGAATAAACAATGAGAAAGGAGACACAGGCTTGCTCTGGTTTCAACACCACTCTTCCCCATCCAGTAAAGGCCATCCCCGCTCTGCCAGCCAGGCTGCCTTGATTAAAGTCAACCCCACCTGCTCTGGCCTGGCAGTGGTGGCAGAGGCTGCGGGCAAGACCCCACCTCTTCTCCGGGCCGGCCAGGCAACCACAGGGTGGGCGGCGCGGACGCAGACGGGAAAGCGTCGCAGCCCCTCGCACCACCGCCACGGCCCGCCCCGGCCCCAGACTCGATCCCAGCCTGCAGCCGGCCAGGCCACTGACATTTGGCCCGACTTAACTTCCTGTTATTAAGGAGGGAGGGAAAAAGGGCGCCCAGTGAGGAGCCGGGAAAGGACGCGAAAGGCGCGGAGCCCGAATCCTGGGAAGCTAAGTTTGGGGATGGTCCTCTGCCCTGTGACAGGCGGCACAGCCGGTGCGTCACTCCCACTCCGTGTTGACATTTAGGATTCTCTAGGCTTGGAATTGCAGGGTTTGGGTGTTGGGACGGAGTAAGGGGTAGTTCGAGGTGCCAGTGGGACGCTTTTATTGCGTTCTAATTGATTCAGAGACTGGCCAGGGCCGTCCCGGGCTCTCCAGCAGCGCCACCTGCTCCCTGCGCGCCTCGCGGGGTGGGTTTGAAGCCGGGGATGCTGCGGCCGCACCTGACCCTCCCGGGCGCCGGACAGGGCGCAGAGTCCAGCCGGGGCTGGCAGAGTCTCCACCCGCGCCCGCTCGCCCGCCGCCCTCCCCAGAGCCCCGCGCCACCCCCGCCTTACCGAAAGTCGCACGGGTCGCCAGGCCGAGATCGGCGCCTGCCTCCGCCCTGGCCACGGGCGAAGCGGTCGGGCCCCGCGGGCAGTCTGCGGAGCCGGGAGCGAGCGCAGCTGCCCAGCGCAGGCTAAGCCGGCCGAGCGCCTGCGGTTCTGCGCCGCGCGGTGGACCGGGCTGGGGAACGCCCCCATCGGAGGCGCGGCCAATGACAGCGCAGCGTGGAGCCCGCCCCGCCCCTGTGGGGCCGGCTGTCACTGCCACTGCCGGCGCACGTGGGCTGTAGCCCGGCCCAGGGCGCAGGGAGCGCCCAGGCGCTCCCACCCCGACCAGCCCAGGTCGGAGACCAGAGGAGGGCCCATGGGAGCAGGACGTAGTGGCGCTGCGAGGCGAAAACCCTGGTGTTGGTATGCTGGTGTCAAGGGAGAGGCAAAGGCTGGGCCTCACGCTCCTTGGCCTAGGCAGCTGGAAAGCAAGCCCCAGCGTCCCCTTTTAGACACGGGGAGCAGCAGGCACTTCCAGTACCGACTGTGTGCGCCCTTTGGACCGCCCTCCTTGCTTGGCTCCTTGGCCACCCTGAGCTTCAGTGAACCTCCCTGCTAGCAGACAGGATCTTTCCCTCACCTGCACTGGCCTTGCTTAGGATAAAGCTGGTGGGAGAGGGCGGTGGTGCAGACCACCTGTGTTACCTTGGTCAAATCACCCAAACACTCTTCTCTTGGCTGTCGGATGGCTACCTTAAGCTCTACTCTGCCCACCTTTCCAGTTGCCCATAGCCCGCTAGTCTCCAGAGAGCGCTGTTCACAGACGACACAGTGAATGGTGCAGGGCCTAGTGAGGGATATGAAGCACTTGTAAACTATTATAAATAACCGTAAAACACCGCTCTGGTAGCAGTGACCGATCTGGTAGCAGCGATCACGAAACAGGGATCCCCATGGGCAGGAGCCACGTCTGACTCACCTTTGGAACCCAGAGCCCATCACAAGGCTTGGCCCAATGTACACATCCAAAAATGTTCTCAGAACTGAGCCGAGCCAGGAGGAGGGAAGCAGGCAGGCTTGGGCAGTGAGAAGCACTACTGTGGCTCCAGGCTGCTGGAATTCCACCAGCACCAGACCACCCTCTGCAGAGACCACATTCCCTTGCCAGGCAAGTGCAAACAGAACAGTTTGCCCCCCACCAAACCTGGAGCTTGTTTTTTTCTCTACTCCTTACCTTGTGATCCTACTCCTGGGCTTTTGGGTTTCTCCAGGAGTTGTCCTACCTGGAAGCTCTCTTGGCATCTTCAGAAGTCAATCATCTTCCTGCAGATGAACTTTCCAGCAAAGTCTGTCCATGCTTAGTTTTCAGGGCTTGGTCAGCATGCACAAGGGTTGCCCTCTCAGAGGGCAGCACTCCACTGTGATGGAACCCTGCCTGTGATGCTGGCTGATGGAGTGCCCTCCACACAGTCTCTCATTTTGTTACCATCCCCTTTTACAGATGCGGACACTGAGATCAGTAAGGTAAAGCGACCTGTCAAGGTCATACAGTTAGTAAGTATCAGGGTCTCAGCTTGAACCCTGATCTATCTGATTCCAGAAACTACATGCCTAATTTCTATGTACTGGGACCTCTACAGCCCTGCCCATGCGTCTGGAGCACCAGACAGGTCAAGTCTAACCCTGAAAGAACTGCTCCCATTCCCACGTTCCCAGTTTATCCAAACATTCTATTGAACTCAGGCTTGGGCACTACAAGGAAGAGGAGACCGCACTGGCCTGGCCCAACCTTATTTGTGGAATAATATAGGAAATCCAAGATAGTGAGGAACTTCCAGAAACAGCATCACCTCTGCCCCCAGCTTGACTGCACTGGATATACAGCCTCCTTGCTATTGGCCCGGGCCTGTGACGCTCACGTTGAAGATGGAGATGGAGACAGAGTCACTCATTCGTTTAGCAAACCCTACTGTGAACTATTAATAAATATGGTTTCCTGCACTCATGTAACTTACAATGCAGCAGATGAATAATCAGAAGTATGCAATGCTAAGGGAGCTGTATTCTTTATTACTTTTATTTTTTTTCTTTTACAATTCCTATCAGCTTACCTATAGTACAGTGTTCTGCCTTCAGATTAAAACAAATTCAACAATATTTCAGGCCCAATACTGTGGGCCAACCAAGTTTAACAGAGATAGCATCACTCAGTACAGAAGTTTTAGCAGCTCAAAAATTAGAAATTACCAATGCATCCCCAGAACTTCTGCCTCCTCTCTCCTGCCTACTCCCAACCCTTTTAACTGAGGGAGCTGAGATAACGGTGGGTCTGAGGGCTAAAACGTGAGCTTTTCCTTGGATGCAGGGAAGCTGGGGACCGAGGGGGGCTAACTGCATGAAGGGAAACGAACCTGGGAATGTCTTGAGCCAGGGGCCAGAGCTTCTCACCACCCCACACAAGCCACCCTTACAGGCCATCTCCCTGGAGGGAGGAGAGGAATGGGTTCAGGATGTCACAGCTTCCTTTCTCTGGACAAAGCAGTCACCATGGGCTGTCCTGATGGACCATGACTGTGTATGGGAGCTTATACAACTCAGCTCTTCAAAGACAAGATCATGATGCAATGTTAGGGTGAAACTTAGAGAAAATATTTACCTAGTTCCTTACTTAGCAGATTAAAAAAAGAAAAAAAATTGAATAAATGGAGGCCCAGAGAGAGCAAGGTGCTTGTGAGGGTCACAGAGTGAGTGAGGGGGTTCCAGGTCTGCAGCGCCCCTTTCTGACTCAGCATGCCAGGCAAACTCCACCTGCTTACGCAGCAGCTCAATAGCCTATATTTAATAACCATCTCTTCCTGGGCCACTTTTCCAGGATGCTGCTTGCGGAGGTTGTCTGGGAGATGCAGATGGCCACTTAGCATCAGAGGGAGGAAGAGAAGGAAGGCCCAGATTCATTCCTAAAAATACCTCCATCTCAGACAGAAGCAATGGCCTCGGCAGCACCACGCGCCTCCCCCTGAAGGAACTCCAGCTGGCGCTCGCAGCGTCGTCACTTATCCACCTGACACGCCCGAGAGGGCTGCGGGGGCGGCAGGCCTGGCTTCCTTTTATTTCCAGCCTAGCTATATGCTTGACGAAAGGTCCGAGTTGAACTAAGCGGATTCCCGATGGGGAGGTTCACGTAGCGAAGCCAGGGTGCCTCTCAAGGTGTCGTGGCGGGGAAGGTGTCGTGGTGTTGCAGTGAGTTCTGGGCCCCATCCTTACTTCTGATGATCCAGGGAGTGCAGTTCTCGCCAGCCTCCTCCCCAAGAGGCCAACAAAGGGCCTTGGGCTTTCGGGAGGAAGTGGAAGGCTGGTATCTAGACAGAGTCCTGTGACCTTGCTAAATGATGAGAAGAGGCTGATTGGCCCCGGGCCACTTAGGGAGCTGTCTTTGGAGAAAGACTTTCTAAACCATGAAGTGGAAACATTTGTATCTCTGGAAGACAGACCTAGTAGTGTGTGAGAAGCAAGGTCCCTGGGGCCTTGTTCTAGTCCCTTATCATCTCAATAGGCCCCAGAATACACCCTTTGTTCATGGATAAGACATAAACATTCTCAAGGTCACTAGAAACTCATCAGGCCTACCACACTTCCCGTGGCTTCTCCAGAGGCTGTTTGGGGAAGAAATGGCACCTATTTGGGACTTGCCAATGTCAGTAGTGCCCTCAGAGGCACCCCAGCACTTTGGGGAATATATGCATGTTGCCAGCAATGGTGAGAAAGTCGGTGCTGAAGAGCTGAACGCTGTGGCTACAGGCAGGAGGTGACATCGCAGCCAGACGTGCCACCCAGAGCAAAGAGAGACAGAGGGCAGAATGGGTGTGCAGAGGAGAGGGGAGAAACCCTAGCCCAGATAGACTGTGGAGATATAGATAGATGGATGGATAGATATATACACATACACACACACACACACACACACACATATTTTTTTTTTCAAAGACAACTGTGAAATCCAAGGGTGTAATTCTGGTCCCTAGAGACCAAACAGTGACACAAAGCCCAGAGCATACTTATGGCAGGCTGGGCCACAGCCTGGGCAGATTACTGTCCATGCAAACCTGAAGCCCATTCCAGCACTGGTGTAATTGAATGGCGCTAGGGAGGCAGCTCTCAACTTGTGCTCCCAAACCCGACACAGCAGCTAGCTAGAGGCAAAGATGGGAATACTCTTCTCTGTTCTAGTCCATGGAGGGGACTCACTCAAGGTCATCTATCTATCCACCTATCACAGGTCCATCCCAGAAATATGAATGGTGCAGTTATTCTGAGATGTATCATAGCCAAGCAGTTACTAGCACAGACTCTGAAGTCAAGATGCCTGACTTTGAATCCCAGTTCTGCCACTTATCTGTGCAGCCTTGAGGAAGTGACTTGACCTCTCTGTGCAGCAGGTTCTTCACCTCTAATAGGGGAATAGTAACGGGGAGGTACATGCATAGAACAGTTTCAGGCACATGGTAAATGATATGTAAGGGTTTTGTGAGTACATAAACTTGGGATGATGCCAATAAGAGTATAGGGAATTGGAGTCTATGAGAGGCATCAGTCCTTAGGCAACTCCAGCTCAGGGACCTGGCTAATCCCCAACATCAGACCTCTGTGGATGTTATCTCTCTCAGCCACATTTCAAGGTGGATACTATTAATATTATCATCCACACCTTAGAGATTTGAAAATGGAATCTTGGTGAGGCGAAGCCAATGGCCTGGAGTCTCCTAGGAGCCAACATTTGACAGCGTGAATCTGACCAGTTGACTTCCAAGCCGTGCTCTTTTCGCTTCCCAATACTGTCCCCACCCCCAGCTCTGTCCAGGGGGCTGTGGGACAGCAAGGAGAGAGTGGCCCATTCTCTGGGGGCTTAGGGAGCGAGGGGAAGACTTTGTGGAGGAGGCTCCCCTTCAGCTGCGCCACACGAGAGGAATGGCAGGCAGGTGGTGGGAGTGTGGTGAATGCCCAGGGAGCAACTGAGACACGGAATCAGAGATGAGGAGCTGTGCCGGGAGCTGCAAGGCTTCCTTCATTCGTTCACCGAGCAGGTGCTCGTTGGGTGCCCGCCATGTTCCATGCCCTGTTCTGGGTAGAGGGGATGCAGCAGTGACTACAGCATGAAAGTAACCCAAGACAAAGCTAGAGAGGGAGGCAAGAACCACACAGGGCGCTGTGGTAGCTAATTTTTGTGTGGGGAGGGAGTCAGTTGGCTACCTCCTCCACTTCCCTGCTTTGGTGACATCGCTGCCCTCCTGGCTACAGGACTGGCACAGCTCCCAGGCCTGGCCAGCCATGCAGCCCCAGCGGTTATCAGTACAACAGGCATGCATAGGTGCAAGCAGAATTCTTCTTCAAGACCAGTGTATAGATACGGATGAGAGAAGCTCTCTCTTTCCCTGGAAGTCAGGGCTACCAGTAAATGGGTTCCACGTGCAATGGCAGACACCTGATCACAAGAGGAGAGAAAGGGACTCCTATAACTGAAGGCTGCAAAGGTAAAAGCTGCAGCCACCTTCCTTTGCAATTCTCTCAGCTCTGCCCTCCCCTGTGTTGGCTTTGTCTTCGGGTTGGTTTTCCTCACAGTAGCAAGTGCCAACAGCTCTGATTGCCACAAGCTTCCTTTTCCAAAAGAGAACATTTCTGACGCAGCATTCCGAGCAGGAGTCCTGAGGTCTACTCTGATTGGATCGGGTCACGTGCCCACTTGAACCCATGCCACAGCCAGAGGAAGGGAATGTGCTGATTATCTGTGCCAGTCGGGGCCCCTCCCAGAGCTGGGGTGGGCTCAGCTGCCCCTGAGACGCACAGGCTCCATGGGAGGGGTGAACACCTGAATGCAGGTTGAGTATAGTTAGGAATCGAGAGGAGGGAGTCATGGATATGTGTCAGACAGAGACAGCAGAAGCTCTTGGCTTCCATATGTGCCGGTGGCACTGCCTGAGGGTTCCTCCAGCCTCAGCAGCAAGCTCAGCCAGCGCGCAGGGTGGGCCGGAAGCACTGGCTGTTTCACACCATGGGGAGCAACCTTCAACCAAGGGTGGACAAGGGTTGGTGGATGTATATCCCCAATTTCCCACCCCTTGGGGGAATATCTTGGAGGTGGGTTCTGTATATTAATATCTCGCTCTGTCCCAGAGATCCCCAGTAGGACTGGGCCCAGGTGCCCACAGCAGTGACCTGCTCCTTAGCACACCCTGCGTGGGCTTTCTCCGTCACGTCCCAGTCCCTTGCTGGTGCTTCCTGGGATTACTTCCCAATAAGCTGCTTGCATCCAAACACTTACCTCAGGGCCTGCTTTTGCAGGAACACACCCTAGGACAGGAGGGCCAGATCACCTGAGCCCCCGGACATTAAAACCCATGAGAGGAACTTCAGTGCACATCATGTAAATAGCACCCAGCACGTGACAGGTGTCAGTCATGTTTGTTGAAAGAATAAAAGGAAATATTTAAAAGCAAACACATAAAAATGTGCTAAGCAAGGTGTTTGTACCACTTACCACTATTTCTTTAATGGGCCTGAACTCCAGCCATAGAGCTGGGCCTATATGACCTCTCAGGATAAACTCTCAGCATTCCTCTAAGTTCAGTGCATTTTGGCATGGACAAAACTTTTTAATGAAAATCAAATTCCTGCCTAACTGCTTTTCTCTTAAAATCTTTCTCCTAGGTGCAGCTTCAGTGGCAAGAGAGTACCTAGGGCAGCTCAGACTCTGATCAGTTCAGAGTGCTCCTCCTTGTCAGATGAGGGGCACCTTCAGGGGCGTTCCAAGCATGGCTGTCATGGAGCTGAGTTCACGAACAGAGAGGCCCAAACCAGCTTCACAGGTCAAGTTCTAGTGAAGAGTTCAGGCTCCAATGACCTGGGTTCCCACCTGTGTGCTCCCTAACCATGGGACGGAGGAAGCCAGCTGATGGAGAAAATAACCCTTACTTTGTGAAGTTAGCTTATAGGCCAGATGAGATAACATTCATCAAGGGTCTCAATAAATGTTAGTTACTTTCCCTCCTATTTCTAAGTGTGGTGGTTTTGTGTTCTAGGAACTTGCTAAACGAGAACTGTTTCCTAGAATTTCTTTTCCTGGATGGCTCTGAGTTAGGACTGGCCACAAGGGACATCTGCACGAGATTAGGAAGCAACCTTTGTACTGGAAGTTCAGCGCAGGCACCAGCACTGCTGCAGCTCAGGGGTGGGGAGGTAGCTGGGCTTCCGGCAGCCTAAGTCATGCAGATTCTCCTCCTTCAGCCTGGCTGAGTCCAGGGCCAGGTGCAGGTGCACCCACGTGATGAAGTTGCCAGCTGTTTCTAAGAGTCATCACGTCTTCCAGGTTAGAGGTGCTGAGGAATGAATGTGAATTCCACCTTCTCTCAAGGGCTCTGGTTTGTCTCAGCTCCAGTTGGCTGTTGGTTTGCTCCACTCCACATCCAGGTTTTCTTCTCACCTGACAGCTATGTGGACCTACAGCAACATCAGGCCAGCCGGTGAACACCAGGGCAACAGCCCTCCGTAGACACCTCCTCTGCTCCCACAATTGTGTGAGCTGTAATTCCTGTAATAATCCCTTATTCCATGTCATATTCATGATCTTGCTTCCCTGATGAGACCCTAACTGATACAACAGGTAAATAAAGACTGCCCCTTCCCAAGAGCCTCCCATGGGCCCATATACCACCTTATTTATCTTCACAACATCCACATAGGAGGCTGAGACTATTAACCCCATTTTACACTTGGGAAACCAAAGGCCAGGGAGGTAAAGTCCTAGTAAGTGGCAGAACTAGGATTCAAACCCTGGTCTGTCCATCTCTGGAGCCGAGGCTCTTGTCACTTAGTCGCTCCAAAACTTACCACAAGCACTTATTAACTACAAAAGCACTGCAATTGTGATGTGTACTTATTAGAAATAGGAAAGATTCTTAGACATACCCCTTTAAAATGTTTAAGATACAAAAAAAATGGCAAAAAAAAAAAATGTAGGCCCTCCCACAAAAGATAGGAAAACGCTGACAAGTGGGAATGAATTGTAGACCTCCTGGTCCTCAGGCAAGTGGCACGTTGGGCACAGTGGTCTAGGCAACGTGTCAAGTGAGAGGTCTGATCCCTCCAAGCACAGGCAAGTCTGAAAAGAAATCTGGCTTCTGGCAGAAAGAAATGCTATAGTTGTTTCTCTGCACAGTTTACCACTCGGCATCCTCCCACTGGCCAGCAGTCTCTGACAGTCCAACTGGGAGAAAATCAAAGAAGCGATTGAGTGAGGGCTGCTCTGGGTGTGTGCCCGAGAGTCACAGGATCCCAGAACAAAGTGGGAAGGCTCAGGCCACAGCAGCCTTCTAAGAACGCCGGCGAGGCCAGCCCTCGAGGTTTTCTGTTTCCCTGAGGACAAGGGAAGCAATTAGAACAAGGCTGTGGCTGTCCCTGGGACAGCATAGAGCAAAGCAGATTTATGTGGCGTGGCCCACTCTGGGCGGAGAGGGAGGAATGGGACCTGGAAGAGGGGCTGAGGGAAGACCAGGAAAGAGATGGCACAAGGCATCACCCCTTAGCTGTCCACTCCTCCCCAGCCCTCCTGGGCTCGGGCTTCATGTTCAGTGTTCCCCTTCCAAAGGGCCTTCCCTCTGCCTTTCCACCCAGTGACCGTCACTCCCTTCCAGACTGTGTTCCAGGTCACCACCTTGAGAAGTCTTCCTTATTGCTTCAGCTCATGCTCTTTCTACACTCTGCAAACAGACCCGCCTGTGTCCCTGGGAAATTTCACATCCTCTCTAGTTGTTTCTTATACGCCTCTCGCCTCTCCTTCAGAGAAGTGCCCTGCCTCTAAAATCTTTTTCCCCCTTATGTTAAAAATAGCCTTATCTTTTTTTTTAATCAAAGCTTTGCCCAGTCCAAAAAACAATATAAAAAATAGAGATGTTTTCCTCACCGAGAGATTCGGACCATTACAGCTTGGTGGATATGGATCAATTCACAAGATCAACATATGCACCTATGAAATCCTGCAGCTGCAGAGGCAGAATGCGGGAGTGAGTGAGAGTCTGGGCTTTGTAGTTAAATCAGCTTAGGTTGGAATCTCAAATCTAGATTTATCTTGGATACATTAGTCTCTCTGAATTTCATTTTTCTCTTCCATAAAATGGAGGGCAGTAAAGGTGTTATAAAGTTGTCATAAAGTTGTTGTAAGGATTAAATGAAATGAGCCTCATAAAATCCACCAAGCATGGCATTTAAAGTCACCATTGTGCATGTATGATAAAATTCTCAAAACAAAAAAATTCACCGTTTCACTCATTTAAAGTGTAAAATTCAGTGGCATTTAGGAAATTCACAGTGTCGTGCAGTCATCACCACTGTCTAGCTCCAGAACACTGTTATCACCCCAAAAGGAAGCCACACACCCAGTAAGCAGTCACTCATGCCTGCTTCCTCCTCGCCCCGGGAAACTGCTAACCTGCTTTCTGTCTCTGTAGAAAATCATTATCTTGTATTTTCAGCCTTTCTCTCTCTTTTAGTTTTTCCTGACAGCTTTAATCATAATCAAACTTCCCTCATCAAACAAACCAAATCAAAGTAAATTAAAAAATAAAGACAAAAATAATAACAAAAGCTACAAAACAAACATGTAAAAATTATTAGACTCATCTCTTTGAGCCACTAGCCTGTCCTTTGCCATCACCTCCTTGAAGAGAGATCCCTCCATACTTGTTCTCTCTGCATCCTTGTGTCTCACTCCCCCTAAACCCTAAAACCTGGCTCTTGTTAGGGTGACAAGGCCCTCCTAGTGGTCAAATTCATGTTCTACTTGTGGCTTTCATCCTCCTTAATTTCTTCACAC
This sequence comes from Varecia variegata, assembly GCA_028533085.1. Classification (NCBI taxonomy): domain Eukaryota; kingdom Metazoa; phylum Chordata; class Mammalia; order Primates; family Lemuridae; genus Varecia; species Varecia variegata. The sequence goes on along the minus strand of CM052438.1, from coordinate 144,988,880 downwards.
CACAGGACACTGTTGACCACCCCTCCTTCTTGAAACTCTCTCTTCCTTTGTTTCCAAAACACCTCTGGTCCACCTCAGTTTCCCCTGTTTTAAGAGCTCCTCTTCCTGTTCTTCTCCTGTGACATCTCTCCCTGGGTGACCACACCTGTCACCTCTGCCTCAGCTACCATATAGACACCGAAATGTCTGGCTCTCTGCCAAGTTCCAGATTTGCATGTGTTCACCTGCCCATTGGACATTGCTTCCTGGATGCCCTCAAGACATCACAAAGTCAACACGTCCAAACTGAATTATCTAAGACCTTTGTAATGATCAATATTCGTAATCTCACTAATGGTATCACCATCAACCCAACTACCCAGTTTTCCAAACTAGAATTTTTAGAGTCATCCACAGTTCTTCTCTTTTTTCTAAATCTTCTTTTCCAACTGGTTAAAATCCTGTCAATTATAGTTCAGAAACGTGTCTTGAATCTTCTCCCCGCTATCCACCCCTATTGCCACTCTCTTAGTTTAAGTCCCCATATCTCTTCTCTGAACCACTACAGTTATCTTTTTTAAAAAAAAAATGCACATACATTCTTTCCATAACTGTCAGAGTTATATCTTAAAATACAAAAGTGGTCATGTCATCCTCCTATTGAAATACCTCTGCCTGCTAGAAAATACAGTGCAACTCCTCTGTCTGGCCCTGACTACCTCCTCACCTTGTCTCCCAGAACATGGAGGATCTGTCACAAATCCTCCACTCTCTACCGCAGGCTTTCAGGGGAAGCTGCCTCTGGTTTCCGGCCCCAAAGGTGGGGCACATGACCTAGGTTAAGCCAATCAGCCCTCACCATCTCTCTGGCCCCAGTCACTGGTTCAGGCTTAAGGCCAGTGAAATGCACTTGTGGGCTTTCATTTGAGCTATGAGGACATCAGAACTCTTCTTTGCACTGTACGGGAAGAAGGCAGGCACAGACACTGGAACTGCAGCATCTTGCAACCCAGGGGAGACTGAGAAATGGAACCATCCCTGGGGAAAGAGGAAAATCTCACCCCGGTGACACCTTTTGAGACCTGGATCAAACCCTAGGCAGAGCTATATAGGCTTTGTCGTTTTTTTGTTTAGTTTTGTTGGGGTTTTTTGTTTTTTTAATGTAAGCCAATACACACACACACACACATACACACACGCCTGCTATTTTTTTATTCTTAAGATAGTTTGAGCTGGGTTTTTTGTTACTTGCAAACCAAACTTCCTACTCATTACCCATTAAGCCAGTGTTGCCCAAATTTTACTGAACATTAGAGTCCCCTGGAGAGCTTTTAAAACTTTCAATGCCAATTAAATTTTAGTGTCTGGGGATAGGAGTCAGGCAGTAGTAGTTTTTAAAGATCTCAGGTGATTCCAGTTCATAGTGAAATCTGGGAGCCACTGCTAGGAGCAAAGCAAGCTGCTTCCTCTGAGTTCCCCTCACCCCCTGCCACCAATTCACCAGAGCTCTTGTCACGCCCCCTGACCAGCCTGCCTCCATCTGCGGACTCTGAGCATCTTCATGCCAGATTCGTGTCTCTCTCTTCTCTGCTTTGCATATGGTAGGCCCCCAGTAAGTTAAATAATGAAGAAATGAATGAATGAGATAGGTCCATCCCATCTTCTTGTTTATTGTTTCCTTCGGGGCACCTCGTGTTATGTAAGAGAGGGAAGAGGTACACGAAGGTTTAGGCTCTGGAGCCAGAGAACTTTTACCCAAATGCTGGTGATCCCGGACAAATACTCAATTGCCTGGTGTCTCCCTTTCCTCACCCATAGGATGCAAATAACACCAGCACTTACATCACAGTGATTTGGTAAGTTAACGCATGTCAAATTCTTACAACATCGCTTGGTACATAGCAAACACACAGTAAATATCAGCTTCTATCCTCAGTCATTCATTCACACACGTCAATATTAAGCACAGACTCCCTGGGTTGCCTGGGAGGTGAACAGGAAGCGAGATGGTGGGAACAGTGGGTATAGCTGACTCCTTGCAGGATCTCATACGGGACACACAATGTGGGGAGAAGCAGAACAGTGTGGCTTCTTGTGTGACGCTGAAAGAGCCAGGAGAGAGGGGAAGCCAAAGTGTGAAGGGGCAGATTCAGCCCTTGGTAGAGCCGGGTCTGCAGGAGATGGGTCTGGAACACAGCGTGCAGGACGAGCCTTGGACCAGAGGCACATGGGACCCTCAGAGACAACAGGATCGCAGAGAGGATAGACGCTGAGACAGTCACAACTGTGTGTGCTTTGGAAGTTTTTTTGTTTTGTGTGCAGTCTGTCAGTGTAGGTGAATTTTGTTCAGGTGGCTGGAAGTTTACTGCATTGGGGTGGAGAACCAATTACTGCTTGGTGGCAGGACAAAAGACTTGTAAATTTCTCAGCTACAGCTGGACTGGCCCTGCCCACGACACCTACAGCACACAATCAGGTGCTTTCAGAGCCACCTGAATAGAGCCTGTTATTTGGAGTGAGGCCAGGTGAAGGGCTTATTGTTGTGTATTATTCATCGCAGAGAATTCGGTCTATTTTAAAGGAACTCTTTTTCTGCCTGAGAGGAAAAGAAAGCACTTCCTTACAAAGAACACAACTTTGTAACAGAATTCGCTGCAGTGGAACTTTCCCTGCGGAGTGTTCGTCACTAAAGGCCTATGTGCTCATAAATTTGTCAGCACAACAGTTAGAGGGTCTTTGTTTTTTGAGAGAGTGAGCCTCTGGCAAGGATGTCCTTGGGCGTTCCTCACTCCCCCTCCAAGCTCCGTTTTCTTATCTGAGAAAGAAGGGCATGGGCCGAGGGCCTGCTTCCTCCCTCCCTCGTCCTATCAGCAGCACATACTTACTGAGCTCCTAGCATTTGCAGGGAGCTACTGTAGGGGATCTGGAGAGATAAACAAACCCAGACTCGGCCCTTGTCCATCCCTCAGTTAAGCTGCAGTTTTGCAGAGAAGCTAACCAAAATCACTCTATTATAGTTTAGCTGGTCATCGCCTCTCATTTAAGCACTTTCATTGGGTTCCTAGTCAGTCTCTCTGACTTCATTCATTTTTCTGCCCTCTGCTACTGCCAGAAGGATTTCTGAAGCACTTGTCCAGTCTGGATGCTGCCCTCCATCCCCACCATGTGACAAGCACGTCCTTGCTTTCTCTTCTTTACTCACATTCTACTTTCCTCATCTTCTATGTCTTGCAAACTCCTACTCACCCTTCAAGACCCAACTCCGTGCTTTCCCTGTGCCCACACTCTCGGCAGAATGAATTGCTCCCTCCTACTGTGCTGTCCCTAGCCTTTTCAACATACCTTGGTTTTAGCATTTATCACAGAATGAGCATTTATTTACCTGTTTCCTATATTGGGGAGGGATAGACCTTAGTTATTTTTGTTTCCCCAGTGCATGACACTTAGCTAGTGCTGAATTAATGATTGTGAAGTCTTAGAGTATCAGATGTGGGAAGCAGGCAAAATGTTCCTGCCCTTTGCCCTCCCAAGGCATAACCAAGCTTTTGGGGGAATCCTGGAGACCAGGGTCCTGGAGATTTTTTTCTCCAATATTTCAAACATAAGGAAACAAAGTACAACACAGCATGGGACAGAGCCCTCACAGAGTGTGAGCAGACCGCAGCAGGTTTGGCTAACTCAGAGATAGCAGATAAGCTGAATGTGGGACTTCATCCGCCTCCTAATCCCACTTGTGGCAGATATTGCTGGCCCCACAGGGCTCTCTTCCTCCAGACCTGGGGCTCTTGACTTCCCTCCCAACCTGGCACTTTAGGCAGCCCCCCAAAGTAGTCAAAACTGGCACACCAAGTGAAACACCATGCCACCTGGCCTAAATCTCTCCCGGCAGACAGGCATTTGCTGGGGACCGATGACAACCCAACACTGGTGGTTCCAGGGGACTTCATGGCCTGCACAGGGCTCTGAGCCTGCCCTGTCCCACACGCAGAAGTGTAGGTACATCAGACATGTAACCCCCGCCCCTTTTAAAGATTGCTTCCCCAGGGAGAAACAGTTGATTTCAGGACAAACCAATTAGCTGAATAGACTGAATAGAGAAAGGTTTTGCTGTGGCATCTGGTTTTGACTTTTCATTCCAGCCACTGGGCTCCTCTGTGTTTTCCACTGTGCAGAAGCCCTTAAAATCTGGTCCCCAAATGCTTGGCAGTGGGAGCTATTTATATCTCCTTCCACCTCTTATGGAAACAAGTAATTACCATATATGATGACAAAGATTACAACAGAGGTTTAAGGATCTCTGCCTTGCTCCCTCCTGTTCCTTTCGCCCCAGCACACAGTAGGCGCTCACTGCCTCCCGATGCAGATTAGAGCCAGTTAACATCCATGGAGTATCTATCATGTGTCAGGCCCTGGGTTAAAAGATAGGAACCCGCTTTGTCCTCGGCACAGTGGTAGATAAAATCATCCCTATTTTGCAGGTGAGACAAAAAAAGGCTCAGGGAGCTAAAGTCACTCATCCGATCAGGGTCACGCAGCTAGTCGATGACAGAGTTGTAAGCAAGATCTACCTACCCCTAACAGGGAATCCAAGTTCAGTGCCCTGTGCCCATTGCTGCCCATTGTGGGAAGGAGGGGAGGAGGGAGGGGAAGAGGGAGAAAGGGAAGGAGAGGGAGAGAGGAGAAGGAGGGGCAGGGAGAGACTGTAGAAGGAAGAGAGGGAAAGGAGGAAGGTGGGGAGGAGGGGAGAGGGAGAGAGAGAGGGAGGTGGTGGTGGTGGAGGCTCCAGGCCTGCCCTCCTCCCTTTCCAGAGTCTGCTTCCTAGGGTCCTGTGAGTCTAGAAGCCCATTCCAGGGTGATCTTGTATATCTCTCAGAGGGAGGAGGAGAGGAGGAAGAGGAGGAGGAGGAAGAAGGCTGAGGATCTTCTCTGAAGGGGGCACTGTTCTTTGAGGCCCCACTTGTATAGGGGAGAATCCTGAGACCAGTCACTGAGGTAGCCTGTCCTTTATGATGGGGACAGGAAAGCCAAAGCAACCCTACGACCTCTGTAGCGTGGGGGAGGAACTCAGCTACAGACCAAAGGAAGAGCCAGAGAGACGAACGGAAGAGTATAATTTGTTTAAACATAAAGAAAAACAAAATTTTTTCCAGAATATAGTAACTGTTTATCTTTAAGGGTAGAACTCTGAACCATTTTTCTCTGTTCAAATGTTCTACTACATGTATGTAATTACAGTGACTATAATTCCCTTTATTTTCTTGACTTGCCGGGCATTGTTCAAAGGTCATCCCCAGGTATCAGTGGACAGATGGGAAGAAGAGTGCATGTGACAAGGGCGTAGCTGTGGGCACGGGGAAGCCACTGCAGGGAGGGGCTGGCGCTCCTGCTTGCTCAGACGCTCAGGTGAGCTATGTGTTACATAAGGTGCATCGCTGGGGCATTAGCTCAGCCAGGAAGGAGCCACTGTGGACTTCCGACTGCATTTTCCCCTCCCTCTTCTGTCCCCAGCTCACCAGGGCTCCTGTCTTTTCTGAGAGCTGCTGAAGGAATTCTGTAAGGCCATGTCTACCCCAGAGCTCTCTGGCGTATGGGCTTAATTCAAAACCAGTCCAGTTTGCCCCTCAATAGGAAACGGGGCAGACAGGAGGTTGGTGCCAAAGGAAGCCAAATACCAAGTCAGTATGGGAGGCATCCGCCAGCTTCCCGTCGTAACCCTCTGGGCTCCACTACAAGACCTGCCAGGACAGGAATAGCAGGGGCCCGGGGCCCTCAGGGGCGGTAACAGACTGGCTGTGGCCTGGCAGGGGTTATCGGGCAGGTGGGCAGGGCTGGCATAGGAAGAGACTGGCGTTTGCCAAGGATACTTGTCCTCATGTGGGCAGCTGCATCTCACTTCTGAGGGCACTTCCTGTTTGAAACAGGAAGTGGTTTAGATTCAGGAACAGGGTTCCGCCTATAAGGGGAAAGGGGGAAATTAGCAAGACCTTAGAACCCCAGACAAGTGGGGTTCAGGGGACTCCCTACTTACCCAGACTGGGCTGGGGAACGGCTGGAGCTGAATCTAGGTAGGGGCCTAAGATGGGGGGAGCTTTCTCAGGACTGCGTGGGTCATGGACACAGACCTTAATCCTCTCTCTCCCACTGCCCAGATGGGGCTCTCACTGCGGGGTCAGGTCTGACTGCACCGGCTTGTGTGCCTGGGTGAAGCTAAACAGGACAGTCGAAGACCTCCAGCTCCTGTGGTTGGTTCTGCCTGGGGAGAGCAGAGATGGACACCTTTAGTCTCACTGTATGAGTAATAAGGTAAGAATCTCAACTTGAACCTGTTAATAATCTAATTTTTTCCTCCACAGGACCTAGACTTGGCAGAGCATTTGACTGGCACTGACTGTATCAGCTCACTTGTGAAATCAGACGATTGCATTTCCTCACACTGAGGAGCCCTGAGGCACAGAGAAGTAAAGGGTACAAGGTAATACGCAGCAGGTGGGCCACCCTCCCTCCTGGCCCTGGGCAGGCAGAGGTCACTAGTCAGCTGCTGCGCCTTTCCTGCTGGGCCCAGAGCAGCTGGCCATGCTCGGCAGGCCTTCCCCTCAGGGGCTCGGTGTCTGCCGTCCCCCGTGACTGCGTGAGGAGCCGGGGAGGATGGACAGAAAGCTGTGCTGCAAGGGAGAAGGAACCCCAGAAAATAAAAGTGTCTGTCTCTGTTATTCTCTGCCTCAGTAATACTATACAACTGTGCCAGATTTTATTTCCCAAAGATGGCCCCAACAATCTCTCCCATCCTATGTGACCTTGCTATTTCTCTATCAAGACATGACTTCTACTCCTCCACCCTTATAAAGGGCAGGATGCTGCCACTGTTTTGACCAATAGAGAGAGAGTGACACCGTGCCAGTGCTGGGACAGCCCTTACCTAGCCTGGCAGTGTCCTCTTCCCGCCTCTCGGAACCCAGCCACCGTGGCGCGAGAAGCCCATGCCACGCGGAGAGGCCACTTGCAATCAGTAGCCCAGGTGAGTCCCAGACGACAGCCAGCATCAAGTGCCAGCCACCTGAGCCATCCCCGATACCCAGACCAGGCAAACCTTCAGATGACTGCAGCTGACATCTGACTGTAATCACATGAGAGACCCCAAGTGGGAATGGCCCAGCTGAGACTGATCAATGCCCAGACTCATGTGAGATCATAACAAATGAGTATGTAATAAATTGTTTTAAGCCATGAAGTTTTGGGGTGGTTTGTTACTCAGCAATAGGTAACTGGAACAGAAATAGACTACCCCCAAACATATGCCTTAAAACAGCAAGCAAGTATCAATTCTTGGGAGTCTGGTTGCTCTTGCGTCTTGGGTCAGCTGGTGGGTTGGCTGGCTGGGCTGGGTCCCTCTGGGACAACCCAGCTCTACTGTGTGTGGGCTCCCCTTCCCCAGCAGGTGAACCCAGGCCTGTTCTCGTGGCAGCAGCAGAGATTTGAGAGAGAGTGGAAGGCACAGGCTTCTTAAGACCTAAGCTTGGAGCCGGCACACTGTCACTTCCACTAAACACTGTTCAGAGCAAACCTCCAGGCCAGCCCATAGTCAAAGGGTGGGGAAATCGATTCTATCTCTTGATGGGAGGAGTTTCAAAGTTAAATCTCAGAGAGTGCGATCCTGGGAAAAATGGAGAATTGTGGCTGTTTTACAATCCATTGATCGTAACAGTTAATGAGGACAGCAGGAAGCTTGCTGGGGGTTGTGAATTGTAAATCCCTCTACTGTTTTGACTGACATGTTCAGTTAAATCTCCACCACACAAGATTACTTTTCATTACTTTAGCTTTGCAGCCTCTACGTGGAGCAAGGTAAGGGAGAGAGGAGCTGTGAGTGGTTTGGGGTGGCCAGACATATTGTCACGCGCTCTAGGCCTGTGGTTTTCCAGCAGTGCTCTGTGAGGCCCTGGGGTACTGTGGCAGCTTCCTGGGGCTACCACCAGCGAAATGGGTGTGTATAAGCATGAGGAACTCTGGGTCCCGACCTTAACCATGGCAGCTCCGTTCTTTCTCTTGAGATTTCCTTTGGAGACATGTTAGGCAGCTTTGAAAAAATAAAAAAAAGATTTGAAATCTACTGAACTAGACCAACCTCTCAGTTTTAGAGAAAAGGAAACAGTCTTAGTGAAGTGAGTGTCTATTCCAAGTAACTCAGCAACTGAGTGTCTTGGCTGGTGGCAGAACTCAGCCTGCCGACCTTGCTCTCCCCTCCCCTGCTGGGTTCGAGAGGTTGGAGGATCACTGTGGCCAGGCGGATGGGGGAAGCTGAGGAACATGGGGAGGGATGTTTCTGACATGTCACAGCTTCAATGCTGCACCTCCCCACCAAGGGCTCACAGACCTCGAACCCCGAGCCCCAGGGGCTCCCATCCAGCCCTCACGTGCACACCTCATGTGATGGTCCCACAGGCAGTTCTGGGTGCTGGCAGGCGGGCAGGCTGAGCTGGCTGGTCAACTCCAGGGCGGAGCAGGACACACTCAGGATTTGCAGAGGTGCTCCTACCAGGGCAGGTGGAGCTCTGTCTGGGAGAAAACCTCATTTCCCAGGAGAAGGACTGGTCTTCCTTAGAGCCTGTGATCTCCTTGTTCTCCTCCCAGTTTGTTAATTCCATTTCTTCCCAAGTTATTTTTTTTCAGGACATAGGCTATTTATAGCTCCTCCTAAGCCTTTTCCAGTCTGTTTCCTGTGCAAGTATTGCATTAGTCACCAGAAAGTGTCTCAAGCAATCTCCGCGTCCCTGCCTGATCCCAGCCCCAGGGAGCGCACGGACACTGGTCAGACTCAGGGCAGATTCCCATGAGGAGGTGGCAAGTGGGAGGCAGGAGGCTGGATCGGAGGCGGGGGGCGGGGGGGGGGCGGTGCACCTCTAGTTCCTGATCCTCTGTGGCATGAAGCCCTGAGTCCTTCCTGGAGTTTACTTAGCCCTTGGAGACACAGAAACTGCAGAGGCACCTCCATTTGGCCGCATATTTTTACCATTACTTGATGACCTATTTGCATGCAGCTCCTTGCACAGAATTTCCTCCCAAGCCATATACGGTGATTTCATTGCACCACAAACTGAGGCTTCTGTTTGCAGTGAGCAGTCGAGGCTCCTTCCTAACTTCCTCCTGCCTGTCCCTACGTCCCTCCTTTCACTGTCTACTGCCAGGGCTGCTTTGACCTTCCTTCAAGCTTGGTTCTCTCCATCTGTGCTTGGTCCCAGGAGTTTACCAGCAACATCTGAGGGGAGGGCCCCAGAGATCTCTGCTGAGTTTTTATATCCACAGGCCCAGAGAGCAGTGACCTCTGAGGCCAGGCCAAGGGGAGGACAAGGGGACTTCAGGCAGGATGAAGAGGCAGCAGCAAGCCCTCCATGCCTTTTCACCCCACTGAGCCTTTGTTCATGCTGTTGCCTGCCCTGGGCCATGACAAATGCAGCCAGCGGTCCACTGCTGGCAGTCTGCAGCAGGCCACCAACGTCCCCTGGCCACCTTGAGCACTTTGATCAACCTCTACAAATCCGTAGTGAAGAAGCTGAGTGCAGGGTTTCTGACCCTGAGCTTTCTGGGGACAAAGGAGAGAAAGGTGGAAGGAAGGTCAAGGCTCTATCCACACAGCAAGTCATCAGGTGGCCTCCGTCCCAGAGACTAAAATCTTTCCAGACTGTAGCCTCACCACTCCAAGACCCAAACACAGGGACTTGTGTCCCTTGAACAAGCTTCTGAGGGGCTTGGAGATGACTTGCTCTAAACTCCCTTCAGGGGAAATGGCCTCCTCAGTCCCAACCAAGGAGCTGCCCAGCTCAGAGCAGCAAGGGAACACCTAACCCCAGCTGGTCACTGAGCACCTGCTTCACGCCAGGCTGCCTACTGGATGCTGCAGAAACAAACACTCCAGACACTCAGAAACAGCCTTGGTGAGAAGGGGCCTGGGGTAAATGCTACCTTCCTGTCTCACTCGGAGAGCTGGCGTGCACACTGAGCAGAGGAGGTGGAGGAAGTCAGGCATGAGACGTGCATGCCAGGCACGAGCCCGGCCCTGGTGTCCCAGGGCTACTCCTGAGCTGTGATGCACACTGACAATCTGGCACAACTATTTTTGTTTCCAGTTGCTTCCCATCCTAGGAAATTCATTACAGATGGTCTCCCCACAGAGCACACTCAGTTACATCCTTGGGAGTGCAAGAGCCCAGAAGATGCCATCAGCGACAGCTGAGTCAGGCTCAGTCAAGGCTGAGTTTATTTCTGCCTGTGCTGGAGGCCTTGAGACTTATTCCCAGGGCATGGGGGATCCAGGAGCAGGGTGGGGATGTGAGCACCAAGCAGGGATGGGACTTCCCCTCTGCTGGGACCACAATAGTGGATTTTGAGGCAGAGAACATCTGAGGGTAATACACTCATCCAACCTCCTTGTAAAACAAGACTCTCCCATTTCTACCTTTTAAATTATGAAAATTAACATACATGCAGAACAGTGCACAGAACATTATACATTCTAATAAATAACCATAAAGCAAACACCCATGTACTCCCCACTCCTGTCAAGACATGAAACACTGCCAGCACTCCCAACGCCCTTACATGTCCCTATCTGTCCGTACTCATCTCCCTCTTCCCTAGACTTTTGTGGCATCTCCTTCCTTTTCCTTTAGCATTGCCACCTGGGTTTGCATCCCTAAAGAAGGTAGTTTAATCTATTTTGAGCCCTACATGAATAGAATCATGTTATAAGGTTTCTATGTGTCTTGCTTCTTTTGCCCAATTATGCCTATGACTTTCATCCATGCCGTTGTGCGACTGCAGTGTATTCATTTCATGGTTGTATAATATCCCACTGGATGAATATGCTATATTTATTTATCCATATTACTCTTGATAAGCATTTGGGTTGTTTCCAGGTTTTGACTATTATGAATGATGCTGCAATGAGTATTCTTTGGTACAAATATGCACGTTTCTCCAGGGTTTATACTTAAGAGTGGAATTGCTGGGCCATGGGGCATGTGTGTGTTCACCTTCGCTTGGTAATAACAAATGGTTTTCCAAGTTGCCCTGCCCCTAGCTCTCTCCGTGGGACAATTGCAGCCACTGTGCTAGGGTAGGGAGACCACAGCTTCAGAATTGCTGGTCCCCAGAGACACTTCAGGATGGAGAACTTCTGCTGAGAAATCAATCTGCATGCCTTGGTTCCTTCCCCTTCTCACTTGGGGGGCCTGTGGCCCTGCTTCATTGTCCCAGCTTCTGCTATTGAGCACCCCAGGGCTGAGCCCAGCACTCCGCTACCTCGGGCTCAGTTCCCTGCGCTCTCAGACTCATCTGGTCAAGGACATGGAGCACATTTGTCAAGCGAAGGTCAGTGCAAGGGTCGTGGGACCCCGGCCATCAAACAGGAAGTCAGAGAAGACGACTCAGGGTGGGAGGGTGAGTAGGGATGTTGGCAGGATGGCACTGCCAAGTCTGAGACCTGAGGCACAGAAGTTCATCATGGCAGCCTAGGATGGCAGGGCCAGGAAATATTAGGATGCTCATTAGGTCCAGAGACCTGGAACAGACCCCAAATTGCCTTCAGCATAGCATATCACTTATGAATCTTCATGGCTAAAAAAATCTAACTTTGCTCCAAAAAGAATTTAAGGGCTTGTAACAAAATATAATGATAGGCCTGATCCAGAAGCTCAAAGAATATCATGAGACTCAGGTTCCTGAAATATCTTAGTCTCTGCTTTAGGAGACTCAGAGATTGGTGGGAAAGGGTGAGATGAAGCTGCATAGAAAAGATGAGATTCTGGAACAGGAATGGAAAATGGAAGTCCTGGTGTCGGCAGGATCTAAAACTGGAGACAACTCAGAGAGTGACCCACTATCTCAGGACACAGTGGGTGCCCCTGGGTGTTCCTAGTACCTAGCGAACCACTTTCTTGAGCTTGGGCATTGGCAGACACACACAACCCTATAAAGGCATGTTCATATCCTCAGATTCCTAAAAATATTAATCTATTATTACTCTGAGCATCTGGAAGGGGACTCCCAGAGACAAAGGGAAAAAAATGAATGTTCTTATTAGACATAACAATTTTGAATATATTTTTCATACTAGAAATTGGGAGCTGAGGTCTGATTTAAGATCTGGCACTATTTCCAGGTAGGTGAGGAAATTTAGATTCCAACATGTTGTTGGAATTGCCGAGACATTTCCACAGTGTATAAAGCCAAGGGACAGAATATTTGAACTCAGGGCTATCTTGGAAAATCCTAGAGGTACAGTAGCTGCTTTGATTTTTAATAACACTTAATTAGGTTTGGAGATTTTTTAATACAAAAAAAGTAAAAATCAAGTGGCCCAAAATCCCATTGATGAGCTTCCCTCCTTGGCATTAAAAAAATAAGACCTCTGCATGTTATTTATACAGAAAGGAAAAAATGAAAAAGCTAAATCCTCTTCCTTAGCTTCCTTCCCTTGGGAACCCACTAGTCAGAGATCCTTACACATGTTCTAGAAAATTATTTCTTAAGCAGCCAGACACAGAGGAAAGGGGAATTGGAGAATTGCTCTGCTAGCTGTCCCACCTGAATGAGGGACCCCCGGCATTCCAGGCCCCTGCCCTGGCTCCAGGTGTCCCCACCTCTCACCAGGGCACCACCTCATGGCACAACTCACAGCAGGGAAATAGTTACTGAGTGAGCAGGCCCTGGAGGGAAGGATTCCCCCACACATTGCATGCCTGCCACTTGAGAACATCTACTCTATTTTTTCCAACAGTGATTCACCCGGGAATCATCAGAGACAGCCTGATGGGACGATGCCATTGTTCCTTCCAAAGCTTTGGTCGGGGTTATATAACCCTGTGATGGTTTGTGCTTAGAAGCTCTGCTTCCCCTTTGCCACTTGTCCCCAGAGCCTGGGGAAGAAGGCTGCACACTGCCTGCAGTTTATGTTCGTGCAGAATCCTTTTCCCTAAGCTCCAAGTCAAATGCATCCATAAGCATGCCTTTGCATGACATCACATCTGGAAGAAAAGTACAAGGCTCTCAAAATTTTTCATTTATTCCTTCATTATATATGTAGTTACTGAGAATTTACCAGTTTCCCGGCACTGTGCTAGACCTTTAGCACCATTGCATGAGGCTTAAAAGATAGCCAAGTTTTCCTGAGGCCAAGAAAGGGGGAGAGGCAGCTAGAGGTGAGAGGCAGTATGCTCAGAGGTGCAAACATCTAAGACTTATTGTTAGATTCCAGAATAAGTGAAGGCCGGGCCAGCGTCAGGTCAGAAAGGTAAATTGGGGCTGGATGATGAAGGACCTCGAATCCCAAGGTCATCAATTTGGACTTTATTTTAAAGGCTGACAGGAACCATGGAGGACTTTGAGTAGGAGAGTTGAATCATTCAGGGACCCAGCAGAAAGAGATGGCACACTCAGATGAGGATAACTTGGGGACTGTCAAATGAAGGGACCATGCACTAAGGCTTGGGCAGTGTGTAGTCACACTATGAGGTATAAAATGACTTCTTTTCCTTTGGGTAAATACCCAGCGGCCAGGCCAAAAAATGCATGGTGCATGCTTCCATTTCTGTAAAACCTTAGAAAATCAAACTCATCTGTAATGACAGACAGCAGATCATGAGCTGCCGGGGTGGGGGGGGGGGGTTGGGGAGCAACAAGAGAGAGAGATTACAAAAGAGCAGGAGGAAACTTTCGGGGTAATGGATGTGTTACTATCCTGATGACAGTGGTAGTTTCACAGGTGTAGACACATGGAAAAATGTATCAAATTGTACACTTTAAATATGAGCAGTTTATCATATGTCAATTATGCCTTAATGAAGCTGTTTTTCTTCTAAACAGTAGAAGCTGTGCTTTCAGCTGGGCGCGGCGGCTCACGCCATAATCCTAGCACTCTGGGAGGCCGAAGCGGGAGGATCACTTGAGGTCAGGAGTTTGAGACCAGCCTGAGCAAGAGTGAGACTTCATCTTTACAAAAAAATAGAAAAATTAGCTGAGCATGGTGGTGTGCACCTGTGGTCCCAGCTACTTGTGAAGCTGAGGCAGGAGCCTGGGTCCCTGGGCTGGGCAGAATCACAGTGGTTTCTCATGTCCTTCTCCTTTCATTTCCAAGCCTTTTTCCCCACCGCTCAGCAGCCCCCCAAACCCGCTTCTCAACCCTTCTCACAGTGCCCGGGCTGTAAGACAGTTTCTCTGTCTCCAGTGCACTCTCCCATTACTCAAAACACCAGTCCTTGAAAGGAAAACCAATCATAATAAAAAGTGACTGCTAGCTCTCTGTGGATAGAACTGCATATTTAAAAAGATCTCCTGGGATGCATCTCTAATTAAGAGACTGAGAGGGGAAAATTCCTACTTTTACTCTGGACCTTCTCAGGGGCACTCTGAAGCCCCAACTCCACCCAGACCTCACCTCAAAAGAATACAGGGAAAGAACTTAGCACCTTTCCAAAAATGTGGCAGCCCCTGATCTGGCATAATGTATTTACTCAGGATTTTCAACGGTGGATGCAAATGTTAAATTTGGCCTCTCAGAAGCGTGCAGTACACTTAGACCTAAGCAGATTCGAAAGCATCAAGGCAACATCCGTAAGCTTTGAGAGCAGGGTCTCCATGAGTGCTCTCTCCGTCCCCCAGTGCAAGCCAATCATTCCCCCCGGGGAGTTGCCTTAAGGGGGGGATCAGGCCCTAGCAGCACAAGGGTAACCAAGGTGAGAGAGAGGGAGGCCACGTTGCTAGGCAGCCGGCTACTGCCCTGCGGTTGCCCTGGTGATGACGGTTTGTGTGTACAAGGGGAGCTCAGTGGTTACTTGCTGAGGTTACTTGCTGAGGTCTGTACAAGTGGGCTGGACTTTTTCACCAAGATCTATTCCTTGAAACCATGTCATAACACGATCGTCAGAGTCTCCCAGAGGGACAGGATTTGTCATCCTTGAGGGGTTGCGTTCCTGACCAAAGATGCAGCTGGGGATAAATCATAACTGTGATCAACAATCTGTCATAAGCAGAAGGCATAAGTGCCCAAACATCTCAATGAGTTCCAGGGCTAAAATTATACTCTAAGGCTTACCACAAAGCTATTGCTTGACTCCGTGTGAGGCCCCACATAGCAAGTTCATTCATTCATTCATTTGAGGGCCGTGGGGTCACTGTGGTTCACTCGCAACATCTATTCCACTTCAGTGATTAGTCTTCTAAGTCTGTGGTGAATCGTGCTCCCCAAAAAAGATGTTGACATCCTAACCCCTAGTACTTCAGAAGGTAACCTTATTTGTAAATAGGGTCTTCACAGAGGAAACCAAGTTGAAATGAGGTTATTAAGGTGGGACTTAATTGAATATGACTGATCTCCATATAAAAGGGGGAACTTTGGACCCAGACAGACACGCACACAAGGAAGCTGGGGTGAAGACAGAGAACTGGAATAATGCATCTACAAGTCAAGGTGACAAGGACAGCCTGCAGACCACCAGAGGCCAGGCAGAAGCAAGGAAGGGTTCTCCCACAGGTTTCAGAGGAGCATGCTCACACCTTGATTTTGGACTTGTAGCTTCCAAAATAACAAGAAAATACATTTGTTTCTTTAAGTCACTCATTGTGCGATACTTTGTTACACAGCCCTAGGAAACGAATAAAGGCAACATGGTAATCTCATCCCCGTGGCCCAATCCCGGCCTGGGAACCATAGCAGGAAGATGGCTGGGCTGGATTCTAAGAAAGGTTTTCACTCTTTCCTCTGCATGTGCCTGGATGTGACTGGGAATTGCTACAGTCATCTTATGGAGCCTAAAGGGCAAAGCCCTCCCGGAGGAGAGTAGAGTGGATGGGAAGAACCTGACTGCAGATAACCTTGCTGAGCTGCCATTTCAGCTGAGCTGGCACTCGCCCTGCCTCTGTGCTTTCCGTTATGTGAGATAATCTGTTTCCCTGCTGCTTAAGCCAGAAGTGGGAGCAAAGTCCCCTAACTTACACAGGTGTCCTCCATGTGTGGACCAACAGCCATGTGTGCTCAGCCTTCTCTTTGCTGCTTCCCTCTTGTGCAAACTGAGTCTCCACACCCTCCTAGCCTCTGTCCTACATTTCAGTTATTGACCATGGGAAGTTGTTTGGAAAGATGGCTGCGATGACGTCTCCCATCCCTGCACACTTTGCAGTACATACTTTGCTGCTTCTCCTATCATGAAGTAGAATTTGTTTCTTCAACCCTTGAATCCACATGACTTGCCCTGGCCAACAGAAAATGAGCAAATGAGACAATAGCCAAGGCTTGAGAAGCACTTGCTCGTTAGGGCTTGCTCTCTCGGCTACGGCTGGAGCCCTAAGACCAGTATGCAAATGGGCCTGAGCTAGCCTGCTGGAAAGGCCATGTGGAGGACCCAGCACTAACTGCCAGATGTGTGAGTAAAGCCACCTTGGATCACCTAGCCTGAGTCAAGCTGCCGGTAACTGTGGCCACGTGAATTATCCCAGGTGAGACCAGCAGAAGATGCACTGAGCTGAACTCAGCCTAAATTGCAAGACCCAAGAATCATGAGCAAACAAAATTGTTATTGTTTTAAACCATTAAGTTTTTGGGTTGGTTTGTTACACAGCAATAACTAACTGATACACTGACAATCTGGCAGTAATCTCTCGGGTTCATTCACATGTCAGGCACTGTGGATGTGATCATAAGAAAGAATAGACATGGTCTCTGATCTCTTAGGAGCACTTATAATGTTATCACATGCCATGTGCTGTGCCAAAGGCTTTGATGCTTTAATCCAGATGAGGATGTTACAATTATCACCACTATTTTCCTGATGAGGTAACCAAATCTCAGAGAAAGGAAAGAAATTGCCAAATGCAGCAGCTTGTGTTTTCCAAAGATGGCTGCAATAGTATCTGCCATCTGATGTGCTCCGCTAGGACCCTGCCACTCCCCCACTAGGAGGCAGAATCTAATTCCCTTCTGGAATCTGGGTGGGCTTTGATTGTAAACCTATGGAACAAAGCAGAAGTGGCCTAGCATGTCTTCTGAGGCCAAGTCATAAAAGAAGCTGCAGGTCCTACCTTATGAGCTGGGGCATTTGCCTTTGAAGCCCTGACTTCTATGGAAGAAGTTGACTATCCAAGGTCACGGCGTCATGAGGAATCCTAGAACACACTGAGAGGCCACGTGTGGGTGTCCCAGCGCACACGGAATTCCAGATGATTGTAGCCCCCAGCTGTTGAGCCTGTTGAGCTGTTGAAGCCCCCAGACTTCAAATCTTTACCCTCGAGGTCCAGATTTCATAGATCAGAGAACATCTGTCCCCACTCTGCCCTGTCCAGCCCACAGAATGCATGAGCATAACAAATGGTTGTTTTACACCACTACGTTTTGGGCTGGGTGGCTGCACAGCCAGAAAAATGGAGTGCCTACGGTTACACAGCCAGATAACAGGAGGGAAGTGAGGCCAGACTTTGGACCCTGGCAGTTTACTCCGGAGCCTGAGGTCCTAACCTTTCCTCCTCCCTTCCTCCTGCCCTTTTCCTTGGTGAGCCCTTCGCTCCCACGCTCCTCCTTCACCAGAAGAGAAGATTGGCTCTCCTGACACTACCACATTCTCAACAGAAACCACTCATTCCCCACGCACTGGGCTCCAAGAGCCAGGAGGAAGGAACAGGCATGCGTCTTACTCTGCCACTGCCAGGCCACCCCCCTCCACGGAGCCTCCTTTCGGCAAGTTCAGCCACCCTCCCTTGCCTGGGCTTCATGACAAACAACACTCTCCCAACCTGTAGGACACTGTCCCACCCTCCTTGATTTCAGTCCCTGTGTCGCAGGTTTGCTTTGCTCCCCACCGAAGTCCACGCGGAAAATGCACCTACTACGTCAGCCTCCTATGGATCAGGCACACAGTAGGGATGCAAAGTAGAGTGAGCTCTGTGTCAGTTTCCTGTGGCTGCTGTAACAAATTGCCACGAACTTGGTGGCTTAAAACAGCACAGATTTATTATCTTACAGTCCTGGAGATCAGAGGTCCAAAATGGGTCTCACTGGGCTGAAATCAGGGTGTCAGCAGGGCTGCTTCCTCCTGGAGGGTAGAAAAAAGTTCATTCCCTCACCTCTTCCAGCTTCCAGAGGCCGCCTGCATTCCTTATTCCATGGCCCCTTCCTCTATCTCCAAAGCCACCAGCATAGCATCTTCAAGTCCCTCTCTGGCTCTCCTGACTCCCTCTTCCACTCATAAGGACCCCTGTGATTGCCTGGGACCCACCCAGATTACCCAGGAAAATATCCCCATCTCGGGATTCTTAATCCCATCTGCAAAGTCCTTGTGCACGTAAGGCAACACATTCACAGGGTCTGGGGATTAGGACCTGGACATCTTTGTTGGCAGGGGCAGGGGAGGGCATCCTCCACCTACCACAAGCTCTGAGTAAGGTTCTGTGTTTATAGCAGACACTGCCAGTCCTCACCTAACATCCATCTTCCCTTTTTTCTGGACACACACATCCTTTCCTTGTGGTTAAGCGTGACAACCACGCAACTGAGTTCTGGCCAACGGGGTGTGGGCAGACGTCATGGGCACTGTCTGCAGGCCTGGCCACAAAACCCTCTCTCGTATGGACTCTTTGCCCATTCACAAGCTGAGTTGGGAGGACCCAGAAGAAGGTGGAACCACAGGACAGAAGAAGTCAGCATCTGTGAATGACACTGGAACAGTCTCCCTGCTGACCCACATCGTATTTTGACATGAATGAGAAATAAATTAAGAAATTTATTTAGTTGAAGGTTGTTACAGAGGTTAGTTAGTCTATATTGGCAATGTACAACTATGAAAAGGTATTTTAAAAGGATTTGCATAAACATACTTCATAAATTTGGTATGATATTAAATTTTAAGTAAATATAACACTTATTATAAGTTGGTCTATGACATAAACTCTATGCACACAGGGATCTGGATAAACACAAAAAAGTGAAATCAGAGATTACGCTACTCAGCTGCCATCAGCCACGTTATTTCTGTATGTTGTATTGACTGGGTGCACACTATTGAGGAAATTCCGATTAACACAAATAAGTAACTACAAATGAATGTAAGCTCCAGAAACTCTTCAATAGACAGAGATTACCAGAAATCTTGATGCTGAGGTAGACATAGAAACTAGTTAACTGGGCAACACGAGTTAATATCTTGGAGAACTACATGGATTTATTTCCTCATTGTTTACTTTCAAAAGGACCAAAGATGATTTATCCAAAAACCTACAGGAGAAATGAAACCAAACCAGGCAAACAAGAACAACAAGATATGAGCCCCGTGGTCGAGCAACTGGAGTTGGGAATTTTGTGGGCCAAGAAGCAGGAAGGAAAGAGACAGAGACAGAGACAGAGAGATGGGGGTTGGGGCATGGGCAGAAAGATCCTTGGTCTTGGAAACATGTGACCTATTTTCCAAAATGGTCCTTATAAGCAAATGGCCAAAGGGCCCCACGTCTAAATGACCGTGTGCCAGGCCAGTAGGAGCCGCAGTTGTTTATCAGAGAGTAGACCTTGGCCCCCAGCACAGGTGTGCGCACATTGAAAGAAAGCCCAGGGACAGCCTGGTACCCCAGAGTAGGCACTTCTAGGCAGGGATCAATATTTGTACAGGGATTGGGTACAAAGCAAGTCCTGAGGAGCCCCTGTTCCCTCTGGTGCCAGAAGCAATAGAAAGTTCTGGAAGCCTTGCCAATAAGCAGAGCAAGGCAAGTCTGAGCAGTGGTCCCAGTGTGGAGCCTGGGCCTGCAGGAGAAGCAGCTTCTCCCAGACTGACCTGGGCAGCCCACGCCTGCCTAGTCCCTGCTGTGCCAGGAGGGACCCCCGTGGGGAGGAAGGTCACTCCCATTGACAAAGCGCCTATTCAGTGCCAGCGCTGCACTAAGCCCTTTGCACAGAGTTCAGTTTGAACAGCCCTGTGTGGTGGGTACTTTAAATCCCCGATTTAGAGATGGGGGGTTTGAGTCTTAGCAAGATTAGGAAAGTCAGCCCCAAAAGCACGTGGCCGTTTATGGCAGAGCTGGGAATTGAGCTCAGCGCTGCCCGGAGCCAACATCCATGTGCTCAGACACCTGCCGAGGGGGCTCCGTGTGCACACGCAGCGGCTGTCAGATCACCCCCTCTGGACTCGGCTCTGACAGAAATAGCCCAGAAGGGAGAGGCTCCGGGGCCCTTAGGCCACAGTTGAAGCTATAAATGTTCCAAGGTGGAGGTGGCACCACCAGCCTTGGCCAGGTTCTCCAGTGAAACGTCTGAGGGAGCTGCAGAGCCAGGGTACACGGTGTGCGCACCAGGGTGGCGGGGGACAATGTGCTCCGTCTTCATCGGCCCTTTGGTCCTCGGATTTCACAGGCCCAATGACACAGATCTTCTGGAACAGCACGAGGGCCCTCAGAACACTCTGAACCTCTCATTGTTTACACAACAGTGGCTGCTATGAGCCTCCCAGGGTTAATCCTTGTGCAACCCCCCTTGTTAGAAGTGGGGAGACTGAGGCACCAAGAGGTTTGCACCTAAACTGGGACTAAAAACCGATGAGGGCTGATAAACTGGTGGACCATGGGCCCCAACATATCCATGAAGTGTTTGATGCTCCAACTAGTTGTCACGGTAGAGATCTGTATTATATAAATAAACTGGTGACTTCACCTCTGTGGGCCCTGCCATCTGTGGACCAGACAAGCAGTGGTGGACGCCAGGGGGTTGAGGGTGGGTGAAGCGGCTCTCACCCACCCCCCAAATCTAGTGGTTCTCCTGCTCCAGCAGACAAGCCACATAAATACCCGGCCACATCTGCAGAATGGGCTTCCCTCATCCTTAGGACAACAGACGCAGGTTTCCACAGCCCCTAAACCACCGGCCTTCTAAGTTGTTATTGTTTTGTGACAGTGTATGAATTAAGTCACTTTTTCTAAGTGCTACTGACAGTTTTCTGAATCCCAGCAGCTCAGCCAGGGCTTCATGGATAACAAAACCCATTTTGTTCTTTTCCTTAATGAAGGTGTCACCCAAACCTCTTTCCTCTTAACTCCACTGTATGATATGTCAAGCCATGGTTATTTTCCAAATGATACTAAAGTGCCTAGACTTGCAATGAGAGATGATACTTGGGGGTATCTTATTAAACCAGAAATTGAGAGAAATGCAGACATTTCTGCAAGACTCTAATCTTGGTACTTTCTTATTTTAGAAAATATAAATTAAACAACATTCGTACGTGAGTGAATTTTTGTAGGCATTTAGTTTTTTATGGTTGAAGGTTTTATTTAAAAGCCTCCACAAATTCCTTATGGCAGGCAAGTGGGGCCGCTATAGAAGAGGGAAGATGAGAGAGGAGCCCGCACAGGGCCTAGCTGCAGGGGGCCCGGGCACGTGGCAGCTGGCAAGGGAACAGACGGGTAAGGGAACGGTATGATGGTCAAGCAGGGGATCTATGTGATCCTTGCTTCTCTCTCCCCTCCCTGTCACCTGCAAAATCATATCCAGAAACCTTATGTGCTTCACCAAAACACTCACCTGTTCAGCCTTCCTCGAGTGATTGGGGACTACCAGGGCCCAGGACACAGCAGTGGCTGACGTGTGCCCGAGGTAGCACCAGCCCTTCCCTATCTGGCAACCTGCTGGTATATCAACCTTCCACGTGGTTCCCTCCTGGGATCCTCAGAGCACCCCCAAGGAGGCAGAGCGGGGATCATCCTGTTGCACACTTGGGGTTCTCCACCTGGAGCCAAAAGGAACTCTGTGCCAGCTGGAGCGGGGAGAGGTCAGAATCCACATAAAGTGGGACAGCGTGTGCTGAGGCCACCCTGCAGTGCATGAGACCTGAGCAGGCGCAGAGTCCCAGCCAGTGTCCCAAACTTTATAAACTTGCACACTTATTAATAGATTTCTCTCCCCATCAGGCAAGAAAACTGTAGATTAAATTATGAGAATAATAATATATCCATTTTCAAATAACAAATCCCCTTCATCTCAGACTTTGGTAGTGTGCTCCAGGGTCTGTCCCCTCCCACCCCCATGGTCCTCTCCCAGGTGAGCACTGCCCTTCAATGAAAGAGGGGCCTGTCCCCTCTCCTCTGCAAGGTGGGGCCATGCAATACACTCTGCCTTTGTTTCCATACCCCTTACCCTGGCCCTAAGAGGTGTGGGGGAACACAGTCAGTAGGGCCATTTGGATCCCAAGATCCAGGGCCCCTACCTTTGGCTGCTGTTCACTGGAAAACCTGGGCAAAGCAGCAGAGTGAGGTTTGGTTAAAAGCATCGATCTTCAATTAAATCCACTGACTTTTTTTCTAGCTGAAAAATCTGAGCATGAAGGAGCAATCTAAGTGTTGAGGGGGAGGTGTCTCAAAATCTGCAAACTGCCAAGACTTACTAAGAATCTCAAAGGCGTAACCTAACTTACTGAAGAACAGTAGCTCACTAGAGCCCTTCTAGGGTTGGTGATGGCACGTGAGAGACAGCTGAAAGAAATGGGGACATTTGTCTTGGCAAGTGTGGGGCCACTGTCTTCAAATCTTAGAGAGGCTCTGATGGGGGACAGGAGTGGGTTTGTCCACAGTGGCCCTACGAGTGAGGACAATGAAAGGCGGCCACATGGAGGTAGACAGGACAATCTGAGGAAGGGCCAACAGCCAAGGGCCATCAGACAGACTGGGCTGCCCGGGAAGGTCCTGAGCTCCCCGTGCCTGGAAGTATCCAACCATCCCTTCGTTCACTGAATCGACGTCAAGTCGCACATCAGTGCAGTGAGGGCACCGCTGAGCTTAGGAGCCCTGAGCAGGCACAGTGGTCAAATTGTTCATTCAATGAATGAACGGATGTGTGGATGCTTCCAGAAGCAGGGAACACAGGACCAAAATACGTATGCAGTAGAGATAGGGTTATACAAAAAAATTTAAATAGGGTTATGGGAAAGCGATTGGGGATGGGGTGAACATCAAGCAGGAGAGAAGGGCCTCTTAGCTAGGAAGGTGGCAGGGTCGCAGCAGGGGAGGGAGAGAGAAAGGGACCTTTGAAATCCTTTCCATTTCTTATTCATGATCTCACAAAACACTACCTGCCCATTCACTTGCTAAGGAACCTTGCACCAAGCCCCTGGCGGGTGTTTGGATGGGACCAGGGGTCCTGAGTACAGCAAAGTGGTGGCTTCCCCTCCTCCACCTGCTGCCCCCGCACCTTCTGCCTGCCTCACAGGCTTGGTTGTGTAACTGCTTGGCTTGTATTTAGAGCCCAGCTCAGCATGGAGCTTGTAAATCTTCTCTCACATCATGAAATGCCAGCAATTTCACAGCCAGGGATTCCTGTTCTCATAAAGTCCCCACACCAGCAGACTTGCATCTAAAAGTGTCCTCTGAACTGACAGATTGATGTCAGAGCTGCCCTGGAGCCAAACCCCAAGGCAGGTGGCCTCCACGGCTCACCCAGCATAGAGGGCTCCTCCGTAGCCCCCAGAACTGAAGGTCATGATCGCCAGGCCTGGTCGCTGGGGCTCTGCCTGCAAAGGGACCCTCAAACACAGCTCCCCGAGAAGTAGAGGAACAGAAATAGTGGCTCCACGCTGGGAAGCCAAGGACCTGGAACACATTTGTGTTCAATACTGTTTGATGGTGCGTAGGGGGGCATACTTCTAAGCAATATGTGCAGTTGTAATCCTTATGGAGAAATAGCCACTTCTAAGTGACTCTTAACCTGGTTCCCATGAGAATGACCTGCAGAGTTGTTAAGAGACAGGTATACAGAGAGCTGCAGTTCTCATCCACGGAGATCTGACTCAGTAGAACCTACAACCAAGAAAGGGGCCCCTGCATCTGCATAGAGCTCCACAGGTAAAGATTTACCACCTAATTTATAAGAAATTATAAATTCTTATAATTTATAATTTGAACAAGAAGGACAGAGAGTGAGCTGGACCTAGTGACTCACTTCTCTGGATACAGTAGGGTACAAAATGAAGGAATGTCACTTTTATGACTAGGTTACAAAAAAGGCTGTGGCGTGCTTGGGTGCCTTCTTGCCTTCTCTTGTCCGCTTGCTCTCAGGGAAGCCAGTGGCATGTTATGAGTTGCCCTAGGGGGAGACCCACATGCCAAGAAATTGGTGTCTTCAATCAGCAGCTGGTGCTGACTTGGTGCTGCCTACAGCCACGTGAGTGAGCTTGGAAACCCATCCTCTCCCAGCGGAGCCTTGAGATGACTGTGCCCCAGTGGACACCTTGATTACAGCCTTGTGGGTGGTCCTGAGCCAAAAGCACCGAGAAGGGTGGGCTCAGATTCCTGATCCACAAACACTTGGAGATAATAAATGTGTTGTTTTAAGTTGTTACATTTGGGGAATAATTTGTTACACAGCAATAGCTAACTAAAACAGACACATGTAACAAAACATTAAATAGAGGCTTCTTTCTGGGTAGTGGGATTATGAGTGATCTGTATTTTCTTCCTTTTGCTCATCTATATTTTCTAATTTTTTATGTTACCATGGATTATGTTCAAAATGGAAAAAATAATTATTTTTAAATTATGTTCAAAAAACTTGTACAGGAAAACATAGGAGAAAATGTCTGTGACTTCATTAGGCAAAGCTTTCTTAGACAAGTCACCAAAAAAGGTTGATCCAAACAAAAAAATAAAGAAAATTGGACCTTATCAAAAATTTGTTTTCATGTTAAAAATATGAAAAGACAAGCCACAGATTGGGAGAAAGGATTAGCAAATCACGTATCTGATAAAGGAATTGTTTCTTGAATGTATCAAGAATTCATAATAATAAGACAATCAACTTAATTTAAAAATGAAAAAAAGATTTGAATAGACATTTCTCAGAAGAAGATAAACAAATGGATATAAGCACATAAAAAGATATTCAGGATTCTTAGTTATTAAGAAAATGTGACTTCAAACCACAGAGAGATACTAACAGATATCTATTGAGACAGCTATAAACAAAATGACAAGTGTTGGTGAGGATGTGAAGAAGGTAGAACTCTCACACATTGCTCGTGGAAATGTAAAATGGTGCAACCACTTTGAAAAACAGTTTGGCAAATTTTTTAAAAAGTAAAATATAAACCTATAAGACCCACTTCTAGGTATCTAACCAAGAGAAATGAAAACATGACCACACAAAAACTGGTATGCAAATATTCATAACAGCATTATTCTTAATAGGCAAAAACTGGAAACAATCCAAATTTCCATCAACAGGTGAATGGACAAACAAAATATGTTCTATCCATAATACTCAGCAATAAAAAGGAACAAAGTACTGATTCATGTTATAACACGAATGGACCACAAAAACAGTATGCTAAAGAGAAGTCATGCACAAAAGAAGATGTGTTGTATGATTCTGTTTATATGAAATGTTCAGAAAAGGCAAAGAAAGTTGATTAGTGGCAGCCTGGGGTTAGGGTGGGAGTGGATTTGACCACAAATGAGCACAAGGAAACATTTTGGGGTGATAAAAACATTCTAAAACTGGATTGTGGAGATGGTTGCATAACTGTATAAATTTATTAAAAATCATAGAATTGTATACTTACAATGGGTGAATTTCATGTTATGTAAATTATAACTCAATAAAGCTGTAAAAAGCTTATGCTCATAACATTGAACCCAGTAATTCATGCTAAGGGCATCATCAGAAATGTACACAAAGGCTTATGTCCATTATGTTCATACAGTGTTTTTTTAAGAGTTAATGAAAAACTGGAAGCAACCTGAATGCTTATTGGGAGAAAAATAAATGATTAATAAATGGTGATCTACTTGATAGACTAATATACAACCATTTTAAATTATACTTAAAGAATTTTTAAGGAACTGGGTTAATGCTAAGGATAGAGCACGAAATTGTTCTGATAGCCAGATTTCTCCAAGAGCAAAAAGAATTTATATATAAATGTTTATTTTTAGACAGTTGAATTTGAGCTGTGACTGTATGAGTCTATATATATAGTATAACAAGATACATATATGAATATGGTTTTTTCCTCCTGGACAGTTATAAATAGGAAACTGCTGGTGGCTATATAATTTCTTTTCTTCTTTATCCTTAGTTACCTTTTCTGATTTCTTTTTTCAGAAAGCATGTATTCATTTTAAAATTAGGAAAAATAACGGTTTAAGAAAGCAAAGTGATGGCAGGTCCCCCGCTCCTAGCCAGAGGAGAGGCTGTGGTTTCTTCCGTGGGGGGACACGCAGCCTGGGCTCAGTGAGGTGACACAGAGGAGCTGTCAGCAGCTGCAGACCCTCTCGGCAGTGCGCCCACGTGGAAACAGCTGTCCGGTCCCGTTCCCGCAGCTCGCAGTCTTCAGTCTGTTGGAGATGCGGAACAGGGACGGGCCTGGGGCACGGACACTTCCCTCCTCACTGGCCAAGAGGAAGAGGGAGAGGCCTCCAGGGCTGCTTCTGTGTCACTGGGGGTGCCAGGCAGGAAAGGGGAGCGATGATTTTGAAACAGATGCACAAGACTCGGTAGAAACCACTGGAAACCCAAGTCCGCAGGATGCAGCTGTGGCATCATAAACACTGGGGCCCGAGAGACCTGGGGCTGAACTCTGATTCTGCTCTGGAAGCCACCTTCTGTGGGGCCAGGGGCAAGCTACAGATCCTCAAAGAATCTCAGTTTCCCCATCTGTTAAGTGGAGACAATTCCATTGCCTGTCTCCAAAGTAGTGACCTATATCGCTGGTTGCAGGATGCAAGGAATAGAGGGGTCCTGTCAGTTTCTCGGGGCTGCTATAACACATGACCACAACCAGACTTTATTTTCTCACAGTTCTGGAGGCTTGACGTCCAATATCACGGTGTCAGCCTGGCCGGGCTCCCTCTGAAACCAGAAGGAAGATTTCTTCTTTGCTTCTGTCTAGCTTTTGGTGGCTGCCAGCAACCTTGTCATTCCCTGGCTTGTAGATGAATCTCTCCAGTCCCTGCCTCTGTCATCACATGGCCTTCTTAGCTGCATGTGTCCCTGTGACTACTTCCTCTCCGTACAAGGACACCAGGTACTACATTAGGGTGAGCCTTATCTTAACTAATTATACCTGCAAAGACCACATTTCCAAATAAGGTCACATTCTGAGGTGTTGGGTGGACATGAATTTGGGGTTGTGGGGGGGACACTATCCAGCCTAGTGTGGCGTATTGGGTGGGATAAGTTTGGGGAAACTGCCTATTTATTATAACCTTCCCCTTTGAGTTTCATAAGGCACATTGGGCTAAGGTATTGAGCAAAGAACTACAGCATTTCCCAGACTTGAGCACAGAACCCATTAATATGTGAAGCAACTGCCATTTCTCAGGACCGAGTGTGGGAGAGCCTGGCCTGCATCCTAGGCAGGTGGGGTCAAAATTGTTGAGTTTTGTGAACATGACGGATACAGTGGCCATCACACCGTAGGAGCTCCACCAGCTTCCCTTCTTCCCCGTGGCCATGGGTCCAGATTCGGGGCCACACCCTTGGCTGGCACGCCTCTCCTCCGATGGCTTCTGCTGTATGGTGCATGCTTTGACTCCAGGAAGAAGGAAAGGGCACAGCACCACAAGGCTGAGCAGGGAATCCCAGCCCCATGCGTGAGATCCAGAGCTGACACTGCTGCAGAGGTGAGTGAGCTTCCCTTTCTTGAGGAAGAGAACTCTTTATACTGAGCTCGTGAAGGGAAAATTTAAGGCAGGAAATGAAGTTCCTGGGATCCCAAAGCAAGAAGCTAATGGAATAGGCAGACTTCTTGGAGGCAGGTATTGGCAAGTACCCCAGGGGGTCTCTGGGCTGCTTCCCCCTGAGATGGTTCTGCATAGTGTGCTCTGGGGGCAGAACATGGGAAGCTCTGGATTCAGGTGCCACTACCCAAGAAGAACAGTCCAGGTACTTGTCCTGACCATGAGCTCCAGGAGGACAGGGACCTTGTCCAGCTTGTTCATGGCAGGATCCCCAGTGAGTAGACCAGTAACTAGTGTGTGCTAGATGCTTAATAGAATTTGTTCAAAGAACAAACCAGTTAATAATTCCCAGGACAGTTGTCTCTTCCTGTTAAAGCTATCGCAAAATACCATAAACTTGGTGACTTAAAAACAATAGGCATATATTTCTCATGGTTCTAGAAGCTGGAAGTCTGAGATTAGGGTGCCAGCATGGCCAGGTTACGGTGAAGGCCTCTGCCATCTTACAGACTGCCGACTTTTCATCGTATTTTCACGTGGTAGAAAGGGGGTAAGAGAGCGCTCTGGGGTCCCTTTTATAAAAGCACAATCCCATTCATGAGGGCTCTACCATCAAGACCTAATTACCTCCCAAAGGCCCCACCCCCTAACACCATCACCTTGGGATTACATTTCAACATATGAATTTGAGCCAGGTGCAGTGGCTCACACCTATAATCCTAGCATTCTGGGAGGCCAAGGCGGGAGAATTGCTTGAGCTCAGGGGTTCGAGACCAGCCTGAGCAAGAGCAAGACCCCATCTCTACTAAAAATAGAAAAAAATTAGCTGGATGTGGTAGCTCGTGCCTGTAGTCCCAGCTACTCAGGAGGCTGAGGCAGGAGGATCACTTGAGCCCAGGAGTTTGAGGTTGCTGTGAGCTAGCTAACACCATGACACTCTAGCCTGGGCGACAGAGTGAGCCTCTGTCTTAAAAAAAAAAAAAGAAAAAAGAATTTGGAAGGGGACACAATATTCAGTCCATTGCCACAGTGCTTTTTTTTTTATTTTATGATAACCTCTTTTCTCCTCAAAAAAGTGGCACGTATTCATTTTATAAAATATCAAAAATGTACATAAGCAGAAAGAACATTAAAATGCACCAGAATCACATTAAAATGTGCCAGAATTAAAATGTGCAGATAAACCACTGCTAATACTTTTGCATATATCAATATTTACATATTCATGTTTTCAAAAGTATCATACCGAAAACACATTCTTATAACTAGGTTTTTATGCTTAACATTTTGTGAATATCTTTCTGAATTATTACATATTATTCAACTCCATCAATATTTTGGTTGCATAGCAGAATGACATTTTGAAATCACCGAGGTTCCCCCTGTTTCTGTATTTCCTCTTCCTCTAGGACCCTTCACCCCATCGGACAGCGGCTGGGCTGAGCTGTGCCATCGCCTCGGGAAAGGGACGATGTAAGAGAAAAACACAGATGACTTTCCAGTTTTGGGGTGGCAGAAAATATATTCCTTCTCAGTGGGGATGATAGATCAAAGATGACTGCAATTTCTTTGCCACTGCTCCCATTAAGAGGCGGGGTCCACGCCCCCTCCTGCTGCAGCCAGGCAGGTTCTGTGACCGCCTGAGCAATGGGGTAAGGCGGAAGTGATGTTGCGCCAGTGCCAGGCCCCAGACTTAAGAGACTGGCAGCTTCCGCCTCCTGCTTCCAGAGCCAGGTCCCCGAGCCTCCATGTAGGAAGCCTGGGTGCCCTGAGGCAGCCGTGCTGTGAGAAGGATCCCCAGGCACCAGGGATGTACATGAAGAACCACCTTAGAAGTGGATCCTTCAGCCTCGCCACACCCCTTCCAAACTCCTGACCCACCACTGTGACTTAAATTAGAGTTGCTAGCGTCAGCAAATAAAACCACAGGATGTTCAGTTAAATTTGAATTTTAGACCAACAATTTTTTTAGTCTAGGTATGACTAGTGCATGGAACATACTTATCCTAAAAAAATTATACATTGTTGAACTGAAATTCAAATGTAACTCAAAGTTTTATCTGTAAAGATAGAACTTATTTTTTTTAAAGATAAAATATTTAGAGTATTTACAGGTAAAGTATCTGCAGTATTTTATCTGGCAACCAAGACCGAAATAAAATGTATGTTTTATAGCACTCAGTTTCAAGGTAGTATGTCACGCAGCTGTAGACGGGCGGGACAGTGGGGACAGAAGGGAATCTGGGATGAATAACAGCCCGGATTGGGAGGGATACAGTTGCTAGACAGAGCTGGTTTTGCTTACCCTTGGAAGCAAAAAACAAAAGACTTGGTGTCTCCTCCCCTTGCCTCCCTCTCCCAGGCTGAGTCCCTTTCTGCAGGGTGGGCTGCAGGACAGCGCAGAGAGACAGGGCACGAGCTCAGAAAGCAGAGGGGACCGGCCTTGGCTGTCAGCGTGGCCAGGGGCCTTAGGGTGACGCTGCTGCCCCAGAGAGGGCCTGGACTCCCGCTGCAGAGCCAGCGCGCCCAGAGGACTAGGGGTCAGGGAGACGTAGATGGCGTGGACAGTGACCCAGTAACAAACCGCAGGAGGCCTCCTCGTGTGGACGCCCTACCCCCACCGCCTGACCCCCACCCCCCTCCCACCATCTGGCAGTAAACACCCTCCTCGGCCCTGGGGAAAAGGCCCAGCAGCCTCCACACAGATTGACATGAATTTCCCTCATTCAGTGAGGTGTGTCTTAAAAACTCATTTCAGGTCATAGAAAATATGAAACTTATGTTTCTAACCCAACTGAGTTAATAGATTAAAATTTGTATTTGCTAAAGCCATAGACCATTTTATACCATGCTGTTGATATATTCAAATTTGAAAAATCTCCATTTTCATCCATTATTGCCATATTCAGACTTTTCGCATCAGCTGGGGCACTGTTCCAAGCATGATGTCACATGGCCACTACAGGGCAGGCTGCTTAAGAGCGTGGACTCAGGAGCTAGACTGCTGGGCTCTGCCATCTAATGGCTGTGTGTCCTTGAGCAAAGTACTTAACCTCCCTGGGCCTCCATCTCTGTAGCTGTAAAATAGCAATACCAGTAATAATATTTACCCCAGAGCACTGCTGTTAGGATGAAGTCAACCTGGCCCATGGCATGCGGTCATAAGTTTCAGCCATTGTTTTTGAGTATTTTACTTGGAGAATGCATTTGGTACTTACTACTTTATAAAAACCAGTGGAAAATGGAAATGTAGAAATGCTGGTGCCTGTGATAATTAAATTGTGACAAAGATAGGAAATCGTGCATGTCAGAGGCAGGAAATTTTCATTCTCAAATGACAAACCCTTTGGATTTATCTGCCACCTGTAGGCTTGACTGTTATGGAGAAGAACAAGGTTAAAGAAAAACATGGGAACTCTAGAGACGACGACAACAGACACTGTCAGTGTACTACCCTGTCACCTCCACATTGACCGTCCCTGCTCTCAAGCCTGCCAGCCCCTGGAGTCACCTCAGGGCTTTTTGTGGGCACTGGAGCTCGTCCTGTGTGCCCTGCAGGCCAGGCAGGCGGTGCTGGGAACCAGTGACCGACAGGAGGCTGAGGGTAAACACCCCAGCCCCCGCCCCCCTCAGGGAGCTGTGTTCCGCACTGTTCCCCAGAGAGCACAGCCGAGTGAAGCTCCCATTGCCCACAGCAGTAACTGGCTTGATAAATCATCTTTTATTAGCTCTTTCTTTCTTTTTTCTCATTCCTTTACTCTCCCCTCTACCTGATCAGTGTTTCTTCAGATAACCTAGAAAATAAACTACCAGCAATCAAATTTTTGTCTCAGGTATTACTTTTGGGAAAACACAAACTAAGACACATATTACAGATTTTATCTAAAAGGTTAGGCACAATTAGTGATTGATCCTGTCATTCGCAACATGGATGAACTTGAGGGACATTATGCTAAGTGAAAAAGCCAGGAACGGAAAGATGAGTACAGTCTGCCCTCTGTACCCATGGGTGCAGCCTCAGATCCAACCAACCATGGGTTGAACATGTAGTTAGGCCCATGATGGCTGAATTTTTTTTTTTTTTTTGGCTACAGGTTTTTGGTCCCTATTCCCTGTACAATGCATGACAACTATTTACACAGTGTTTACGTTGCATTAAGTATTATACATAGTCCAGAGATGATTTAAAGTACACGGTAGCATGTGCACAGGTTATATGCAAATACTACACCATTTTACAAAGGACTTGAGCATCTGTGGAATTTGGTATCCACAAGGATGAGGAGGATGGGGGGTGTTTTGAAACCAGTTCCCTTCAGATACGAAGGCCAACACTGCATGATCCCACTTATATGTGGCATCTGCAAACGTCAAACTCACAGAAGCAGAGGTTGCCAGGGGATGGGGGTGGGGATGTTGTCAAATGGCACAAAGTTTCTGTTAGGCAGGATGAATAAATTCTAGAGATCTAATGTACAGCATGGTGACTACAGTTAATAATGCTGTATTGTGGTCAGGCGCGGTAGCTCATGCCTGTAATCCTAGCACTTTGGGAGGCCGAGGTGGGAGGACCAGCTTGAGGCCAGGAGTTCAAGACCAGCCTCGGCAACATAGTGAGACCACATCTCTACAAAAATTAGAAAAATTAGCAGGGTATAGTGGCGCTTACCTGTAGGCTGAGGTGGGAGGATCGTTTGAGATCAGGAGTTTGAGGCTGCAGAGAGCTATGATTGCACCACTGCACTCCAGCCTGGGTGACAGAGCAAGAACTCATCTCTAAAAAATAAAAAAAAAAAAATTACTGTACTATATACTTGAAATTTGATAAAAGAGTAGATCTTAAATGTTCTCACCACACAGGCAAAAAAAGGTAACTACGTGGGGTAATGGTATGTTAATTAGCTTGAGTGTCATCATTTCACAAGTGTATCAAAACTTATGCAATATGAAAACTTATGTAATATCAAAACATTACACTGTATACTTTAAATACATGCAATTTTTGCCAATTATATCTTAATAAAGCTGGGGAAAAACCAATTTGTGAGTGGATAATGTTTTTAATTTTGGGGGTGGAATATACACATTTCACACAACTTTAAATACTACTGCCAGTTTTAAAAAAATCTTGTCCACTTTTTAAACTTTTGACTTCTGGAAAGATTTCTAGGATCACTCATGTATGAAAGTAGAGCATTGCCTTCTGCTTTTGATGGATATTTGGGTTATTTGGGATATTTGCTAGCACAAACAACGCTGCCACAAACATCCTTTCAGCAAAGTCCATGCACACATCCTTGATCTTCTCTTAAGCACAAATTCCTTGGAGGGAAACCGCTGTGTCAAAGCATGTGCATTTCCATTGCCAAACTGCTTATCCCTCACCCTTTCCCTGGGCCCGGCTTCAGGAGAACTCTCCCGGCTCCATTCTCCACTCGTGGGAGCAGGGCTCTAGCCAGTGGAGAACTGCAACGTTACCCAGGGAAACTGAGCGTGAGGCTTCACCACGCAGACGGCAGCTGCAAAGCCTGCATCTTGGTGAGCCAGGGCAGGGCTTGGTTGGCCCATACAACACCTTTGTGCAAATTAGGCAAAGATGTCGCTTCCTCAGGTTAAAAAAGGTCAGGTTAGTATAAGCAGCCGTGGCTGCATCTACACACACCATGGGAAACACTCAAGGCCAACAGGACACACACACTCAGTGCCATCCTCTCCAACCCCGCACAGGCCCCTCCAGGTGAGACAGTCATGTCAGCTTCAAAGTCTTGGAGGCCTGGAAATCAGGCTTTAAAAGGCAGTGGGCAGTTAGAGGGCAGGTGGGACATGCTGCACACATGTGTGCCAGAGAGTTTGTGCACAGCCCTCAACGCCACAGTGAATTTAGGTCAGAGGGAGCTCTCCCCAGCTGCCTACCTGGAGGCCCATCTAGTGTATTCTCACATAAGTTAGTATGTCTACCATGTGGATTATGCCCTTTGATGTAATGGCCTTGAGCAGTGCACAACCTGAGTTCCTGAACATGGGCCACGAGGCGCCATCCTTTCAAGGTCTGTGAGCTTCACCCTGAGTAGCAGGCCCCCCCTGCTGGTGGGCTGTGGCTCCTCACGCAAGACCTCTCTTGCGCTGCTCAGAGCACAGAAACACAGAGATGGAGTGAGACTTCAGGGGCTCGAACAGGGAGGGGCAGAGAGGCAGAACTGCCCCAGGCCTCAGCCATGTCCTGAGGTGGCTCCCTGGGCTCTGACTTACCGATTAAAGACACTGGAGATGAAAGAAGAAGGCTCCGGTGAGCAGCCCAGCAAGATGAAAGTCAAACCCAGGAGGTGTTTTATAGCCTTCTAATGGGGGGATTCTAGGTGCTCCTTATTAAGTGCAATCAAGAGCTTGTAATTACAGAAACCTGGGGAGACTCTCCCAGAGGTGGCCTCCTGGTTTTGGCTTTCACTCCTGACTGGCTTAGACAAATTTCTCATCTCCTAACCCGCAGGAATCCAGAACATGCTAACAGCGCTGGACTTCAACAGCAGGCACCACCCACTCCTGGGCGAGACTCCGCACACCTGTGCCCTTCCCAGCCCAGGAGCCTGTGAACCTTAGCCGTGTGGGTCAGCCCAGAGCCTGGAAGTCCCGGGACAGAGCTGGCCCCTCCCCACCCCCGTCTTCAGCCATGTGCAAAGGGAGGGGCACGAGAGGGGGACAGCAGACCTACAAGGTGCAGTCCGACCCCCGCTCCCTGCTGCAACACCTGTGCTCAGCAGTGGGGCTCCCCCGCCCCACACAGTCTGTATTTGATTAATTTCCTTATTGGCCGGCTCCCCCGTAATAAGAACGGGAGCTCCATGAGGAAGGGTTTGCATTCGTTTCCTGTCGCTGCTGTAACAAATTCCCACAAACTTAGTGGCTTAAAACAATTTGTTATCTTACAGTTCTGGAGGTCAGAAGTCTCACTGGGCCAAAATCAAGGGCAGGGCTGCGTTCCTTTCTGGAGGCTCTAGAGGCCACAACACATCCCTTGCCTGTTCCAGCTCCTAGAGGCCATTCCTGCGTCCCCAAAGTCAGAAATCACGTGACTCAGCCTCTCCTGCCTGCCTCTTCTCCCTGTAAGGACCCTTGTGATTGCATTGGGCGCACCTGGGTAATCCAAGGCCCTCGCCCTCTCTTCTGGTCGGCTGATTAGCAACCTTAATTCCACCTGCAACCTTAACTCCCCCGCCCTAACACAGATGTGGTCACGGTTCCAGGGAGCAGGACAAGCATGTCTTTGGGGTGCATCAGTCTACCTACCTCAGGGCTTAGTGTCTCTTGGTCCCTGCTATAGCCCCAGTGCCTAGAACAGTGCCTGGCACATAGTAGGCCCTCGTTGTTGTATGAATTAGTGAATTAATCATTACGAATAGTATTTACCATCATAGCAAAGTTATCGTGCTTATTAAGTGCCGGGCACTGTTCAAAGTGCTTTACATAGATGAACTCATTTAATCCCTGACAGTTCTATTTGGTATATTTTCTTATCATCTGCCTTCTACAGATGAGGAAATTAAGGCACCGAGGAGTAGCCTGCCCAAGGCCACACGGCTAACGAGCGTGGAGCCGGGATTCGATCTCACACTTACTGCGCCCACCTGTTGTGTGTCTGGCCGAGCAGGGTGCATTTCTGGTCTCATTTCATCCTCAGGCCATGAGGGAGTGGGTGGAATATGGACCGTGGTCTTAACAGGCACAGCATTAAGTCACTGGCTCAGCTGGGAGATTCTGCGAGCGTCTGGCTCAGTGTGAGCAATGGGCTGTGTATTGCTTTTGAGCCTTCTTTGCTGCCAATGAGACCAGGACCCAGTGCCCCCAAGGAGACTGAAGATGCCCGAGTTCCCACCGCGGTGCAGGGCTCCTGCCTCTGACCTGCTCCTGGGTTCTGCCCCCCGCCCCCTGCAACTAGTGCTCAGGCCCCGCAGACAGCCAGCAGCAGGCTGTGACCTGCACCCAGAGCGGGGCCCGGCAGCTCTGCCTCTTGGAAGCCTGTCCTCCTCTAAGGGACAGGAACTGGCTTCTGACCTCACCCAGAGCTCTAGTCACACTGCCCATTTCCCTGATGAGGACTGTGAGGGCCCCCAGAGCTGGGCCAGTTCCACGTTTTGCACGTCCTAGAGCTGCCCACTCTCCGGATGCTGGCCTCGGCCACCAGCCCCCTGACAAGTTGCCCCTCCAGAGCCCCCTAAGGCCATGAGCACATAGACCTGCGGGAAGCCCCCAGAATGGTCCTCAGCTGCCCCCCAGCTCTGCAGGGAGGGTGCTGCTCAGGCAGGGAGCAGGTACCGCCCTCTCACTTGCATCTTAACCTTTGCAATCAAAGCCAAGAAAAGTGAAACTCGCTTGTGCTGCCAGCACAGTGGGGCATCACATTTTCTGTTCCTGCCAGCACATTTTTCTAGGTCAATGTCAGATCAAGGAAATCCAATACTGCATGTCCCAACGTTTTATTTGAAAACAGAGAAGTTGCTTTCCAAAATAGCGTTTACAAGCAAAGTCTGGAGAAGGCTTGGACAGAAATGGACTCGGGGCCGGGGCAGGACAGACACTTCCTGGCTTGATCGCTGCAATCCCAGGGCCAGCCCCCACTCCAGGCCTGGGATCAGAGGCTGGGTTGAGGAAGAACATGTGTGTACACACTTACCTATTGACATGTACCTGTACATGTGTATGCTTGCACGTTTGCACAGATGTATCAATGTATCCTTAAGGGTCGCTGATATGATTGGCATGAATGGTAAATTGAGGAGATTACATGTTTACTTGTGTTTGTTTATGTGTATAGGCATGTGCATATGAGTGTGTGTGTGTGTGTGTGTGATTAGACACCCAGCCCTGTTCCTCAGACACCCAGTCCTCCCTGAAGACACCACCCTCCCCGCTTCCCTGCACCCTCCAGCCTCAGCTCCCATCCTGTTCTTTTCCTTAACTGCTCTAGGTGCTGGGGCTCAGATCTTGATATATTGTGACATGCATTTCCTCTTCCCTGTTTCTTCTCGGTGCCCACCCACTGCTCCCTCCCAATTCGGTGTGGACTTGTTGTGCCGGCCAAGTGAGTCCAGTTTCTGGTTACTGTCTTAGAACCCAGCAATTCGAGCTCGGGGTATGTTAACAGCTCTCTGTAGATGGTACCAAGCGCTGCCTGGGAAGGCCTCCAGCATCCCTTCTCACTGACGGTCACCCTGACCGTAGCATCTCCCGCAAGCCCCTCCTGCTGTGCTGCCAGCGCAGTCTTCCCCAAGCCTTGCCTATTTCTCAGCTCAAGCCCCCACCTGCCTGGCGACCACCTGCCTGGCAGCCACCTGCCTCATCCAACTCAAGCAACCCATTCTGGCTTCCAAGATCTGAGTGATTTTCTTAGCAAATGTTCCTCTTGGTTTCTCCCCGCCATGAACACGTGGGCAGGGCTGCCCTTCTGTGTGTCGCTCAGGCCCCTCTCTGGCCACCTCTGAGCCCTGCTTTGCTCGTGCTGTTCCTCTGCCCCAGCACCATTCCCCTGCCACTTCTCCCCCACTGGCTCTGCCAGTCCAACCCTGTGCTGCCTTCGAGACCAGTTTCACCCCCCACCATGAGGCCTTCTCCCATAAATGAGCCTCCCCTCCCACAAAATGCCTTTCCCGTGGGCTCCTGCCCTGCTGATGGGACGCTGCGCTGGGTACTGCCTACAAAGTGTCGTCAGCTTGCTTCATGGACCTTATCTCATCTTCCCACCTAGATTGCAATCTCCTTCTAGGCAAGAACCGAGCCCCGTGCTCCCTTTGAACAAGCTGCGGAAACTGACACAGGTCTGGACACGGTATCTCGGGGAGATAAGGGCTTGTGGGTGGGTGCACGCAGGAAGACAAGCTGGGGTGGGGGCGGTCAGGCCACAGAACTGCATGCCGGGCACTGTGTTTTGTGATTCATCTGCCCTGCCTCGTCTAATAATAACCGTGGGGGCTGGGCAATATTATCCCCATTTCAGAAATGAGAAGGCAGAAGCTAAGAGAGGTTAAGTGACTTCTTCGAGGCCACAGAAGTAGGGTCATCCCCCTGGGGATTGGTCCCAGGATACACAAGGACAGTAAAATCAGCAGGTGCTCAAAGTCCCACAGTCAGCCTGGGGAGCCCGAAGACACGAGATACTTTACTTGTAAATAGCAAAGTCGGGTTTTAATCATGGGTCTGATTCCACCTCTCATAGCCTTGCAACCACCACATCTGTGGAATGCAGTGTGCTGAGAATCAAGAACTTTCTGGATTTTAAAGCACACCTTATCCACAAGAGGTCAGAGAAAGCTCTACATTAGCACTGCCCAACAGAACTTTTGAGGATGGAAATGTTTATTTCTGTGCTGTCTGATACGTAGCCACTAGCCACGTGGCCACTGAGTACCTGACATGTGGCTACCGTAACTAAGGAAATGGATTTTAAATTTTATTTTGTCTTTATGAAATTAAATTTAAATACTGTAGTGTAGATACATTTGGCTAGTGGCTACCATATTGGACAGTTCTTCCCAACCATGTTCATGTCAAACCAACACAGAAAATGATAATAATTGTATAATAAGGAGGCTGCCTCTGTCACTGGGCAGGAGTGAGGCTGCTTGCTGCTTGAACCAGCTGGCTCCAGGGGTCCTGCCTTTCTGGCCCCACCCAGCCTCCCTGGGGGTTAGAGGATCAATGACTCAATAACCTCATAACCCACTGTGGGCACGCCAGCTCCTTATGATGGGCAAGTTTCCTGCCAGCTTCCAGCCTCTGAGCCCGGAACCCCAACATCGTTCGGATCGTGAGAAATCCCAGCATGGGAGGTGCAGGGGACCTTTCCCCCGTCCCACATGCAGTCGGTGCGTGGACCGGGCACCCAGCCCCCTCCAAGCACAGGGCAGCAGGGATGGGTGCAACATCCCCAGCCTTCACCTTCCAGGTGTCCACAGCCCGTCGCTGTTGGAGAGCAGGACCCTGGTTGCTGATCTTCTTGGCAGCACTTTGGCGCCCTCTCCTGGGAATCTTGCAGAATGCCGGAGTGTACAAGTTTGTGGGGAGGAGGTACAGACTTGGCCCTGGAAGACTCCAGCCAAGTCACCACAGTGGAGGCAGCTCCTTTCCCAGCAGGGGAGGCGGCTCAAGTGCTGAGTTTGGAATGGGAGCATCCCTGGCGGTCCTGGCCCCCCATGCACTCCTCACATGTTCACTGTGCCAGGTCCTGGACTTGCAGGGAGAAGCCAGATGGCATGGTTCAGCGGTGGCCCTTCCAGAAGTGCCCGGGAGCAGGTAAGAGGTGTGAGGTGGCGGCTGGTCTGCAGGTGGGAAGAGTTGGCCACGTGGAGCGAGGAGGAAGGAAAGGACTTTGCAGTGGAGGGGGCAGCGGGGAAAGCCCTGGGGGTGAGGAGGAGGGTGGGCACTGGGGAATTAAAGTGTCCCAGGTGGCCCAGGAGTGGAGAATACACGTGGAGAGGGGCGGGGAGGTGAAGCAGCCAGGCTGAGGCTGAAGAGGTGGCAGCACCCCACTTGCCCTGGGCCTTCCTTCCTGCAAACCCACCCTTGCCCAGCAGCCCCCAGGGCCAAACTGGGGGCTTCTGAGCCTGGATGCTGTCATCCATGGCCACCATGACAGACCAGGGGCAGGTGGGCATGGGCTGCACAGTTTGGGGGTGCAGGGAGGGGAGAGACCCAGCATGGGAGAGACAGAGTCGCTTCAGGACCTGGACACTCCTCCTCTCTCTGGGCCTCAGTTTCCCTATTGGTAAACTGGTAGACTGAAGGTCCCTATCAACTCCACCTTGACCGAGAGACAGGAAGAGAGTGAGGTGTGGAGACGTCTGTGCTTGGGGAAATGTCCCCCTGCCCGGGGAGTGTGCGGGTGTGGGCTGTCCAGCCGGACTCCAGTGGCACACACCTGTTGAGTTCTCTCCATGGGAGAGCTGGGTGGTGCGGGGCCCTCAGGGAGGGTTATCTGTGTGGCTGGGCCACTGAGGCTTATGCGGTGGGGGTCTCGTGATGAGATTTCAGCCTTACATGATCTCTCTACTGCACAAGGGCAGCCTTCTGTCAGGGGGCTCTCGAAAAGCCCAGAGCTGTATCTCCAAAAGTCAAAGGAGCCCATCATGAGTTCCTTCCCAAGGTATTGCTAGGCCCAGGGAAGAGGCCCAGTGAGCCCGGGCACAGTTTCCTGGAAGTTGCAAAGTCGGCAGCATCTTAGCTCTAGCATCTTTGGTAAACAAGACAGGCTGCCCCGGCAACTCTCATGCAGCAGGGATGGGAGACGTGGCCCAGCCGACAGGCACGCGCCGGCCGACCTGCGTGCCCCTGTTCCACGCGGCACCTCTGGGGCATCGGGAGCCCTCATAGGCCACACCTCAGCGAGCCTCTTGCCAGCACGATGAAGAGACAGCGTGGGACAGGCAGGGTTAGGCCATAAACCTTCCCTCCTGGAGGAAGCAACTCGGAGGTCAGCAGTCCCCCCATATTTCACAGAAAAGGAAAACAAGACTCACCATGGAAAGGGGCTTCCTCAAGGCCACATGGTACGTTGGTGACTTGGTGACAGAGAGAGATGTAGATCCAGATCTCCTAGGAAGGCCCCAGCAGGCTCCTCCCACTGTGGGGCGCAGACCCCCGTGCCCACCCCCTTACATCTGCCTGAGCAGAGCCTCTGAGACAGCCCTGCGTCACCCAGGGGCAGGAAACCAGGCTTCCGGGCTCCTGTGCCACTGGCCCCTGTGACCCGAGCAAGCCACTTCTCCTCTTTCAGCCTTGGTTTCCTCAGCTGTGCCATGCGGGGATGAGTTTAAGGTCTGAATTCTAGAAAGAGCCCATCAGTTGCTGTCTTGTTCAGCTCGGGCTCCTATAACAAAATACCACAGACTGGATGGCTTAAACCAGCGGTCCCCAACCTTTTTGGCACCAGGGACCATTTCATGGAAGACAATTTTTCCACGGACCAGTGCAGGGACATGTTTCAGGATGATTCAAGCACATTACATTTATCGTGCACTTTAATTCTATTATTACATTGTGATATATAATGAAATAATTATACAACTCAGCATCATGCAGAGTCTAATGCTGCCGCTGATCTGACAGGAGGCGGAGCTCAGGTGGAGATGCCAGCGATGAGAGCGGCTGTAAATATAGACAAAGCTTCCTTAGTCCACAGCCGCTCACCTCCTGCTGTGCAGCCCGGTTTCCAACAGGAACCGGGTACTGGGGACCATTTAAACAACAGAAATGTATTTTCTTACAGTTCCGGAAGCTGGAAGTCTGAGGTCAAGGTTCTAGTGAGGGCTCCCTTCCTGGCTTGCACGTGGTGCCTTCTTGCTGTAACCTCATGTGAGGGGAGAGGGGAAAGGAGAGAGGGGAGGGGGGAAAGGCAGGGGGAGGGAGACTCTTGTCCTCTTCTAATAAAACCACTAATCCCATCATGGGAGCCCCACCCTTCTGACCTCATCTAAACTAATCACCTCCCAAAGGCCCACCTAATACCATCACATTGGGAGTTAGGGTTTCAATAAATAAATTTGGAGTGACACAAACATTCAGACCTTAGCAGTCACCCTCACTGGAACCTTCTGGTGGCCATGGGCTCCTCCCTGCCCCACTCTGTTCTGAGTGTCCCCACCTCTGTTCCCATGGCTGCCACCTGCCCCGAGTCATGACGTGGCTCCCACCTCCAGTGTCATCCCTCAGGCCCTCCTCTGTCACTTCTGCCACCTTCCTAAAGCATCTGACACTTCCCTGCCCCACCTACAAGCCTTCCATGGCTGTCACGGTGCCCACCTTCACCTTGGCACGCAAGACCTCGCCTCAGCAGCCTCACCGCCAGCCCTCCTCCTCTGGCCCCCCACCTTCGTGGTCTCTGTCCCAGCCACCCCACTGCCACGGTGGAGCCCGAGCAGCCGCAGACCACGCATGAGCAAACGGGAGAGGGTGCGTTCCCATTATACTTTGTTTATGCACACTGAAATTTGAATAGCACATAATTTTCACCTGTCAAGAAATATTATCTTCTTTTCATTTTTCTTCAACCATTTAAAAATGTAAAAACCACTCTTACCTCTCAGGTGGTTCAGATGCAGGTGGCTTGAGCGCCATAGTTGACCGGAAGGTGCCCTCTCCCACCCTCCAACCTTTCCTCGTTGCTTCACTGTTCAAATCTCACACAGCCACCAAGCCCAGTGTAAGTGCCACCTCCCCCAGGAAGCCTTTTTCACCCTTGCTGGTCCAACTTAGAGTCTCCCACCAAAGAACTGTACCCCGTATAGCACTTACCATTCACTGATGTGCGTGTGTGTGTGTGAGTGTGTATGAGAGCTCCCCTCTCCGCCCCAGGCCTGTGCTGGCCAGTGCAGCCACCGTGAGCCACGTGTGCCTACTAAACACTTGAAATGTGGCCAGTCCAATCTGAGATGTGCTATAAGTGAAATTACACACAGAACCTCAAGACTTCGTACAGAGACAAAAAGGAGTATAAAATATGTCATTACTGG